>JANAVB010017399.1:5096771-5684271 GCA_029216955.1 Iris pallida
GGTGACAGAAAGACTCTTTATTGGCTTGTCTCTAACACAGTTTTTGCGTATTAAAATATAATCATAAAACAAAATTAATTAACATTATTGACGTCCAAAATTCCTAATTCTCGACGTAAATAATTGAAACGATCTTCTGCTAGAGGTTTTGTGAAGATGTCAGCTAATTGATTTTCAGTGTCTATGTATAAAAGGTCAATATCTCCATTCTGATGATGATCTCTAAGAAAATGATGTCGAATCTCGATATGCTTAGTACGAGAGTGACATACTGGATTCTTAGTCAAATTAATTGTACTCGTGTTGTCACAGAAAATGGAAATGTGTGTGTAAAATAAATCATAGTCTTCTAAGGTTTGTTTCATCCACAAAATCTGAGTACAACAACGTCCTGCGGCGATATACTCAGCCTCTGTTGTTGATAGGGCTACAGAATTTTGCTTTTTACTAAACCATGAGACTAAAGCCTTGCCTAAGAAATGACATGTGTTGCTGGTACTTTTTCTATCAACTTTGCATCCAGCAAAATCTGCATCCGAGTAACCAATAAGGTCAAAGGACTTGGTTTTGGGATACCATAAGCCAACAGAAGAAGTGTCCTTAAGGTATCGAAAGATACGCTTAACTGCGCACAGATGTGATTCTTTTGGATTAGCTTGAAAACGTGCATACAGGCAAATACTAAACATAATATCTGGACGACTAGCAGTTAAATAAAGTAAACTACCGATCATACCTCGATACTTACGTGTGTCGACATGCTTGCCTTGTTCATCAATATCAAGCTTTGTTGAAGTTGCCATCGGAGTGCCAATAGGTTTGACATTGTCCAGATCAAACTTCTGTAGCAAATCTTTTGTATACTTAGCTTGATTTATGAATGTCCCATTGTCAGTTTGTTTGATTTGCAGTCCGAGAAAGAATTTTAGCTCTCCTATCATGATCATCTCAAACTCATTCTGCATACACTTAGAGAATTCTTGACAAAAAGATTCATATAGATCTAAATATAATATCATCAAAATAGACTTGTATTAAGAGAAGCATGCCATTAAAAGACTTAATAAAAAGTGTAGTGTCAACCTTGCCTTTTGAAAAACCGTTATCAAGTAGGAAAGAGCTTAGACGATCATACCAAGCACGAGGGGCTTGTTTCAAACCGTATAAAGCTTTCTTCAACTTGAAAATATGATCAGGATTTTTAAAATCTGTGAAACCTGGAGGTTGTGTTACAAAAACTTCTTCTTTTATAAAACTATTTAAAAATGCACTCTTGACATCCATTTGAAATAATTTGAATTTATGAAAATATGCAAATGCACATAACATGCGAATGGATTCTAATCTCACAACTGGGGCATAAGTCTCATCGTAGTCGATACCTTCTTCCTGATTGTATCCTTGAGCTACGAGTCGAGTCTTATTGCGAGTCACTAAACCATTCTTGTTCAGTTTATTTCGGAATACCTATCGGGTGCCAATGACTGGATAATCAATAGGCTTGGGAACAAGTTTCCAAACTTGATTCCGTTCAAATTGGTTTAATTCTTCATGCATAGCATCTAACCAAAAAAGATCACTACATGCTTCATCAATGGTTTTGGGTTCTAGCTGTGAAATGAATGCAACACTAGAAACAATATCTTTACTGGATGTACGAGTACTTACACCTTTGGTAATATCACCAATTACCAAATCCTTTGGATGATCAGCCATAAATTTCAATCTTTTTGGCAGACTCTGAAGGTAGCTGCTTCCGGGTTCTTCTCTTGGAGAATCAGCTGGTGTTGGTAGAGAATCAGCTGGTGTTGAGTTTGGTACAGTTAGATCTTCGTCATTGTCATTGATAGTCATTTGATTCAATTCATCAAAGGTGACGTTGATTGATTCTTCGATGATCATAGTTCGTTTGTTGAAGACTCTGTATCCTTTGCTCTTGGCCGTATAACCTAAAAATATACCTTCATCGGCCTTTTCGTCAAACTTTCCCAAATTATCTTTTGTATTAAGAATAAAGCATTTACAACCAAATATTCTAAAATATGAAACTGATGAAATTCTATCAAACCATAACTCAAATGGAGTCTTCTTCGATTTGGGTCGAATTAGAACTCTATTGAGAACAAAACAAGCTGTATTGACAGCTTCAGCCCAGAAATATTTGGATAGACTAAACTGGTTTAACATTACTCTGGCCATTTCGGATAGAGTTCTGTTCTTACGTTCCACAACTCCATTTTATTGTGGAGTCCTAGGGCAGGAGAATTCGTGTACAAAATCGTGTGTGTCACAAAATTGCTCAAACTCTGCATTCTCGAATTCGCCACCATGATCGCTTCTAATACGAGTTATCATGTAACCTTTTTCATTCTGTACTTTCTTGCAAAAGGCGACAAATTCGGATAATGTATCATTCTTGCGTGTCAAAAAGTACACCCATGTGTATCTAGAGTAATCATCTATAATTACAAAAGCATATAACTTACCTCCGAGGCTAGCATCTCTGCTAGGACCAAATAAGTCCATATGTAGCAATTGTAGAGGTCTAGTAGTACATACTGTGTTTACTGACTTGAATGTGGATCTGGTAGCTTTGTTCTTTTCATATTGGCTACATACCGAATCCTTCTTGAATGTTATGTCCGGTAAACCGCGTACTAGCTTCTTCATGGATAATCTTGAGATTGTGTCCATATTTGCGTGACCGAGTCTCATATGCCACAGATGACTCTCATCGCTTTTAGCCATTAAATATCTACCTGAAATGTTAGTTTCTTCCAACAAATAGAAAACATATATGTTGTCTTCCCTGATACCTTCAAAGATAGTACTACCAGTTGAGCTATCAACTGTAGTACATTTATCTTTGCCAAAGTTGATGACCATGATCCGCTAAATGACTTATGCTGAGTAGATTATGTTTCAACTCGGTAACCAGACAGACATCCTTAATCAAAGGATAGGGAGATTTACCAACATCACCGATACCAATGATATACCCTTTCAAGTTATTACCGAAGGAGACATAACCTTCCTTCTTCTTCTTTGACAGTGTTGCAAATAATGTAGCGTCAACGGTCATATGCCGTGAACAACCGTTGACGAGGATCCATTTGCTTTTAGCATGTGAAAGGTGTTCCACCTACAAAATAATTTGCAGATGAAACTTTTGGTACCTATTTCTTGTAGGGTCCTGAGATGTTAGCTTTTGGTATATATGCATAAATATTTAGATCAACAAGTTTTCTGATTCTACATGCAGGAGAAATATGACCAGTGTGGCCACAATAATGACATTGTGCATGTTTAGTATTGAAAGCTGAGTGGTGTGCATGGTTGGTAGGTTTAGATTTTCTAGTATAGAAGAAAGCATACCTATAATCCTGTTTGGGCTTAACCTTTTGGGGTAAAGGTTTGATATGGTTAGGTCTGACAGTGTTTGGTTTGGGAATGTTTTGATTATTCGGTAAGTGATACGTGTTAGGGTAGGAAGCAGCAGTCTCATGCTGTTTTCCTAACCTAATTTCCAATCTTTTGGAAGTGTCATACAACTTAGTATAGTCAGAAGTGAGTGCTTCCATTCTGACTTGTGCACTTTGAAGACTTTTCTTCTCTTTAGAAAGTTCTTCTTTCAGTTGATCAATAACCTTGTCTTTTTCTTCGGATGACTTGGTAGTCTCGTGTAATAAGAGCTTAATAGAAGAAAGCTCACCAGACTCACTAACATTATCTCTAACCTCAGCTAGTAGGTCGATAAGTCTTCCTATTTTACCTTTGTACTCTTTGAGTACCTTCTTAGAGGTCTGATATTTGCTACGCAGTTTTCTGTAATCACTTAACAGTTCACTGAAGGCTTCTCCTAATTGCTCAAAGGTGAAGTCATCATATGTATCAACTATAGGTTCAGAGAGTACCTGATCAGATGCCATAAAGCATACATTTGCAGCGTCTTCTAATTGTTCATCTTCTGAGTCGCTGGCTTCACTTTCATGCATATGCTGGCATTGGCATACTTCCGAGATGTTGATCTCTTCAGGTTCCCTTTCTCATACCTTTTGCTCTTCTTGCTTAATGATGAGTTTGTAGGACAATCCTTCTTTATGTGTCCCTTCTTCTTGCAACCATAGCAAACAGCATCATCTTGATACCAGTTGTTGCTGATATTGTTTTCTTTGGCTTTCTTCTCATATCTCATGAATTTTTTGAATTTTCTTGCTAGGAGTGCCTGATCTTCAGCATCAGATTTACTGCTGTCTGAATCACCTTCAGCAGCTTTTCTGTGCTGAGCCTTGAAAGCGATCGTCTTCTCCTTTGGTGCAGGCTCTTCAAAATCTTGTAGCTCCAGTTCATGAGTGGGTAGCTTACCCATGAGTACTTCGAGGGACATAGTTGTGAGGTCGTTTCCTTCAATGATTGCAGTAGCCTTTGGAATCTAGTTCTTGGTAAGTGCTCGCAGGAGTTTGCGAATCTTTTCATGGTTACTGTAATCTTTGCCTAGGGAGGACAAAGGATTTACAATATCCAAGAATCTTTCGAACATCTGAGTAACTGTTTCGTTGGGCTTCATCTTGAATACCTCATACTCTTGAGTAAGTCTGCTGACCTTTGATTCTTTGACTTGAGTCGTGCCTTCATGTGTGACTTCAAGAAGCTTCTACACTTCATTAGCAGTTGTGCAGATAGACACCCTGTTAAATTCAGTTCTGTCTAAAGCACAAAATAAAGCGTTAATAGCACGTGCGTCAAAACTGGCCTTTTTTTTTCTTTCTCTGTATATCTGTTATGGAGTTTTTTAATTAAAACTCCATCAACATTTATACGAGGTGGCTTTTGATAGCCATTAATAATAAAAGACCATAAATCAAAGTCAAGTGATTTTAAGAAGAAACTCATCCGTGTTTTCTAATTGGTATAATTCGTACCATCAAACAGTGGAGGTCTGTTTGTGGCCTGGCTTTCACTTATGAATTTTACAGTTGCCATGTGTTGTGCTGTGATCTATATAACAATTAATCAAATGAATAAATAATTGTAATGTTACCTTGCTTTACCTGTAAAACCCGCTCTGATACCAATTGTAAGAACGAAATCATAAAACAGAATACTCTAGAGGGGGGTGAATAGAGTTGGCAGCAGAATAATGCTAATTAAAAATTATTAGTAGCAAGATCACAGAATAATAATCACAACTAAATAATGTAAAGGCAGAGATAAGAGAGCAAATGCAAAGACAGCGATGTATACTGGTTTTCCTCTGTTGAGGACTAGTCCAGTCGGTAGAACTCTTGCTACCAGTTGAATCCACTATTGGTAAAACCGCAAGTTTTCTCACGAAGTCCTTGCAACTTCTACAACGCGAGCTTTGATACGAAGAACTCGTCCAACTTCAATTGTGAAGAGTTGAATCTTCTACCAAGCCTTCTGATTACAATCACTCTGAAACTTCTAGACCGCACCGCACTGGCAAATCGACTAGAGGATTGTAACTGGCTTGGGATCTGAAAATGAAAGCTCGAGAAAAACTCTTTGGAAGACTGAAAGCTTTAAGTAGAGAGAAGATTGAAAGTGAATGAGTGAGTTAAAATGATCGAAATCCTTCTCTATTTATAGGAGTTCCAAAGACAGAATTCTGGCAGAATTCGGGCGGAACTCGATGAGCAAATCTCGGTCAAATCCGCAGCTGCAGGAGGACCAAGTTCCAAGGAATTCAAAAATCAAAACGGCCACTAACCAAACTCTGGCCGAACTCAGGCCGAACTCTGGCCGAGTTCTGTCAGGATTTGGTTAGGGTTTTTCAAAATAGATTTTGGAGAATTTTAAAAACCTTTTTTTTGGAGCTTTTGTAAATACGAATATTTTTCAAAACTAAGGACATTTTAAAAACATTTTGAAATCATTTTCAAATAGCCTATTTTTCAGTACGACTCGGTGTACAATGTATTTCTAGACTCAATAAAATAAAAGATTACATTGCTCAAAGAAATACAGACTCGAACAGGCAAACAACGCTTCGGTCTTGAACTGAGTAGATAGCCGTTCTTGATCATGTCCAAGAGTCCGAGATATCCTGATTAGCTCCATATATCGAGACAGAGTTTGATCAATTATTAAAATCAGTTTGATCATATGACCAATGGGCCAACATACTTTACATATGTAAATATATATATGTTGAGGTGGTTGAGTCATGGTTAAGGGTATATCTATGTGAGTACGATATATACATAGGTTATTTGATATTTTAGTATAGATATAGGTTTGAGTGTCCTTGGGTGAGTGTTTAGAGTTGAGGGTTAGTTAGTAGGATGGATATGTTATGAATTGGTTAGTTTGGCCTTGTAGCCTAGTAACCCAATACCCTATACTTGGACAAGTTTGACCAATATTGACTTGTTGACTTAGTTAACTAGGTAGTTGACCATAGATAGTTGACTTGACTCTTAGTTTACTAAAGTTTGGCCCAGAGTTGACCAAGTTTGACTTTGACCTAGATTGGCCTAAAAATCATGTAGATTATATTGTAAACTTCATTTACCTTATTTTAAACACATTATAACGTGTACTGCTCTATTTAGGACACTGTGACTCCGGTGCAGATATTTGATATTACACTACTCTTTTCAGAGTGTCAGGCGAGTACATTCTCTGATAGTTCTTTTATTTACTTGTCAATTACTGTACTTCAGTTCTAGTTAGTTCTATTTGATTCTTTTTACAAACATGTATTGTTATTACTGAATCCATGTATACGACAAACATACTTACTCGTCTTGCCTCTATTATTCGAATCACCATACGAATCACTATTCGAACCACCTATTCGCATCTTTATGTGCTAGTTTGGACTTGTATTCGTCTTATGTGTTGGATTATGGATTCATTTGTATTAGACTGGATGGGAAAATACTGATTAGACATATAGACATATCCTCCTATTCGAATCACCCCTCTGTGAATGATATTCGAATGATAGCCATCCCTCACCTGATCAGTGTGGGGTGTGCCGTATTACCTACAGTCGTTTACATACCGACCTCGGTATTTTAAAACACACTTGGAGAATTTATTCGAATCATTGTTAGATCATCATATGAATCATTATTCGTATCACCTTATTCGAATCACCTTATTCGTATCATCTTATTCGAATCACCTTATTAGAACAATGATTAGAATCACATTCGACTCATACTGTACTGGAATCACATTCGACTCTTCTTGTATTAGACTCACATTGGGATTACACTGGACTTATATTGTACTGTCTGGACTCATCATGTTACTCTAGTTCAGCTAGATCTTATTTTACAGTCTTTCTTGCCATATTTTTCCTCTTGTTTAGTTATCTTACTTTTCTTGTTCCTTAACTGTTTCTCTACCTCCTTACTCGTACAAACTGCCATGTTCATCAATACAACTGTCTATAACTGCTTTATAGTTCTCTGTCATTTACTTGGGATTTCTTGATGAATTGTACTCGTTTCTGTCCTGACTGGACATGTTGAAAATATTACAGATGATTGCCCTGAGGACATTTGCCCTACTTGCCTTGAAGCAGAAGATGGCTTAGCTACCTTTGGCCCCGACACTCATGAGTGATCGGGAGACTAGCTAGTAGACTTGGTTTAGTTTTCATGTTTTAGAACTTTAATTGTAATAACTTGAGCTACGAGTTTGTATTTGAGTTTGTTTGAGATATTATTATTTAATAGTTTATAATTGTTGTTGTTTAGTCTTTGGTTATAAACTTCTATGTTATCTTATCGTGCTTTGACTGTGATTGAGATTTTATTATATCTATACTTGTCCTCCGTTCAGAGTTGAGATTTGACAAGTATATTATATAATTGCATGAGTTGTTGATTAGATAGTAACATAGGACAGCGTTCTACGCCGACACTGCGGCGTAGGCTGGACGTACCCACTTCTCGTGCCCCTACACTGGGTACGGTTCGTGACACTTGTGTATTGATTGGGGTACGGGAGAGTAGAAGCAGTCATGTGAACAATTCTAAAGTAGTCATTGTATAAACTCTTTAGTGTAATCATGTGCAAATTTAAGCCGTTCACATCTATCTTGTACTCTACATCACTAGTCACTAGCCATTTACATTACAGTTCTTTCTCTTTTAATATATGTACTTTCTTTCAGCATTTCATGTATTTTACTCTATTGCATGCTTTATATTCCTGTCTTGATATGAACTGTTGAGATTTCGTGCTTGTTCCTGTCCTGACTGGACCTGTTGAGATTTTGTGCTCGTTCCTGTCCTGAGTGGACCTGTTGAAAATTTTACAGAGGATGACGAGGACCTTTGCCCTACCTATTATGGAGCTTCCATAGATGACACCTGCGACTTGGACCTTCAGCAGGATCTATCAGCAGTAGAGGATGTCACCCTATAGTTTAGGCTAGTTAGCTTATATTTCTATCTTATTTTGATGTCTTGTCTCATTTGGATATATTATGTATATATTTGGAATCTTGTTGTTATTCTGGATTTTGTGGAGATGTTATCTTAGACACTTAGACTTCTTCTCCTATTTGTATTTCATTTGATGATTTTTATTATCTATCTATCTATCTATCTTCTCGTACTTCTACCTTAGTTGTGATTGAGCTGTACATTTCTATATTGTCCTCTATTTGGAGTGTATATACTGTGCAGGTATCTTATAATTGTTAGTTGTAAGTAACCTATGACAGTGTGTCACGACCCGTACCCGCTTTTTGGATATGAAGCGTATCCAAGCCTAGCCTATGCCGCAGTATCGGCAGTAGTATGCTGTCTATACACAAGTCAAGGCAAATCTAGAATATCATTACAAACTATATCTCATCCACAGAATAATAACGAATCAACCAAGATCAATGAAATACCAAAGAAACTAAATAATATAACTGAATGTATCCAAGATTCAATGTCACGTCCGGTGGACAAAAATCCACTACCAATAGATGAAAAGAGAAATAAATACATGAAATACACTAACTGAATACAACCTGCTAATCAAGGCAACCTCAACTGCAAAGCTCTGCGGTCTGGTGCTGACTCAACCTGTTCAACTGCTCCTGACTCAAACTCAGCTAAACCTGAAGAGATCATCAGGTCCTCAGAGGACTAGCAAGATACATAAAAACGAGCCTTTCTAATAGTTTATTATGCATGAAGAAAAATACAGAATAAACAAGTAAAACTGGGTAAAGAATAAACACGAATCTGTACACTGACAACACATAAATGAACTCCTGAACGAGGATGAGAGAAATCATGTCAAGATGTCAATCGGATAACCAAATCGAATACTCAAACCCTCGTCCCTAGTGTGGACTCGCAGGTTTGAACTACTAACCCTCGCCCCTAGTGTGGACTCGCAGGTGTGAACCATATACTACTAACCCTCGTCCCTAGTGTGGACTTGCAGGTTAGCATCACCCTTGTCCCTAGTGTGGACTCACAGGTGTGAACCATATACTACTAACCCTCGTTCCTAGTGTGGACTCGCAGGTTAGCATCACCCTCGCCCCTAGTGTGGGCTCGCAGGTATGGACCAATAACTACTAACCCTCGTCCCTAGTGTAGACTCGCAGGTTAGCTTAAGACACAGATAACTACTAACCCTTGCCCCTATTGTGGACTCGCAGGTTAGCTTTAAGATTTCAAGACAAGGAGGTAAAGCAGTTCAGTTCATGACTTCTCGACCCATGGCACGGCTCAATCAAGGCACAAGTAAACACGACCAATAAGACGCAAAGCTAACTGTGAACACGGTCTACAAAGCAATGATACAAATACACAAGCAGGATATAAAAGATACATGTCAATAATATGAGAAAAACTGGATAATAATAAAAGACAGTGCATGTAAATAAAGTTGTGTAGAAAGGTAAGGTATACTTGCCTTTGGTCCTGAGCTGTGGATATGGGTCAGAATCCGTATCGATGTCCAAGTAACTTGTTCGATAAATTTTGTAATAATCAATACATGATTTTAGATTAAGAACAAGTCTATATTTTAACCATTTGTTAATTCTACTTATAGTTCTAGTGATTTTAAGGCACTGGGCTGCCTACCTCTTTAACTTACTCCTAATTACTAACCTCGACTCATATCCTATTTAGTCCATGCTACTTACCTAGTTAAATCATACTCAAGCTTACAAGTGCCTACTTGGTGTGGTGCCACATGTGTCTTATGTCTCTTCTTATATGTCTCCTTAAAATGATTATCCTCTTTATATTTAGTACCTTGTTCACAGTGTAATATAGGTGCAGCCTTTTAAATTAAGATCAAACTCTCAAGTTAACCACCCTGTTTATAGTAGCAACATGTTGTTCTATTTTGTAGGTTCTGCAGGAAGAGCCTACCCCTTTTCTAACTAATATCACACTCTATTTAGGACTTAGTGATGGCTACTACCTAGGTGCAATCCCATGTACTCTGCCAATGGTTTATATGCTGGACTGTAGGGTCAACTGGTAGAAGTCCATTGGTACTAGTCAGAAATTCTAGAGTCTATACTTATTGGTAAAGGGAATCTCATATAATATCTAATTGGTACCAGGATTTATATCTATAGGTATCCTGACACATCTTTCAACATGCTATTTAAGGGAGTTGGAACATATTCACATATGTCAACGACCTACTTCCTGTATTGCCTGACTAATTAACCAAAAACTGATATAACTACAAGAAGGCTTCAACAATTAGATAAGGTTCTCTTTACAGTTAACCAGTCACGGCTCTATCAGAAATAAGGCTGAAAGCCATAAAACCCAGTCAGTGACTTCACAGGGTTCTGAACTGTAGGGATACGGGTTGAGCCCCCTACAAGAATCACCTCATCTAAATCCTTGAATGTAAGTTTGTAACTTTCACGATTACATGTTCCTTCCATCAAAGAATGCCAACCTAAATATTGCCCATCACAAGCAGTCATCCTATGTGGTTTGAGGATATGAAGAATATCTCCTAAATGAGATACCATGATACTCCTGATACCTACTCCACCACAACCAATTTGCTGTTCTAGACCAACCTCTAATCCTGGCACTCAAATCCAGGGATTTCTTACTAATACTGATACCTGAACCTGTGGTCTCTATGGCTCGATAGACCTGTGTGACATATCGCAGTTCTATAGGAAGCAATATGAAAACTAAAACCTTCATCCCACGTTCTCTACTAGGTTTGGGTTGTTTCACCAAGGTTACATCCTGTGGTACACACACTGTTCCCTATCTAATAGGTACACTTGAGTGCCCTGCCTACTAGGTACTGATGTAATTTAAATCAAGGGATGTGCCAACTGATATAAGGACTTATATCAGTGTTAAACGACCCTTGAGTGCCCTGTGTCACAGATGCACTAGTGTACCCCTGATACAAGATTCGACCCAGGTTGTACATGTCACACTCCTAGTCTCCTATGATCAATTTATCCCTCAACACAGCAACTTACCAATTTCCATATGTCAGCAGCCATATTCAAAATTTAAGAGGGGTCAAGTCACACCCAGGAAATATTGATTTAGACTTAGACAAAATACTCTAATCTCTTACAGTGGTACTACTTGACCCTCCCTGTATAGGTATACTTACACCCTTATTTCAAAAAGATAATCTATGCATCTCTTCACCAACTGTCACCTAAATAAGAATATTTCCTATGCTCATTAATCCTGGGAGTTCCCAGGTTTGCCTCAAAGGAAAATCTTACTTTAGTACCTAATGGATATAAAGAAGGCTGTGGGTTAGTATCCCAAGGATACATAATAGGGCTATAATGAAGTGCAAAGGACTGATACTCTAAGAGTTTCAGTCAAATAGGCAAGTAGGCTAGGATACCTGTGATGTTCAAATGAATTATCTGAACTTAGATGTAGGACAGATGGATGTGGGTAGTGTAAAACTGAACATAAAGGTTTTTAGTGAATGTTGGACCTTGACCATCATGCAACTGTGTGAATCATTCATAAAGAGGTATTAGACAGGATGTTTCAAAAAGAAATTGGAACATTGGTGTTAACTCTAGTATTAATTCATCAAGTCTACAGGCAGCCTCCTGTATTAGGTCTTAGGTTGCTTTCTATGTCAGGGTCTTGGCTTCCAGGTCAAACCCTGAATTTGTGTATTCCTGAAAGAGCTGGTGATCAGTCCAATATTGTACAGGAAATATGTGGCAGGGTCACATGTGTCCTGTTAGTTAAGTTCTTAGATACAAGCAACCTCTCCCCATTGGTTTTAATACTCCTGACATCCAGGAACCCAACATCTATCCTAACCTAGTTAGCTAAGGGGTTAGACCCTCAATCCTGTCACAGAGCCAAATCCCAGTTTTACCATTGTCTCGAGGGTTCATAATTATACCACTGGGTATACCAAGGAGGCCTACTCAGTTGGTACACCCTGGATGCAAAGGATAGTCGTATAGGAAAACACAAGAAATCTTTATCAGTATCCTGGTTATCAGATGGTTCACCAACCCCTTAATCCTTTCAGTATTCCAGTACTCTACTCTTGTCTATGTCAGGATTGAGTCTCTTGTGTATCTATTAAAGAATAACATCAAACACCTACCTATCTACCTATGGGTCATACAAAATCAACATCATATGATCGAGAAGGTTGAAGAAGTTACCTGTATTCAGCACCAATTCCCAACCCCAATACTCTGCTCGATCCCTTGGTGACGGGAATAACGTAGGTTCGTTAGGGTTTGTAGAGAGTCGGCCACAATCCCCTTAATATACTAGGGTTTTATCTGTTAGAGGAGATAGGACGAATTTGGTTTTGTTCCTATCTACGATTCTGGTGAGGATTGAGCCTTGAATTTGAATCGAATTCAAATACATGGTTAAAAAGGAAATTCGAATAGAGCTATTTGCATATAGGTCCCTGCAAATTCCCTTTATTACTCCTTAGGCTCTCAATTTGTATTTCAAGTAATACAAACATAACACATTAATTAAATGAGACAGTAAAATGATAAAAAAATAAAAAAAATAAAAGGATAAAATTTGGTGAAGGGGTTAACAACTCTACCCCCCTTAAACAAATTGTGTCCTCGAAATTTTTATGAGCTGCGATCTACTCGAATGAATAGTCTAGTACAACTTTCTATAAAGAAATTCAATTCCTCCTAAACAATTCCAAGTTTAAATATAAGTCTATCTATACTACTGCCAGTATCTACTAGAAATTTTCGCCAGCTGCTCCCTGCGGTGTCGTTCCTGTCTTGAGAGTTCATCTTAACTGAAACAAAAAAAACACTTTAGCCGTTGAAGAGATTGTCAAATGGATGCAAATCAAGGATTCAATAAAATCAAGGACTAGAGGCCAATAATGAGTCAAGACATGTGGATGAGATCCTAAGTGTCTATTCCTATTTGCAGGCTCACGACGGTACAGTGACGTAACCGAAGTGATTAACGTAGACCTGCATGGGCCACCAAAAACACTTTTCACGACCCACACCCGCTTTTCGGATACGAAATGTGTCTAAGCCCAGCCTACACTGCAGTGTCGGCGGTAGTACGCTGTATATACACAAGTCACGGCAAATCTAGAGTCTTATTACAAACTATATCTCATCTACAGAATAATAACGAATCAACCAAGATCAATAAAATACCAAAGAAACTGAATAATATAACTGAATGTATCCAAGATTCAATGTCACGTCCGGTGGACACAAATCCACTACCAATAGACGAAAAGAGAAATAAATACATGAAATACACTAACTGAATACAACCTGCTAATCAAGGCAACCTCAACTGCAAAGCTCCGCGGTCTGGTGCTGACTCAACCTGTTCAACTGCTCCTAACTCAAACTCGGCTAAACCTGAAGAGATCATCAGGTCCTCAGAGGAATAGCAAGATACATAAAAATGAGCCTTTCAAACAATTTATTATACATAAAGAAAAATACAGAATAAACAAGTAAAACTGGGTAATGAATAAACACGAATCTGTACACTGACAACACATAAATGAACTCCTGAATGAGGACGAGAGAACTCATGTCAAGATGTCAATCGGATAACCAAATCGAATACTCAAACCCTTGTACCTAGTGCGGACTCACAGGTTTGAACTACTAACCCTCGCCCCTAGTATGGACTCGCAGGTTAGCATCACACTCGTCCCTAGTGTGGACTCGCAGGTGTGAACCATATACTACTAACCCTCGTCCCTAGTGCAGACACGCAGGTTAGCATCACCCTCGTCCCTAGTATGGACTCGTAGGTGTGAACCATATACTACTAACCCTCGTCCCTAGTGTGGACTCGCAGGTTAGCATCACCCTCGCCCGTAGTGTGGACTCGCAGGTGTGGACCAATAAGGTATGGACCAATAACTACTAACCCTCATCCCTAGTGTGGACTCGTAGGTTAGCTTAAGACACAGATAACTACTAACCTTTTCCCCTATTGTGGACTCGCAGGTTAGCTCTAAGATTTCAAGACAAGGAGGTAAAGCAGCTCAGTTCATGACTTCTCCACCCATGGCACGACTCAATCAAGGCAGAAGTAAACACGACCAATAAGACGCAAAGCTAACTGTGAACACGGTCTACAAAGTAATGATACAAATACAAAAGCAGGATATGAAAGATACATGTCAATAATATGAGAAAAACTGGATAATAATAAAAGACAGTGCATGTAAATAAAGCTGTGTAGAAAGGCAAGGTATACTTGCCTTTGGTCCTGAGCTGTGGATACGGGTCAGAATCCGTATCGATGTCCAAGTAACCTGTTCGAAGAATTTTATAATGATCAATACATGAGTTTAGATTAAGAACAAGTCTATCTTTTAACCATTTGTTATTTCTACTTATAGTTTTAGTGATTTTAAGGCACTGGGCTGCCTACCTCTTTAACTTACTCCTAATTACTAACCTCGACTCATATCCCATTTAGTCCATGCAACTTACCTAGTTAAATCATACTCTAGCTTACAAGTGCCTACTTGGTGTGGTGCCACACGTGTCTTATGTCTCTTCTTATATGTCTCCTTAAACTGATTATCCTCTTTATATTCAGTACCTTGTTCACAGTGTAATGTAGGTGCAACCTTTTATAGTTAAGATCAAACTCTCAAGTTAACCCACCTGTTTATAGTAGCAACATGCTGTCCTATTTTGTAGGTTCTGCAGGAAGAGCCTACCCCCTTTCTAACTAATATCACACTTTGTTTAGGACTTAGTGATGGCTACTACCTAGGTGCAATCCCATATACTCTGCCAATGGTTTATATGCTGGACTGCAGGGTCAACTGGTAGAAGTCCATTGGTACTAGTCAGAAATTCTAGAGTCTATACTTATTGGTAAAGGAAATCTCATATAATATCTAATTGGTACAAGGATTTATATCTATAGGTATCCTGACACATCTTTCAACCTGTTATTTAAGGGAGTTGGAACATATTCACATATGTCAACGACCTACTTCCTGTATTGCCTGACTAATTAGCCAAAAACTGATATAACTACCAGAAGGCTTCAACAATTAGATAAGGTTCCCTTTACAGTTAACCAGTCATGGCTCTATCAGAAATAAGGCTGAAAGCCATAAAACCCAGTCAGTGACTTCACAGGGTTCTGAACTGCAGGGATACGGGTTGAGCCCCTTACAAGAATCACCTTATCTAAATCCTTGAATGTAAGTTTGCAACTTTCACGATTACATGTTCCTTCCATCAAAGGATGCCAACCTAAATATTGCCCATCACAAGCAGTCATCCTATGTGGTTTGAGGATATGAAGAATATCTCCTAAATGAGACATCATGATACTCTTGATACCTACTCCACCACAACCAATTTGCTGTTCTAGACCAACCTCTAATCTTGACACTTAAATTCTGGGATTTCTTACTGATACCTGAACCTGTGGTCCCTATGGCTCGATAGACCTGTGTGACATATCGTAGTTCTACAGGAAGCAATGTGAAAACTAAAACCTTCATCCCACGTTCTGCTACTAGGTTTGGGTTGTTTCACCAAGGTTACACCCTGTGGTACACACAATGTTCCCTTCATTTCAGAACACACAAAGACAGACATACAGACATTCTGAGAGTCAGAGCATACTTCAGAGAGTCGAATTGCCGTCCCCATGCAACCAAATAAGAAGACTTGTAATTTTTTCTCGACCGTTTTCCGATCGTCAACGGAGTGAAGGAATCAGAAGCGGTATTCGATCTCTATCATCACACGTCCCCAAAAAACGAATTATTCTCAAAGGATCCCATATGTAGAGGATCAAAGTTGTACTTTTCTCGTTTGTTAAATACAAAAGTTTATTTAAACTTTTCAATGACAAACAGACGTAGATACATATATATATTCTGACATTGTTCTACACTTGGATGTATGTTATGTACCTTATTGCGTCCCTCTAAGTACCTGGTTTTCTTCCAAGCATAGGTGAGGTGGACTACCCGGAGGAGTACGAGCCTGGAATTACTCAGGTGCTGGACCAGCATTGGAGGATGAGGTTCTTCCGGTGGAGTACCCCTGATCAGTAGCCCTCTCTTGGATCCGATATCATTATCTAGTTAGTTGATTATCGGGTCTATTTATCGTATTGCATTTCATTTCTATTCAGTACTTGTACTAATGGGTTTGTCTCCGCGAGACACTTTCAGAGTTGTATTATGTTACATTTTCAGACTTATTTACTTTTCGTACATTAGTAGACTCATTTTTCTCTATGTGCTTCATTATTCATATTTATGGATGAGATTAGATTGCTACTTGTGTTTAGATATTTTAGACTGTTGTTGGTATCTTACAGCTTAAGTGCATCCCAACGGTTCTATTAAATTAGGACAACCAACGGAGTGGTACTAGCTGGTCATTGCCACGTAGCTCGGTTCCACAATTTTAGGACCGGGACATGACAAAAATGAAAACTAAAATTAATATTAATAGTGGTATTATGATTACCATTAAAATTGACAATAATATAAACATTAAAATTAATACTAGCATTAACATTAAAATTAAAACTAATTGGATGATAAATTTTTTGGGTTAAATTTTGTCATGTCAGCCAGCTGCCACATCATCTGTCACATGAGGAATAGTTTGGAGGAACACTTCGAGGGATTAATTGGGTACTCTACATACAATTGTTCAAATTTCTAATTTGTTAATATTTTTCTAGTGATAAATTCAATAATTATGGTTCGAAATAAGCTTCTACACTTCAAGAATCATGAATTTGTGTTTAATCTTTGTAGGCATACTTAGTTATCAAAGTCGTACTGGACGGTTCGTCTGACCGGAAACTGGTAAGCCAATGGTTAAGATAGGTTAGCTTATCCAATCGTTTTCCCCAAAGACCCGTTCGAAAATCGGTTCATCCGGCCGATAAGGGTTTAACCCAGCCGGATCCGGGTTGCACAAATAATTTCTGTATAGTGGTCGACTATAGCAAGGCTAATGGACCTTTAATATATATCTGGTCCGACCATTGGTGGGTCTTACTGACCTGATAATCCAGCATATAAACTATGTTTATAGATATTGTACCATAGAATATATCGGATATCCCCAAAATATGTATTCTAGTAATATTTTATTTTTATACATGCAACTTTTGGTATCTATAATTATTTAGTTTTTTAAATAAAAAATGTGTTACATGCATAGGATGATAGGAGATGAGACATTATTAGGTCATCAATTTTGGCAACAACAGATTTGTTCTTCATGTACTAGAGCAGCAGCCGTTCAAAATTTTCAAGACAATTGAAACATGTTAGTCCGGAGGCTTGATCAAAGATGGTAGACTCGATGTCGAGATCAGAGGTTTATACAAACGTTTCACCTTCTGATAATTCTCGAGATCCAAGAGGAACACTATAGTATGAATCTGATTACAAAAGCAACAATAATCAGAAAATAAATCTCACGTTCTTCCTCGCAATCGCAGTTGCTGACGGACGGAACTGAGTTCAGAAAATAAATCTCACGTTCTTCCTCGCAATCGCAGTTGCTGACGGACAGAACTGAGTTACAACTTAGATGAAGGAGAAGAAAGAAGAAGAGAAAAGGTCCTTGATGGGGTGATTAAGATCACCGTTGCTCAAAGAAAGATTCGTCCCACCACGATCTGCTTCCAGGAACCAGCAAGTTCACGAAGAACTTCTGGAACGCTCGTAAGTCAAAATTTGAGACTTGAACGGGCTTCCTGGACTTTACGGACTCCCTTAACTCTCTTCTTGGTGCATCTTTCAAAGGAGGCCAAGGGACTCTATTTATAGAGTGGAGTTGTGACTTCACCTCTTCTCCTATCCGATGTGGGACTAAAATACCAATACTTAAAAATCAGTATAGAAGTGTGCCAGCCCACGCCTACCCCCCGAACACTTCTGTGCATGCACGAGACATCCTGGAGTCCGTGTCCGAGTCTGAGTCCGAGTCCGTACAACAAAAATCAACTTGCATCCTTGCTGGAATTAATCCTTTTTCTTTCTAGAAAAATACTCCCACATGGCACACACTTGTGCCCCACCACACCTCATGTGCACACCTGTCACGCCCCAGAACCAGAATACTGGAGAGCGAGGACAGACACAGCCAGCTACGTATATTGAAGTGAATCCCACCTTGCAATACGATCACGGTTGTCTAGATGCATGAGGGTTTACTACAAGCCATCAGTCTCTTATGGTCATGAACAAGCCTAGTGTCTCAATCTCAAGCAAGTAAGAAAATGTTACAAGATGTTAGATCATCAGACATACAAAGTAAAGCATCCCAAACATTACATATTCAGATGATCATTAAGCTAGTCATACAAAACGTGAAGACTAGCAAGAGTTTCAGTCATACATGATCAACCCTAGGATTTGTCAATCATGTTACAGCCCGTAGGCAGACAGTAAGTAAAGTTGCAAACGAGCTAACACTTGCTCGGCGGCTAAACGCCTCAAAAAAATATTTTTACAAGGGAGTAGGGGAGCAAAATAAGAACCCACTCGTTGCCAGGTTGGGCCTAGTGGTCACCATCTGGCTGGAAGACAGGGAGATCCTCGGGAGCTACTCCAAAATCTGGCCATACAAAACCAACTGGGTCAGACCCCAGAAAGAGCAAGTGCCACAAGGGAGGCTTCACTTAAGAACTAAAACCGGCATATTAGCACATGATACATAAAGGATAACGAAAGACATGAGTTAGAGAAAACAGGGCGATAAATGATAAGATGACTAACGGACTATTCCGGTAACCAAGTTACAACCCGTAAACCAAACAAGGACCAGGGTTTTAACCCTTCACCTGAACAGAACTTAGTCTCTAACCAATTATCGATAAAGTAAAGCATAAACCAGCATGTCCTGAGATAGCCATGTACTGGATCTAGGAAAGACTAGACAAGATAGGACTCCATCCATCATTCACGGCCAAGCAAAAAGTACGGCTTGATACTTTAACTAACTAGGGTTATCACAAGCATAGTTACTAACAAGATGCATCGAGATGTTCCAACAGCCACAAGCCCTGCAGTCTTAATCCAGGTTATCCGGTCACAAGTTGAGAGAGTTGGATTAGGTGACTTGGGGGTGCAACACATGACAGTGTGTTGAAAATGTGCCCTACTCGACGGCAGGCTACAAGTCCAATTAGAGCGCCCAGATAACGGGACTGCCTGTAGCTGGGAAACCTTTTCATGGACTACTTGATCAATCTAGTCATTATCCTAGTCAGATTTAGTACGAATTCCTGACCGTGGAAATCAGGAATTCATATCCTAGACATGATGCAAGACGAGACATGTAGCTTATACAAGCACAAATACCCACGGTGTCAAGACAAGAGTTACTTAGCAAGGCATATCGAGATTATCATGTAGGTTTACTTTATCAAGTCAAGAGTGCGTCACAATGGACCACCATCAAGAATTATCATGTCAAGTTACCTGTCAAGAGTGCACCACGACGGGTCACTATCAAGAAATATCATGTTACTTGATTCTTGTTAAGAGTGCGCCTTAACAGGCTACTGTCGTGTTCTATCCTTACATTATCACGATTGAAAAAAACTGGCATAAAATAACTAATAATATATTATTGAAGCCAAGGAAAAGATCTACAACTTTCATATCTTAAGTTTTTCAAGATTTTAGCTACAAAACAACACAAAGAAGCAAAAACAGTCATTTGGAGTGACCTGCGCGTAAGTTGCACGGGCAAAATCGCCCACGGCGTATGTTGCGCGAAAGCACGGTGCGCGGGCGTGTGGGCGCGCAAGTTGCGCATTGCGCGCGGGCAAAATCGCCCACGGCGCACGTTGCGCTCTAGCGCGGCGCGCGGCAGAGAAGTGCGCAGGCGCGCGGCGCGCGAGTTGCGCATTGCGCGCGGGCAAAATCGCCCACGGCGCACGTTGCGCGCAAGTGCGGCGCGCGGGCGCACGGAAAGCAAGTTGTACATTGCGTGCAGGCAAAATCGCCCACGGCACACGTTGTACGCAAGCGCGACGTGCGGGCACGCGGAAGCGAAGACACTGCGCATGGCACTGTTCATCGTCCCGACAGCACCAAAAGGTGTGGGGAACCCATGAACATGAAAATGGCAAAACTTTCTCGTACGAAGTCGAAATCAAGTGGTTCAAAAGCCAAAATTCGGTAGAATTGAATTTCCTACAACATGGAACTATTTGATTTCAAAAATAACCAAGTTTCAGAGATCAAAACCAAAAAGTTACAAACTTAGATCTACAAGAATTCATCCATCAAATCCAAAAATGTCAAGTTCTAAAGAGGCTTAGAATGAAGTAAGGAAGTGAATGGAACAATAAAACTTGAGATCCATCATGAAGCAAGTTGCACTTGCCTAGGCTTGGTAGGTGGGAGGAGTAATGAAGAAGAAGAAGAAGTAAATGCAAATAATGGAGGAGAGAAAAGAAGTTGACTTATACAGCAACCCCTATCATCTCAACCCAATATAAACCAAACTAAGCCAAGCCAAGTCATGTTGAACCAAGTTGAACTAATCAAGTCAAGATTTAAACCAAGGCTAAGCTAAGCATGATAAGTAAAAAAATACGGGCCACCTGACAATTGTCAGAAATCCGTATACGTATCCTGAAAATACGTATAACAGGAAACGGAAGTGACAACTCTACCCACCTTAAAATAATTTCATCCTTGAAATTTAATTAGGAGGCTAGAGGTGTCGAGATAAGCTATGTTAATCATAAGCAAGCTACGATTAGCAGTCAATCAAGCAATCATTTATGCAAGCAAGGAGGTAAAAGCATAAGGCATAAGGAAGACATTATACTTTATGAGTCAAACAAGTGTGGATATTGCGATCGGATATCATCCTCACGTTTCTACGTTGACTCACCTAAAGAGTGATGGCCCCAAGCAACATGGACTAAACTAATAGTCTTATTCTTGTATACCTTCTCTCTTCGTTCTAATATGGATACGGCCCTTTCCTCATACAAAATGTTGGTACCAACAACCAATTCCGAATGATCAAGGATATGTCTCGGATCCGGGATATACCATCACAATTGGGATATATGGAATACGTCATGTACCTCACGTAACGACGACGGAAGAGCGAGACGATAGGACACATCACCTACTCGCTCTAGAATGTCGAACGACCCTATATACCTAGGACTAAGCTTTCCCCGTACGCCAAATCGAATGACGCCACGGGTAGGCGAGATCCTAGGGAATACATGGTCGCCGATATAAAACTCAAGAGGGCGCCGATGAGAATTGGCCCAATGGTGCTGACGATCTTGTGCAACTCGAAGATGATCTCTGACTTGTCTGACCACCTCGATTGTCTGCGTAATCATCTCTGGACCAAGCATCTGCCTCTCACCGACATCATCCCAAGCTAAAGGTGATCTACACTTCCTGCCATACAGTGCCTCAAAGGGTGCCATCTGGATACTAGCCTGAAAATTGTTGTTATAGGAGAACTCCACGAGATGCAGGTAATCTTCCCACGAACCACCGAAGTCGAGTGTATATGACCACAACATATCTTCAAGAGTCTGGATCGTACGCTCTGACTGACCATCTTTCTGCGGATGATAAGCTGAATTGAACTTGAGACGAGTCCCCAAGCTCTCTTGAAGACTCCACCAAAAGTGCGATGTGAATCTTGAATCTCTGTCGGATACAATACTGACTGGTACTCCATGTAACCTGACTATCTGCCTGAGGTACATCTCTGCTAGCTGATCTGTCGACTGACCAACTCTAAAGGGGAGAAAATGAGCTACCTTCGTGAGACGATCAACTATAACCCAGATAGCATCTCTTCCAGCTGGGGATTTAGGTAACCCAGTTACAAAATCCATGGTAATGTGCTCCCATTTCCATTCTGGGATCGGTAAAGGTTGAAGAAGTCCATCTGGCCTCTGATGTTCAGCTTTAACTTGTTGATAAACTAAACAACGAGAGATAAACTGGGCTATCTCCCTCTTCATGCCATTCTACCAGAAATGCTGACGGATGTCTCGGTACATCTTCGTGCTACCGGGATGAATTGAATACTGTGAACTGTGAGCCTCTGCCATGATCTCCTGTCTGATACCACCATTGGGCACACAAAGACACCTTCCATGTCGAAGTGTACCATCCTCATGAATACATAACTCTGGTCTCTATCCTGCTACACACTCTGCTCTAAGTCGCTGAAGCTTCGAATCTGTTGATTGTGCCATCTTGATCCTCTTAATTATGTTGGACTGAACTTGCATGCTGGCCATCAATGCCACATTGGTGGGAAGAACAACCTCAATACCTATCTTCTGAAGATCTACTAATAACTCTGGCTGTTCTGTTAGAAAATAAGCTCCTACTCTTCTGCTCAACGCGTCTGCAACTATATTGGCCTTCCCAGGATGATACTGCAGGTTGATGTCATAATCCACAAGTAGCTCTAGCCATCTCCTCTGACGCATGTTAAGATCCTTCTAGATGAACACATACTTAAGACTCTTGTGGTCGATAAAAATCTCCATCCGATCCCCATACAAATAATGCCTCCATAACTTGAGTGCGAAAACCACCGCTTCTAATTCTAAATCATGGGTTGGGTAATTCCTTTCATGATCACGAAGCTGACGTGACGCATAAGCTACTACCTTACCATGTTGTATTGTCACGCCCCAGAACCAGAATACTGGAGAGCGGGGGCAGACATAGCCAGCTACGTATAACGGAATAGAATCCACACTGCTATACGGTCACGGCTGTCTAGATATGTGAGGGTTTCACTACAATCCATCAGTCTCTTAAGGTCATAAAATAGCCTATTGTCTCAATCTCAACCAACTAATAATAATCACAAGATATCAGATCTCCAAATATACAATTGTAAGGCGTCCCAAACATTACATATTCAGATGATCATGAAGCTAGTCGTTACAAAATGTGAGGACTAGCAAGAGTTCAGTCATACATGATCAACCCCCGGGGCTTGTCAATCATGTTACAGCCCGTAGGCAGACAGTAAGTAAGTACAGTCGAGCTAACACTTGCTCGTCGGCTAAATGCCTCAAAAGAATAATTTACAATATTACAGTGGGAGAACAAAAGAAACCCACTCGATGCCCTGGTTACGCCTGGTGACTACCATCGGGCTGGAAGACAGGTAGATCCTTTGCTGCTGCTCCGGTATCTGGCCATACAAAACCAGCTGGGTCAGACCCTAGGAAGAGCAAGTGCCACAAAGGAGGCCACAAAATAAGAACCAAAGCCAGCAAATTAGCACAATAATATTTTTACATAATAAGAGACAGTAATTTAAGAAAAAGCATGATGGGTAATTATAAAAGATAATCTTGCATAGAATCACTAAAAGACAGAACATATGGAAAAGTATGACCGGATGATATACGATGAGATAACCATGGGACTATTCAGATAGCTAGGTTACAACCCGTAAACCAAATAAGGACCGGGGTTGTAACCCTTCGTCTGAACGGAACTTGGTTTCTCTCACCATTTATCGGCAAGCTAAATATAAGAAATCAGGTCAAGTAACAATCTGGAGCAATCTGGAGTGACAATCCTTCAATCATTCTGGTACAATCTTACAATCAATCAATTCTAGACAATACTATACTGGACTAGATTCCATCCAAGCAATTACGGCCAATCATTGCCTACGGCTTCCTACATTAACTAACTAGGGTTATCACAATCCTAGTTACTAGCAAGATGCAATGAGATGCTCCAAGTAGTCACAGGCCCTGCAGCTATCCAGGTTATCCAGGCAATCATTATAGTGACAATCTAGAGAGTACAATGCATTATAGTGACAATAGAGTTCAATCGTTTAAGTGACAATGGAGGGTGCCCCACATAACAGTGGGCTGGAAATGTGCCCTACTCGTCGGCAGGCTACAAGTCCAATCATTTACGGCCGGGATAACGGGATCGCCTGTAACTGGGGAATATCTCTTCATGACTAGTAAATTATACTAATTATTAACCTTAGTCCAATTCAGTAGATACTCCTGACCGTGGTACTCAGGAGTCCCCTCCTAGACATGATGCAAGACATGACTGGATTATTTGTACAAGCACAATCGCCCACGGTGTCAGGATTAATTATACAGGTCATGTCATGTCAGGTAGCCGTCGCAACAGCTATTCAAGATGTATCAGGTCAGGTTATCATATCAAGTGTACAAGTCAGGAGTGCGCCACGACGGGCCACTTATCAGGTCATGCTCAATTATCAATTCCAAACATACCCAGTAAATTCGTGATTATCAAGTTCAGGACAAAAGGCGTAAGGTATAAAATGGACGTAAAGTATCTAATAAAATATCAATATATAGGGCTATATATGGAAGAGCCAAGCTTAAAGAATTAAGACCAAAACTCCAAGAGCCAATGGGTTAAGCAAGGGGGTCAGGGGGCAGCGTACACAAAAGTCACGCACGTCGGGGGAGCTGCGTACGCGAAAAGTCACGCACGCTCAAGGGGAGCAGCGTATATGAAAAGTCACGCACGCTCAAGGGGAGCAGCGTACATGAAAAGTTACGCACGCTCAAGGGGGCAGCGTACATGAAAAGTCATGCACGCTCAAGGGGAGCAGCGTACATGAAAAGTCACGCACGCTCAAGGGGGTAGCGTATATAAAAAGTCACGCACGCTCAAGTCTGCGTACGCACAAAAGCACGCACGCAGGAGACACGCTTCCAACAGGAAGCATATCCAAGGCTCAGTGGTGTAAGCTAATAAGCTCTGCACACTGCTCACTGTTTCCTCCAAACAGCAAGAACACCATGATGAACCCAAAGCTTTAAAGCATCACAACTTAGCCATCCAAACTCCAAATCCGGATTTCCAAGGTTCCAACTTGGGTGAAACTGAATGCTCTTCCATATGAAAACATCAAAACCCATAAACATCCAACTAAAATAGATCAAACCATA
Source organism: Iris pallida (assembly GCA_029216955.1). Classification (NCBI taxonomy): domain Eukaryota; kingdom Viridiplantae; phylum Streptophyta; class Magnoliopsida; order Asparagales; family Iridaceae; genus Iris; species Iris pallida. The sequence continues at coordinate 5,122,214 of JANAVB010017399.1, forward strand.
CAAAATCCGAAAATAGGAAAACTTAGATCTTGAGCAATGGAGACACCAAATCACAAAAAGCCAAGAACTAATGTTGATCACCATATCCTAATCTAGCAAATGGACAAATAAAAGAGGGTTCTCATGTAGTGGCAAGATGCACTTGCCTATGGGTGGAGAGTTGTGGAGGAAGGAGGAGAAGAAGAAAATAAATGGTGGTGGTAATGAAAAGAGAGAGTGGTAGGTGGGGATTATAAAGAGGGGGGGATGTGGTGTGTTGAGGGTGGAGCATAGGCTAAGGTGATCCAACCATAAAGAACCAAACCAAACCAACCCAAACCAATTAAAACCGAGCCATGACAAAATCCAAATACAAAAAATACCAAAATTCCACAAGTTGAGAAAAAAAAAACATGCCAAAATCCAGATACGAGTATAAATACGAAATACAGAAAATACGAAAAATGAGGGTGACATGTATCAAGACGCATCCCAATCCTCTACCAGAAGCATCACAATAAACTGAAAATCCTTCAGTCCCATCTGGAAGCGTGAGAATGGGAGCCGTCATCAATCTCTGCTTCAACTTCTCAAATGAACTCTGACACTCTGCTGTCCAAGCAAACTGCACATCCTTACGGGTCAACTGCGTCAGTGGTGCTGAAATCCGAGCAAAGTCTTATAAAAACTGCCGGTAATAGCCAGCCAATCTTAGGAAACTCCGAACTTCTGCGACGGTGCTAGGTACGGGCCACGTCTCTATGGCCACTATCTTCTGGGGGTCAACTTCCAGTCCACATCTGGTGATGATGTGACCTAAGTACGAAATACGATCAAGCCAAAATTTACACTTACTGAACTTCACGTACAACTGGTGCTATCTGAGAATCTGAAGAACTACACGAAGATGTTGCTCATGTTCTACCTTATTCTTGCTATAGACTAAGATGTCGTCTATAAACACTATCACAAACTGATCCAAATAGGGCATAAAGATACGATTCATGAGATCCATGAATACCGCTGGCGCATTGGTCGCTCCAAATGGCATAACAAGAAACTCCTAATGTCTATATCTAGATCTGAATGCTGTCTTCGGAATGTCTTTCTATCTGACTCTGATCTGATGGTACCCTGATTACAAGTTAATCTTCGAGAATACTGCTGCCCCACTAAGCTGATCAAATAAATCATCTATCCTTGGTAAAGGATATCTGTTCTTTATTGTTATAGAATTCAAGGTACGATAATCAACACATAATCTTGACGTACCATCCTTCTTCTTCATAAGAAGCATCGGGGCTCCCCAAGGCGATCCACTAGCACGAATGAATTCTTTGGTTCTGAGTTCTTCAATCATCTTGTACAAGATCTCCAACTCTGATGGTGCTATTCTGTAGACTCTCTCTGACACTGGTGCCGTCACTGGAAGTAAATCGATAGTGAACACTATCTCTCTCTTCTGTGGCATACCTGGAAGCTTTTCGGGAAACACATCAGGAAACACTTCTGCTACTCTGGTAAATTGAACTGCTTCTGCTACTGCCATCCGCAATACTGGTGGAGAAGGTTCTACTTCGCCTCTGGAAAATGAAAACTCTGGTTCGTCTGGAATACCAAAAATAATCCTGCCAATATGGCAGTCTATTCTTGCGTATTGATCCTTCAACCAATCCATTCCTAAGACCACATCATAGTCGACCATCTAGAATTCTATCAATCTAGCAGAAAACTCTCTACCGCTAACTACGATTCGACACGAGGAATAGACTCTATCTACCCCTATAAGACCGCTACCAGTAAGTATATTGAGCCTTACTGATAATGACTCGGGCTCCAGTCCTATCCGTTTTACGAATCGTGCAGACATAAATGAATACGATGCACCCGAATCAAATAATACCGATGCTGGAAAAGAGTTGATGAGAATGGTACCTTCCACCACCTCACCTGAAGCTAACTCTTCTGCTACGGTCAGAGGCATAGCCTGACCTTGTCCTCTTGGTGCTGGTCCCCTCTGCTAGTGACCTCTCTGCCTGTTCTGAATCTGAGCTTGGACATACTGCTGAGTCTGAGGCGACAATGGCCTCGGAGGCTGGTACAGCTATTATACTAGTGCTGGACCCCTAATCGATGGACTGGTTAGGTTTGACGACGACGAACTGGCTCTATTCGAACAGGACCCTATCTTGTGATCCGTTGCCCCACATGCCAAGCACAATCTCTGTGTTCTACGACACTCTGATACTACGTGCCCTGGCTTTCCACAATGAGTGCAGCCCATTATGGAAGACTGCTTCTGCTTCTGCTACTGAGGATATGCCGACGCCGAGTGCTGAACCGACGAAACTGTGGTCGCCCTCCTAGGAGCTCCAATAGTCAAGGCCCTAGCTGCCGGGACGGGTGCTGAAGAATGGAACATCTGACCATGAGACCTCTTCCGTCCTCCGCTTCTATCTACAATCCTCTGTGAAGTATACTCATGGCTCTTCGCTGCTCGCAAGATGGCATCAAACGTCGGGTGCTCAAACTGTTCTACCGATATGATAATCTCTAGGTAGAGCCCCTGCTGGAATCGCTGGGCTCGATCCAATTCGGTTTCCACCAAGGTGGGAGCAAACCGACTAAGTCTAGAAAACTCGGCCGCATATCCATCCACCGTCCTGTCCATCTGCTTAAGATTGGTGAATCTCATCTGCAGATCATACCGAGCTACTGCATCGAAGTACTTGGTCTGAAACTTGTTGCTGAACACCGCCCATGAGACAGGCATCGGTAATCCAACTGCTAGGATCGCCCACCAGCTGCGGGCTAAGTCTAATAACTGCAGGCGCACAACGGCCACCTTCTCATTCTCAGGAATCCTAGCTGCTTCTAGGATAACCTTGGTGTCCTGAAGTCATGCATCAGCAGCAATAGCATCTTCAGTACCATCAAAGAAAGGAGGGTTCAGACGGTTGAAGCTGTAGGCCGCGTTGTTCCCTTGGTAACCAACTCTGCCCATGGCATCTTGTACTGTCTAGTGCAGGACATCGCCCCGACGATCTTGATATGCAAGCAATTCCCTGATGAGACCCACTAGGGTTCTATTATCAGGCTCTGCAGGCTGGATGGGTTGAACTAGGGGATCTGGATCACCGGAATGCATGACTCGGGAGGCCGCTCCAGAGTGCTGGGCTTGGTCTCCAGGTTGCTGCTGGTCCACTGGAGGTGCTCCGTCTTGCTGATCGGTAGGACCAGGAACAATGCCGCTGAAGAAACGACATGAGAAATAATAAGGAAGGACCATGATAGATCGAGGATATAAACGTGTGATCAGGTCAAGATTTCGAAAAGATTAGAAGACACGAGTAGAGATCAAGAGCGATTGCTGATTGAGACATCTATTCAGTAAAATCCTCGCATATCTTGATTTACAAGACCTGCATGGGCCACCACTTAAACCGTGTCACGCCCCAGAACCAGAATACTGGAGAACGGGGGACAGACACAGCCAGCTACGTACATTAAAGTGAATCCCACCTCGCAATACGATCACGACTGTCTAGATGTATGAGGGTTTACTACAAGCCATCAGTCTCTTATGTTCATGAACAAGCCTAGTGTCTCAATCTCAAGCAAGTAAGTAAATGTTACAAGATGTTAGATCACCAGACATACAAAGTAAGGCATCCCAAACATTACATATTCAGATGATCATGAAGCTATTCATACAAAACGTGAAGACTAGCAAGAGTTTCAGTCATACATGATCAACCCTAGGATTTGTCAATTATGTTACAGCCCGTAGGCAGACAGTAAGTAAAGTTGCAAACGAGCTAACACTTGCTCGACGGCTAAACGCCTCAAAAGAATATTTTTACAATGGAGTAGGGGAGCAAAATAAGAACCCACTCGTTGCCAGGGTTACGCCTAGTGGTCACCATCTGGCTGGAAGACATGGAGATCCTCGGGAGCTACTCCGAAATCTGGCCATACAAAACCAACTGGATCAGACCCCAGAAAGAGCAAGTGCCACCAGGGAGGCTTCACTTAAGAACTAAAACCAGCATATTAGCACATGATACATAAAGGATAACGAAAGACATGAGTTAGAGAAAACAGGGCGATAAATGATAAGATGACTAACAGACTATTCCGGTAACCAGGTTACAACCCGTAAACCAAACAAGGACCGAAGTTTTAACCCTTCACCTGAACAGAACTTAGTCTCTAACCAATTATCGATAAAGTAAAGCATAAACCAGCATGTCCTGAGATAGCCATGTACTGGATCTAGGCAAGACTAGACAAGATAGGACTCCATCCATCATTTACGGCCAAGCAAAGAGTACGGCTTGATACTTTAACTAACTAGGGTTATCACAAGCATATTTACTAACAAGATGCATCGAGATGTTCCAACAGCCACAAGCCCTGCAGTCTTAATCCAGGTTATCCGGTCACAAGTTGAGAGAGTCGGATTAGGTGACTTGGGGGTGCAACACATGACAGTGTGCTGGAAATGTGCCCTACTCGACGACAGGCTACAAGTCCAATTAGAGCGCCCAGATAACGGGACTGCCTGTAGCTAGAAAACCTCCTCATGGACTACTTGATCAATCTAGTCATTATCCTAGTCAGATTCAGTACGAATCCCTGACCGTGGAAATCAAAAATTCATATCTTAGACAAGATATAAGACGAGACATGTAGCTTATACAAGCATAAACACCCACGGTGTCAAGACAAGAGTTACTAGCAAGACATATCAAAATTATCATGTAGATTTACTTTATCACGTCAAGAGTGCGTCATAATGGACCACCATCAAGAATTATCATGTCAAGTTACTTGTCAAGAGTGCAACACGACGGGTCACTATCAAGAATTATCATGTTACTTGATTCTTGTTAAGAGTGCGCCTTAACAGGCCACTATCGTGTTCTATCCTTACATTATCATGATTGAAAGAAACTTGCATAAAATAACTAATAATATATTATTGAAGCTAAGGAAAAGATCTATAACTTTCATATCTTGAGTTTTTCAAGATTTTAGCTACAAAACAGCACAAAGAAGCAAAAACAGTCATTTGGAGTGACCTGCGCGCAAGTTGCGCGGGCAAAATCGCCCACGGCACACGTTGCGCGCAAGCACGGTGCACGGGCGCGCGGCCGCGAAAGTTGTGCATTGCGCACGAAAAAAATCGTCTACGGCGCATGTTGCGCGCAAGCGCGGCGCGCGGGCGCGCGGGCGCACGGTGCACAAGTTGCACATTGCGTACGGGCAAAATCGCCCACGGCACACGTTGCGCGCAAGCGCGGCGCGCGGCAGAGAAGTGCGCGGGCGCGCGGCGCGCAAGTTACGCATTACGCGCGGGCAAAATCGCCTACAGCGCACGTTGCGCGCAAGCGCGACGCACGGGGGCACGGTAGCGAAGACACTGCGCGCGACACAGTTCATCGTCCCGACAGCACCAAAAGGTATGAGAAATCCATGAACATGAAAATGGCATAACTTTCTCACACGAAGTCGAAATCAAGCGGTTCAAAAGCTAAAATTGGGTAGAATTGAATTTTCTACAACATGAAACTATTAGATTTCGAAAATAACCAAGTTTCAGAGATCAAAACAAAAAAAAAACGAAAAGTTACAAAATTAGATCTACAAGAATCCATCCATCAAATCCAAAAATGTTAAGTTTTAAAGAGGCTTAGAATGAAATAAGGAAGGGAATGGAACAAAAAAACTTGAGATCCATCATGAAGCAAGTTGCACTTGCCTAGGCTTGGTAGGTGGGAGGAGTAATGAAGAAGATGAAGAAGTAAATACAAATAATGGAGGAGAGAAAAGAAGTTGACTTATATAGCAACCCCTCTCATCTCAACCCAATATAAACCAAACCAAGCCAAGCCAAGTCATATTGAACCAAGTTGAACCAATCAAGTCAAGATTTAAACCAAGGCTAAGCTAAGCATGATAAGTAAAAAAAATACGGGCCCCCTGACAATTGTCAGAAATTCGTATACGTATCCTAAAAATATGTATAACGGGAAACGGGAGTGGCAACACCTCAACACAAGCAATGCATTATATTAAGATACTCACCATTTGGTGTAGCCGATGTGGGACTATCTTTCCTAGTCCAAAGGCAAAAACACCAACAATCTCCCACACATCTTAATATATGGGTTGAGCGTTCCCTCACAGTGAATGTCCATCATGCATTAGGAGAGATGTCGCTACGACTTGAATCTTTCCGCATAGGTTGAATAATAGCATGATACAAGAATGGACTAAGTCTTAAATTCTGCACCATAACTACAATTCTTTCTACTCACATAATGATATCAACTGTGCTTCTGGCTGCATATTAAAGGCCTTATTCCAGCCTGGTTTCAGTGTATAATTTTGGGCGTCTACAAGTTTACCCTCAAGAGACAGCCTGATATCTCTGTCCATACACTATAGGTGAGTTCTTTATAAAGAGTCATGGCATGAAGCATTGCGCTTCTTTGTGGTGCTACGCCGCTATGACATGGCTTAAAGCCGAGGCTTTACCCCACCTGGGTACCTTATCGTAGTGTCATTCTACTATAGCATGAGGTTACATGCCTCTTTGTAGTACCAAACTATCCAGCATAAAGCCTTGCGCTTCCGTGCGGTGTTACGCCGCTATGACATGGCTCGCGAAGCCAAGGCTTTACCCTACCTGGTACCTCTTCGTGGTGTCATGCCACTGTAACATGAGGACATCGTCCTCTTTGTAGTGCTGTCTACCTCTCTTTATTTCGATTATCATACAACATTATGCTACCTGCCTATTTACGGTGCTACTCCTCTGTGACTTGGCTCACAAATCCGAGACATTACCCCTAACAGGGAACCTCATGGTGGAGTCACCCCACTATAGCATGAAGTTACACTCCTTATAGTACTGCGCTACCGTGCTTCCTGTAAAGTACTCCAGGCATTCACTCTGCCTGAGAACTCATTAAGGCATTTAAGCCAACCTTCCCACAGGATCCGTTTTTCGCAGAAAACAATAGTAGACAACAGTGGTTGTAGGTCCGTAACCTCTTCTTTCCACAGAGGACAAGTACCCACCGTTCCTGATATTCTTTCGGTTAATAGTCCTCCCTTGAACCAAAATCTAGATGCCTAGCAGATTTTTCTTTGAACTAATAGTATAAAACTTTATGGTAGGAATGTAATAACACAATATCAGAATGCCTTCAAACCCATTTTACAAGCTGTGTCATTGACCAGCTGGCTCTTAAGGCCCTTGGTGAACGGAACTGCCAGGTTCTCCTGACTCCGAACATCAATCACTGCAATAATACCCCTCTTAATGAGATCGTGTACTGCTCTGTGCTTCAACCGCACAGTCCTCTTCTTTCCGTTGAAGAGGTCATTTGATACCACCGCCGCAGTCGCCTGGTTGTCACAATATATCAGTATCCCCGGTATTTGCGTTCCAACTACTGAAAGATCATACATAAGCTCCCGAAGCTATTCTGCTTCCTCCGCTATGGTATCAAGTGCAAAGAACTTAGATTCCATGGATGACCGTGAGAGCATAGTCTATTTCTTCGATTTCTACGATATAGCAGCTACACCCATTATTAAAATGTATCCACCTGTGGACCTCTCGCTCTCCACTTCTGAGCACCAGCTGACATCACTGAAGCCTTCCACTACCGACGGATCTCCGCTGTAGTGCAGTACATATGTCTGAGTATTCTTGAGATATCTCATAACCCGTTTCACAGCTTTCCAGTGCTCAATGCCTGGGTTACTCGTGAAACGACTCAGCATTCCTATAGCAAAATCTATGTCAGGCCTTATGGCAATAATAGCATATATCAAACTCCCGATTATGCTTGCATACTCCAGCTACCTGACGCTTTCCCCTGAATTAGGCTTCAGCTTCATATCATACTTGTACGGTGTATCGATCCCTGAAAGATCCTGATACCCATAACGAGTGATCATCTTCTTAACATAATAAGACTGTGACAGCGCTAGTCCAGTGTCTGTCCGGATGATCTTGAGTCCCAAGATAACATCAGCATCCCCCAAGTCCTTCATACTGAACTTCATCGAGAGGAACTTCTTTGTCTCCGTGACACAGCTTATATCCGATCCTAGGATTAGAATGTCGTCCACGTATAGACAAACGATGACTCCTCTTCCGTCAACAAACTTCGTATGGACACACTTGTCTGTTTTACTGACCATATAGTCATTTGACCTTATGACTTTGTCAAACTTCTCATGCCATATTTTAGGAGCTTGCTTTAAACCATACAGAGATTTCACCAACTTGCAGACTTTGTCTTCAAGACCTTTGACGACAAACCCTTCTGGCTGTTGCATGTAGATCTCTTCGATCAGCTCGCCATTCAGGAATACCGTTTTCACATCCATCTGATGTATCACCATCTTATGTATCGCTGCGAGAGCAATCAACATTCTGATGGTGGTCATCCGGGCTACTGGAGCATACGTGTCAAAGTAGTCGATCCTCTGCTTCTTAGGAAACCCCTTTGCCACTAGCCTGGCCTTGAACTTTTCAATGGTTCCATCAGCTTTCATCTTCTTCTTGAAGATCCACTTGCATCCGATAGGTTTTGCTCCTTCAGGTAGATCAACCAACACGCAAGTGTTATTGGAGGTGATTGATTCAATTTCATTGTCTATCGCCTCCTTCCAAAAAATAACATCTCTGGTCTTCATCGCCTCATCATAGGTAAGTGAATCTGCTTCCACATGATAGGTGATGAAGTCATCTCCGAAGAACTTCGGCCTCCTCGCTCGTTTCGACGATGGCTCAGCGAGTTCTGGTTCAATCGTTGTCTCCTCAGCAACAACTTCATCTTGAACAACTGGCTCATTGAAGATCTCAGTCTCCTTTGCACCTTCATCATTCTCCAGAATGTCCGTTAGAACAATGTTCTTGTGCCTTGCAAACTTTTCTTCAAAATATTCAGCATCGCAAGATTCGATGATATAATTTGACTCAATATCAAGAAATCTCCGAGCTTCACTCTTCTCTACATACCCCAAAAAGATCGTCTTCGCAGTCCTTGTCCCCAGCTTCTGAATCTTCAGATCTGGAAGCTTTACATAGGCCAGACACTCCCACACTCGAATGACATTCAAGTTAGGTCTAACTTTGAACCAGAGTTCATGAGGAGTTACGTCCGAAGTTGCATATGGCACTCTATTTAGAATAAAAGTGGTCGTCAATGCAGGTTCTCCCCAGTAGCATTTAGGAAGACCCGTAGTTAGCAGCATTGAGTTCATCATTTCTGTCAACGTTCTGTTCTTCCTCTCCGCTACTCCGTTAAATTGAGGAGAATATGGAGCAGTAGTCTCGTTTATGATTCCATGTTCTTTGCAGAATGATGTGAATTCATGAGACCGATACTCTCCGCCTCGATCACTCCTTAGCCTCTTGAGTTGTTGTCCAGTTTGTCGTTCAGCCTCGGTCCTGAACTCCTTGAACTTCTCGAATGCTTCGTCTTTAGATTTGAGCAAGTAGACGAATGTGTACTTTGAGAAGTCATCGATAAAGGTTATAAAATACTTCATCCCGGCTTTTGTAGAGAATTTCTTAAAGTCACAGATATCAGAGTACACCAACTCCAGAAGATCTGTGCTTCGATTGACCCAATGAAAGGATTTTCTTGTGATCTTTGTCTGAGCACATACTTCACACTTCTCTACCTTAACCACACATTTGGAGATAAGTCCTAGATTGGACATTTTGTTAATTCTTTTACAGTAAACATGTCCTAGCCTATTATGTCACAACTCAAGAGAATAATCAGAAAGAGCGATTGCATAGATTATATTTGACTGGTTTACAAGCTGAATTTTGAACATCCTTTCGGTTTGAAAAGCTTTTCCGAAGTATGTTCCCTTCTTGGACATCACCATCTGACCAGCATCGATGTCCATCCTCAAGCCTGTGTTGCTAAGCAGGCTTCCAGAGATCAAGTTCTTTGCAATCACCGGAACGTGCTTCACACCTTGAAGCATTGGAGTATTCTCGGATGTGAGTTTCAGCTCCACAGTTTCGATCCCCAGAACTTCAGCTTGGGCTTGGTTCGACATGATAACTTTCCCAGAAGTTGGCTGTTATGTAACGAACCATTCCTTGCCAGAGCAGACATGGCAGGTCGCACCAGTGTCTATCCACTAGTCAGAGTCAGCCCCCACAGCTGTGACCTGAGCAATTATAGAAACAATGTTAGAAATCATGGAAACCTTTCTAGGCTCACCTTGCTCAGCTTGTTTGGGCTTGGATTTGCATTCACTCTTATAGTGGCCCTTCTTGCCACAGTTGAAGCAAGTCACGTGGGACTTGGACTTCTGTTGCTTGAACGAAGGACCTTTCACTTTCAGATTAGTGAAGTCCTTCTTCTTGTGATGAGAAGCCACCTGCTTCCCCTTGAACTCCCTTATCTGCACCAAGTTGGCCTTAGCTAGTTGGTTGGACAGAGAATCCATCTTCTGTTGAGATCGCATTTCGTCCTTAACGTGGATCTCTTGTAGAAGATCTTCCAAGCTAATGTCCATCTTCTTCCGATGCATTCTAGCATAGAAGTTGCTCCAACCAGCAGGAAGTTTCGAGACTATCCCTCCAACGACAAACTTGTCGACGAGGGGCATATTCTCGTCATCTAATTTCTGGCACAACTTCAGGAATTCCTTTACTTGAGGTAGCATCGACATCTCGTCTTCGAAGAGCCACTTGTGGTACTTCTCGACGATAAAGATTTTAGACCTATTCTCATCATCTTCATATAGCTTACCCAAAGAATTCCAGATCTCTTTGGCCTTCACCTTCTTGGAATATGACTCTGCCAGAGAGTCTTCCATAGAATTGAGAATCAGCAGTTTACAGATGCTGTTTTCTCTCTTCCATTGCTCTGCTTGACGAGTGCAGCAACAATAGCATCGGCAGTTCCTCCTTCTGGAATCGTCGGTTCATCCTCAATCAACACATGGTCTACGTCCACGAGTTGAAGATTAAGGGTGACCTTCCTCTTCCAGATTTAAAAATGTTTTTCGTCAAATTTCTCTAACTTGTTAAAGCTAGTAACGATGAGAGAAGCACGAGAGTTCTCCATCTACAAGGATCTTGCTTTGAGATTGTTAGTCCCGGGGCTTGATCAAAGATGGTAGACTCGATGTCGAGATCAGAGAGATTTATACAAACGTTTCACCTTCTAATAATTCTCGAGATCCAAGAGGAACACTATAGTATGAATCTGATTACAAAAGCAACAATAATCAGAAAATAAATCTCACGTTCTTTCTCGCAATCGCAGTTGCTGACGGACAGAACTGAGTTCAGAAAATAAATCTCACGTTCTTCCTCGCAATCGCAGTTGCTGACGGACAGAACTGAGTTACAACTTAGATGAAGGAGAAGAAAGAAGAAGATGAAAGGTCCTTGCTGGGGTGATTAAGATCACCGTCGCTCAAAGCAAGGTTCGCCCCACCACGATCTGCTTCCAGGAACCAGCAAGTTCACGAAGAACTTCTGGAACGCTCGTAAGTCAAAATTTGAGACTTGAACGGGCTTCATGGAATTTACGGACTCCCTTAACTCTCTTCTTGGTGCACCTTTCAAAGGAGGCCAAGGGGCTCTATTTATAGAGTGGAGTTGAGACTTCACCTCTTCTCCTATCCGATGTGGGACTAAAATACCAACACTCAAAAATAGAGTTTGATATTTTAGATCATCCCACAATCAGCATAGAAGTGTACCAGTCCACGCCAACCCCCCAAACACTCCCGTGCATGCACGAGACATCCTGGAGTCCGTGTCCGAGTCCGAGTCCACACAACAAAAATCAACTTGCATCCTTGTTGGAATTAATCATTTTTCCTTCTAGAAAAATACTCCCACATGGCACACACTTGTGCCCCACCACACCTCATGTGCACACCTCAACACAAGCAATACATTATATTGAGATACTCACCATTTGGTGTAGCCGATGTGGGACTATCTTTCCTAGTCCAAAGACAAAAACACTAACAAAACACTCATTAAGCCAATGAGAATAGCAGTACGAGGCATTTTGGTTCGCCGAATGAAACGGAAAGGAAAGGAAAAAATTAATTATTTTTCTTTGAAAATTTATAATTTTTATTAATTTTTTTTTTGGTATTTGAAAATATAATAAAAATTAGAAGAGAAAGTGATCCTTGGGATTAGAAAGTGAATCCTTAAGATGGGAGGGCGACAATTTTTTTGTATTTTTGTTCTATTTCTTTCTTTAGGAATATTTTTTATTTAATGCTAATTTTCTTTGGCATCCATATGAAAAACTTAACCCTTTACCAAAATTCAAATATTTTTAAAATTTTCGGAAATAATTTGTAATTATTCTAATAAGTTTGTTGAGAGATGTAAGTCTGTGTTTATGATTTTTTTAACATAGACGGCTTGTGTTAGAATTTTGTTTTACATTTGTGGGTCCTAACAATAATAAGACTTAGAAAGAAGTTTTTTTTAAAAAAAAATTTACTAATTAAAAAAAAATCTATATCATGATTATTTGGCGTTTAGTTTTTATGTATGTCATCATGGCGTGTGCTATATAAAGGGGCATGATTCCTTGGAGATCATGTGGTCCACCTTAGAGGTGTTGAGATCGCGAATAGATGAAGAGAAAACAAAGAAACAGTGAAGAAATGAAAGATTGGTTTCTAGTTGGTGCGAAGGCTTCCTTGTGTATAGCGTTAGAGCATCAATAATAAGAATCATTATAAATTTTAGATTTTAGATTTAGAATGTATGAGTTCATTTTTACAATAGTAAAATTTTATGATACCGCATCCTAGTCACAAGAGCTGTAACTTGGGCTGTGAATTGATACATTCCGATTGTAGAACTCATTTTGTAAAATGGTTAGACTCAATTTGGAGTCCCAATTTCTAAATTCTAGATTATAGACTTTATAGAATAGTACATGGATCTGTATTAACTCATCTCAGGCTTCAAGATTTTTTTTTATACTATTCTCATGTAAATACCATCCATTCAACATTTATTTATTTATTACAAATGTAGACCTCAAAATATATTTTTGAGCTATATCTACTATTGATGTTCTTGCACATCATTATCCCAATATTTTGGCCCTTAGGAATAGTTTGAATTATTGTTAGATTTCATTTTTAATTCTATTCGGTGCCCGATCAAAATACATGAGCAAACCTGTTCCATTTTGGATGGATATTGTTTTCAAAAGTTCTATGCTTCCAAAACGCTTGCAAATAAAAAAAATTCAAAAATAGACCTTTGAAAAAATTAAGATAAAATATAACTACAATTTAAATTAGTCTGAAACTTTAAAAGAGTACAATTAAAATTTTATCATAAGTTTGAAATATTTTTGATTGGCCCCCAACCAATTGCTGTGTTGGTTGTCAGTAGAAACTAGAAACTATGGAATACAAGCTAAGTTCTTAGAAGCAACACTCTTTTAAACTAATACCACATTCCAAATCCTTGTTAGAAATCACGAGGATAAAATTAGTATTATGCTAAATATTTTCGTATATTTCAGAAACTATAATATTTGCATACTTTTGAAAGATTCGAATCAGTACATAAATTTTAAGTATACAAAATTTAAATATTCTATATAAATTATTGAAAAGTTTGAAAAAAAAAAATATGGTGGAAACCTATTTAATTAATCAAATTTGACAACAATGTTCAAGAATGTAAAATTTTTAATCTTAATATCTTTTATTAATCGAATATTTGACTAATTTTTTAATATATTTTATATGCACTGCATCGATTTAGTTGTCCGAATTTTCTCTATTTGCGGAATTGCTAACAAATTATGACTTGAAAGTGGGATATTGAACCTCTGGCAATGAAAACTAAGGAGCCAATAGATCACCGCCAGATCTAAACTATGGATCTAAAGCGCACGATCTCTCATTACATGCACAGCCAATCTAAGTGACAAATCAAAACATCATGAGCTAATAAAACCTTTTGGTGGCATAACACAAGAAGACATGATAACTTGAACATGATTGAAATTGATTATTGCTTGCTAATGATTCTTCTTTTGAGACAAATTGCTTGCTAATGATTCATTGTGATTGTCAAAGCAATCAAACAGCACCTTCTAATCCCTTTACGCAAACCCTTCCCTTTTGGTAAATGTGGAACATCATTAGCCTCATTGGGGTTTTTAGTTTTATAGTCTCGTTTAAAATTCAAAGTTTATGTTTAAATTTTCAAATTGTTTAAATTTTGGGATCTTGTTTCGACAGTTGACTTGGACTGACCTTCCAAAATAAAGATCTAAATGTAAATTTGGATACTATACAAGACCCTAAAACTAAATATAAATTTTGAATATTATGGAGACCTAAAAAAGATCTAAGGGTCTGGCAAAGCAAAACGTCATGACAAGACCCTGGAAGCACCCCAAGAGGGGGGGGGGGGGGGGGGGGGGGGGGGGGGGAGAGAATTTAAAACTTAGTGCTTGGAATGAGGCAAGTATACGGACACATGACATATTCTGGTATCATCTGTGAGGAACTCCAGTCCTGATATTCTCTCCGGCTTTAACCCACTATCATCACAAATAGTTACACACGCACTTTAATCCGAAGGCTCGCCAACTTCCTACAAATGGACTTTGATCCGAAGGTACACCAACTTCTACACAAGCTTTAATATGAAGACCTGCGTACTTCAACCTCTTAAAAGAAAGAATTTTTATCTTCTCACAACATTTTAAACATCAAGATTTACAAGCTCAAATAACTCTATCTCAATATGATTAACAAATAAAATTTCTTGTATATGTGGAGAGATTTTCGAGTATTGGATAAAAAGTTCAGGTTCGAAGAAGTTGAAGACAAATGAATGGATTTAAATACCAAGTCAAATAGACTACGAAACTGTTGTACAGGTGGTATACCATCGTATACCGATCTGCACAATAATGACTCAGGGCCGGACTTAGTAGGAAGTCCATGAGGCACTTGCCTCGGGCCCAAAAATTTTAAGGGCACCAAAATTTTAATTTTTTTGTATATATGTATACCATAGTCCATTCCAACTGGGCCCAGTTGAGTTCATTGTGTGCAGTAAAGCAAACCAATGCCTTATAATTGGAATGCTTTATTAGGGTTTGTAATTACTTGCATATGTCCGGTTGTACTTGAGGGACAAGCACTTCCATTTTTTATATATTCAAAAGAAGACAAGCACTTTCTTCCTATTCTCATTGTTGGCTCCAAGAACTTCCTTAATTCTTTTCCTCCTCCATGTTGCTGATTGCTCCGCAGGTGAGTTTATTAAAAAATTTTTTTTGATAATCTTTGATAAATTTGTTTCGGACCTTAAAAGTTTCATCCATGCTTGATGCTTCAGTGCTTCTTAGCTAATAACTATTAATATTATCATAAAAAATATCTAAGAAATAATATTAAAAATTATCAAAGAAACCACTATTTATTAATTTATATTTGTGTAAATGAGTATTATAATTTATTAATATATATTTTTTGTAATATTGATGATTAGGTGTGTTTTGTTTCTTTTTTTGTAATTTATTAATAAAAAATTTCCTCCGCAAGTATGTTCTAATTGTATTTTTTTTTGTAGGTTTTTTAGAAAGAGAATCTCTATGGTCGGCTCCTGGACTAAAAAACCTACTAGAATCAGTCATTTTTCGTTAGGTGAGTTTTATAATTTATTAATATATATTTTTATATAAATTGTTGATTATCTTTATATTTGGTAGGCCAATTTATTGAATGAAAAAAAATAATTTTGTCATTTTATTGTATAGTTATTCCTATTAAGATTGAAATCAAGTAATAGAGAAACTGAGAAAAACAATATTTTTATATTTATTGTTGATTGTTTATTTGTTGTTAATTATTATTATTTGTTGAAAAATTATGATAATTTCATTTGATTGCATAGTGTTCGTATCTAGATCAGCATGCAAACGTGCCTCTAATAAGTAAACAATTTGGTAATAAAAAATTCGTTTGCAGAGCACTACTACAAAATAATATGATATGAACACTAAGTTTTGAGGGCACCAATTTTAGAGTTCGTCTCAGGCCTCAAAATCGAAAGTACGATACTGTAATGACTAGTTTTCTAATTGTTGTAGCATTAATTGTTATCCAACAGTATGCTACCGGTATACCATCGATATAATGTGGTATATTGTCGGTATACCGTTTGTGGTCACATGCACTTATATTTTGAATTTCATTGACGCGGTATACTGTTGACATGCTAGTATTGGTGTACCACCGATATGCAGGTATGAAACCCCAAATTCATACCTTGGTATTTGCCTAGGTTTTTTGTTTATCTTTCATTTGCCTTTCTAAGTTGAGTTCAAATAATCCTAGAGACTCAATAATAAACAAAGATTACTGAAGCACAATGCCTTGAAAGCTTGACTTCTTTTTTGTATGAATGTTAGTTTTTCTCTTGATAGAAGTTATAAGAAACTAAGAAGATATGAAATTATTGCATTTGTCCATGATTGATCTTGTTTATTGCTTTTCTGCAAATATATTTTAGACGATCAAAACATGTCACGTCCCAGTCCCAAAACTCACGGGACTGGCACATGACTTGTCCGGTTGGTACATACTCAAGGGCAAACCTAATATATGAAAACCCTCAAGTAATGGACTTATGTTGTTCATAAGGTTAAGTATGACTGTCTAAAATAAAAAGTCAACTATATCTCAATCCACAAAATAGTGATAACAATAGCGAGCCAAATGCACTAAAGTTGATCAGACCGTAATAACTGATTCTAGAATAGATAAATGTATTAGAGTTGATCCCCAAAAATATATATATTATGAACAAGCTAGAAGAAAGTTGAAGCTTATAAAATATTAGGCTATAATAGCAGCATGATTCAATAAAGAACAAAATAAAAAATATAAAAGAATATGATGATAGTATCAACTAAATATATCTAACATCCTGGAGAAGCAATTATTCTCTAACAATATATTCTACCTTGATAGCTCAACAATACCTGGAGAGATCAACAGGTTCTCAGGGGATATAGCAAGATACATAGTTACATGTCTATTGTAATAGTAAATTACATGTACGAAAAGACAGAAAATGGTACAAGAAATAAAGACTGAAGAAAGTACATTACAAGAATGGAAACATGAAGATAGTGGCATGCCGTCGAGAATCGTGCTAATAAATGTGACTACAGTAGAATCATGGTAAACCCAACCTGATGGGAGCTAGTAGCCATATATATCGCAGCTTGGTGGGGGATAACAAGTATAGACAACGCTTAATAACAACATCCTCGCCTAGAACTATGAGTCAAGTCAAGTCCAAGTCATCTCAGGTCTAGTCAAGTCAAGTCAATCAAGTCCAAGTAACACGGGAACATATGACCAAATCAAGCGCACGAGAATACTAGAATCTAGCAAGTATAGTGTAGCATTGATCAAATATGTGACAAGGAAAAGAAAGACATGTAACATGTAGGAAAAAGTAAGGAAGACATCATGAATCATGAACAAGAAATCATGTGATAGTACCAGAAATAAATAAACATAAACAAGAATGACTAAAAATAAATATGCATAATATTATAAAAGT
Source organism: Iris pallida (assembly GCA_029216955.1). Taxonomy (NCBI): domain Eukaryota; kingdom Viridiplantae; phylum Streptophyta; class Magnoliopsida; order Asparagales; family Iridaceae; genus Iris; species Iris pallida. The sequence goes on from JANAVB010017399.1 coordinate 5,139,846, forward strand.
TGGCAAGGTATACTTGCATGTCGTCAAAGTTGTTGCTGAATTTGCAATAACATACCTACCAAGAGTCCACATACAAGTAAAGAATTATTTTAGCATTCTAGTTACACATGTGACACATAGATTTTCTAAATGACAAGTATACATGCTTTTAGGGATATTGTTTTGTAGTTTTGACTTCCGAAATTCAAGATTAAGTCTTCAAATAAAGGACAAACATATAATCAACTAAAAATCACAAAATCATGATAATATGAATAATATGAAATTTAACCTCTGAATACCAGATTTTGGAATTTTGGGTAAGTCATGGTTGTAAAAAACATATTTAATACTAAATTGTCTTGTCTAAAACATGTCCGGAACATTATCAATTCATTGCTATGACCTATATCTATGAAATAACATATAAAAATATATTTAATTCTGATTAAACTCAAAAAAATATTTTATTTATTTACCAAATCAGCCCCTATTTATGAGTCATTCTATATCAGCAATTTAGACGAAAACCTAGTCTATTGGCCCATATTTTTATGGTTCGGATTTGGAATGATAAAATTATAAAAATAATTTCAATTTACTTATTTTACAGTAATAATATACCAATAAATTTTGTTCTAAGAAATTCTAACAGTCGCTCAAAAAATTGCACCGAAAAGGCCCTAACTAGTACTACTGTAATCTGAAATTTCAACAGTTTAACCTATAATCTATATGGTTGATAACATGGCATGAAAGATGTCAAAATATGAGTTTTAGAGATTAATTCTCAGATTTATACAGATTTTATAACATTGAGACTCAAGATGAAAAAATTAGGATCATTACTGAAAGCATCCAAAAGATGGGTTGTCGGTGCTCCTTCTTGTCCAAGAACATTGACCCTTGCTTTGCTTGGCTTGCTACCCCCTTCTTGATAGATTGAAAGTTATGGCAATGGGGCTTGGATAGGTTTGATAGCAAAGGTGGAGTTTTTATGGAGTTTTAGTGGAGATTGGATGAAAGGATGATGGAAATGTTGATTTTGGGTTGAAGGAGAAGCTTTTCGATGAAGGAGATGATGGTGGATGGGTTGCCTTGGCTTGAAGGTGCTAAAATTTTTGTGAGTGTCACTCCTATTTTCTGTTATGCGTATTTTTCGTATACGTGTACGGATTTTTGACATTTGTCAGGTGACCCGTATTTTGACTTGTCTTGCTTTGTCTTAGTTTAATCTTGACTTGGTTTAGTTTAGGTTTGGTTCACCTTGGCTTGGTTTGGTTTTGGGTTGGTTTGAGATGTGGGGGTCGGTATATAAACCAACTACTCTCTCACTCTCTCTCTTCTATTATTATTATTTACTTCTTCTTCATCTACTCCTCCATCAAACCCTATGCAAGTACAACTTGCTCCATAGAGAACATAATGGATCTCTATTTTTATTTGTTCTATCTTCTTCTCTACATGATTCTAAACATCTTTAGAACTTGAAATTTTTGGTTTTTATGGATATATTTTTGTAATTCTAAAGTTTTGACTTTTCTTGTTTTTCTTGGTTTTGATCTCTAAAATCTTGGTATTTCCGAAAACTAAAGGTTCCATATTGTAAAAAATTTGATTTCATGCAGTGTTGGCTTTTATTTTGCTTGATTTCGAGTTCGGATGAGGAAGTTATGGCCATGGCAAGTTTTTGGAACTTCCATGGCTGAACTTATTGTTTGGGGACGACGACCCCCATGCGCTCAGGAGGCCATGCGCCGTGAAGTTCTGGCAACGCATCCTTTGACTCAGAGCATGTCATACGTGTAGGTTTCTAATGCGCATGTACTTAAGACGCAACGTAGGTTTTCGATGCGCCGGATTGTGCAGAATTTCGATGCGTCGGATTGTGCAGAATTTAGACGCATCGAATTTTTGACGTGCTGGATTTTTGATGTGCCAGATTTGTCTATATTTGCTCATGCGCGGAGTTGTACTATTTTTGCCTGTTTAAGTTATTTTGTAACTAGAATACTGTAAAACTCAAAACATGAAAGTTATAGATCTTCGTCTTGGCGTCGAGAATCTTCTTGTCTTACTTTAACTCGAGTTTATATGCGAATGATAGTTTCAATCACCCATGGATGTTGTTGATCTTCTTTGCATGTTTTTTGTACTTGGCCTAAATTGCGATGACCCGACTTGACAACTTGATAATCTTGAGCTAATAACTTGAACTTGAACATGATAATATGATCCCATCTTGATAATCTTGATAGTGTCCCATCGAGGTGCACTCCTGACAATAACTCTTGACATGACAAGTAAACCTGACATGACATGTGTAATTCTGATTGCTGTTGTGCCAGCTATACCTGCCTTGCTAGTATAACTCTTATCTTGAATCCATGGTTAATTTTTCTTATTTGTGACTGTACAAGCTGTCTTGTCTTGCATCATGTCTAGGACATGGATTCCTGGTTATCACGAATAGAGATTCATAATAAATCTGACTAGGTTAAACGACTAGATTGATCAAGTAGTTCATAAAGAGAGATTTTTCAGTTATAGGCGATCTCGTTATCCTGGCCATATCTATAGACTTGTAGCCTGCCGTCGAGTAGGGCGCATTTCTAGCACACTGTCATGTGTTGCACCTATTTAATCATAAGTACTTAAGTACACTAGTAATCCTGATAACTCTTGTAACTCTCATGACCTGATAACTCTCGTAAATTTTGCCTAGATAGCCTGGATACTATGCAGGGCCTGTGACTGCAGAAATATCTCAACTGCATCTTGTTGGTAACTAGGCTTGTAATAACCCTAGTTAGCTAATGATAGCAAGCAGTAGGATTTGATTGGCCGTGTCTGAATGATTGTCTCATAATTAATGGGAATTATATTCCACCTCTTGTTTTCCTAATGCAAGCTAGTATGTTCTTTAACTCTGTCTTTCATGTTATTATATTATATTCTTGCATCAATTCTTCTATTCATCATATGATGGTTTTAGTTCATAAGTGGAGCCTCCCTTGTGGCACTTGCTCTTTCTAGGGTCTGATCCAGCTGGTTTTGTATGGCCATATTTTGTAGTGATACCCGAGGATCTAACTGCTTTTCAGCCATACGGTGAACACCCGGAGTAACCATGGCAACGAGTGGGTTTCTTATTTTTCTCTTCCACTCTATTGTAAATTATTTTTTTGAGGCATTTAGCCGTCGAGCATGTCTTAGCTCATATTGAAACTTTATTTCTATCTGCCAAAGGGCTGTAACATGATTGGCATATCCTAGGGTTGATCATGTATGACTTAACTCTTGCTAGTCTTTATATTTTGTATGACTAGCTTTATGATCATCTGAATATGTAATATTTAGGATGCCTTACTTTGTATGTCTGATGATCTAACATCTTGTAACAATTATTTACTTGCTTGAGATTGAGGCACTAGGCTTGTTCTTGACCATAAGAGACTGATGGCTTGTAGATAAACTCTCATACATCTAGACAGTCGTGACCGTATTGTGAGGTGGATTACACTTCAATATACGTAGCTGGCTGTGTTTGTCCCCCGCTCTCCAGTATCTTAGTTCTGGGGTGTGATACGGTTTAAATGGTGGCCCATGCAGGTCTTGTAAATCATGATTTATGAGGATTTTGCTAGATAGATGTCTCAATCAGCATTCGCCCTTTGATCTCTACTCGTGCCTTCTAATATTTCTAAATCTTGACCTGATGACATGCTTATATCCTTGATCTATCTTGGTCCTTCCTTATTGTTCTCCATATCATTTATTCAGTGGCATTGTTCCTGGTCCTACCAATCAGCCGGGAGAAGCACCCCTAGTGAACCAGCAGCAACCTGGAGACCAAACCCAGCACTCAAGGGCAGCTTTCCGAGTCATGCCTTTCGGGGATCAAGAGCCCCTAGTTCAGCCAGTTTAGCCTACAGAGCCTGATAATAGAACCCTGCTGGGACTCATCCGGGACTTGCTTTCATCACAATATCGTCAAGGTGATGCTCTACAGCAGACAGTACAAACAGCTATGGGCAGAGTTGGTTATCAGAAAAACAATGCAGCCAACAACTTCAAGCACCTGAACCCTCCTTTCTTTGAAGGCAGTGAAGATGCTATCGCTGCTGATGCTTGGCTTCAAGACAAAAAGGTTATTCTGGAGGCATCTAGATTCCAACTGAAGAAAATATGGCCATTGTACGGCTATAATTGTTGGAAGGATGGTCGATGGTTATGCGGCCGAGTTTTCGAGACTTAGTCGGTTTGTTCCCACCTTGGTAGCGACCAAATTAGACCGAGCGCAGCAGTTCAAGCAGGGACTCCACTAGAGATTATTCTAGCAGTGGAGCAGTTTGAGCACCAGACATTTGATACAGTTTTGCAAGCAGCTAGGAGGCACGAATATACTTCACAAAGGATAGTAGATCGAGCTGAAGGACAGAAGAGGCCTCATGGACAGTTATATCAGTCGTCAGCACTAGCCCTGGTAGCTAGGGCTTTGACTGTTGGAGACCCTAAGAGGATGTCCACAGTTTCGTCGGTTCAGCAGTCGACTACGATGTACCCTCAATAATAGAAGCAGAAGCAGAAGCAATATTCCATAATGGACTGTTCTAATTATGGGAAGCCTAGACACGTGATTTCAGAATGTCGCAGAGCACAGGAATTGTGCTTGGCTTGTGGGGCACCAGACCACATGATAAGGTCCTGCCCGCATAAAGCTAGTTTATCTTCATCAACCCTAACCAGTTCATCGGTTGGGCACCAACACCAGTACAGCAGCAGCAATAGCAGTACCAACCTCCGAGGCTATTCCCATCTCAGGCTCAATTATTCCAGCAGCAGAGGCTACAATAGTATATCAAGCCCAAGTCCAAGTTCAGAACAGATAGAGAGGTCACCAGCAGAGGGGACTAGCACCTAGAGGACAGGGTCAAGCTATGGCTCTGACAGTAGCAGAAGAATTAACATCAGGTGAGATGGTGGCATGTACCATTCTCGTAACTCTTTTTCAGCATCAGTATTATTTGATTCGGGTGCATTGTATTCATTTATGTCTGCACGATTCACAACACGAATAGAACTGGAGCCCGGGTCATTATCAGTAAGGTTCAATATACTTACTAGTAATGGTCTTATGGGAGTAGATAGAGTATTCTTCTCGTGTCAAATCGTAGTTAGCGGTAGAGAATTTTTTACTAGATTGATAAAATTTTTGATAACCGACTATGATGTGGTCCTAGGAATAGATTGGTTGAAGGATCAATATACAAGAATAGACTACCATATTGGCAGGATTAATTTTGGTATTCCCGACGAAGAAGAATTTTTATTTTCTAGAAGAGAAGTAGAACATTCTCCACCAGTCATACGGATGGCAATAGCAGAAGCAGTCTGATGTATTTCCTGAAAAGCTTCCATGCATGCCGCCAAAGAGAGCGATCGAGTTCACTATTGATTTGCTTCCAGGGACGACACCAGTGTCAGAGAGAGTCTACAGAATAACACTATCAGAATTAGAGATCCTATACAAGATGATTGAAGAACTCAGAAACAAGGGATTCATTCGTGCTAGTGGATCGCCTTGGGAAGCTCCGATGCTTCTTGTGAAGAAGAATGATGATACGTCAAGATATATGTTGATTATTGTACCTTAAATTCTGTAACAATCAAGAACAGATATCCCCTACCAAGGATAGATGATTTATTCGATCAATTCAGTAGAGCGACGATATTTTCGAAGATTTACTTACGGTCTGGGTACCATCAGATCAGAGTCAGAGAGCAAGACATCCCAAAGACAACATTCAGATCTAGATATGGACATTGAAAGTTCTTCGTTATGCCATTTGGAGCGACCAATGCGCCAATAGTATTTATAGATCTCATGAATCGCATATTCATGCTCTATTTGGATCAGTTTGTAATAGTGTTTATAGACGATATCTTAGTCTATAGTAAGGGTGAAGCAGAGCATGAGTCGCATCTCCGAGTTATGCTTCAGATTCTCAAAGAGCATCAATTGTACGCAAAGTTCAGTAAGTGCAAATTTTGGCTTGACTGCATTTCGTACTTAGTCATATCATCACCAGAGGAAGAGTGGAAGTGGACCCCCAGAAGATCGTAGCTATAGAGACATGGCCAATACCCCGTACCGTCGTAGAAGTTCGCAGTTTTCTAGGATTGGTGGGCTATTACCGACGATTAGTATCAGACTTTGCTCGAATTTTAGCACCAATGATGCAGTTGACTCGTAAGGATGTACAATTTGCTTGGACATCATAGTGTCAGAGTTTATTCAAAAAGTTGAAGCAAGGATTGATGATGGCACCCATTCTCACGCTTCTAGATGGGACTGGAGGATTTTCAGTTTATTATGACGCTTCAAGCAGAGGATTATGATGCGCCTTAATGCAGAAAGGTAAGGTAGTAGCTTATACGTCACGTCAGCTTCGTGATCATGAGAGAAATTATCCAACCCGTGACTTGGAGTTAGCAGCAGTGGTTTTTGCACTTAAGCTTTGGAGGCATTGCTTGTATGGAGATCGTGTAGAGATTTTTACCGACCACAAGAGTTATGTATGTGTTTACCCAGAAGGATCTTAACATGCGTCAGAAAAGATGGCTAGAGTTACTAGTGGATTATGATATCAACCTGCAGTATCATCCTGGGAAGGCCAACGTAGTTGCAGATGTATTGAGCAGAAAAGTAGGAGCATATTTTCCAACAGCACAACCCGAATAATTAGCAGATCTTCAGAAGATGGAGATAGAGATAGTTCTCCTTGGCAGTGTGGCATTGATGGCAAGTATGCATGTTCAGTCTAGCATAGTTTAGAGAATCAAGATAGCTCAATCAATAGATTCTAAGTTTCAGCGGCTTAGGGCAGAATGTGAAGCGGGATGAAGAACAGAGTTATGTATTTACAAAGATGGCACTCTCCGATATGGAAGGTGTCTTTGTGTACCCAGTGGTGACATCTGGTAAAAGATCATAGAAGAGGCCCATAGTTCGTAGTATTCAATTCATCTCGGTGGTACGAAGATGTATCGCGATATTCGTCAGCATTTCTGGTGGAATGGCATGAAGAGGAAGATAACACGGTTTGTCTCTCATTATTTAGTTTGTCAATAGGTTAAAGCTGAACATCAGAGACTAGATGGACTTCTTCAACCTTTATCGATCCCAGAATAAAAATGGGAGCATATTACTATGAATTTTTTAACGGGGTTACCAAAATCCCCAACTAGGAGAGATGCTATATAGGTTATAGTTGACCGACTCACCAAGGTAGCTTATTTTCTCCTTTTCAGAATTGGTCAGTCGACGAATCAACTAGCAGAGATGTACCTCAGTCAGTATCGTATCTGACAGAGATTCAAGATTTATGTCGCACTTTTGAAGGAGTCTTTAAGGCAGTTTGGGGACTCGTCTCAAGTTTAGTTCAGCTTATCATCCGCAGACAGATGGTCAGTCAGAGCGCACGATTCAAACTCTTGAAGATATGTTACGATACTGTACACTTGCCTTCGGTGGTTCGTGGAAAAATCACCTGCACCTAGTGGAGTTCTCCTATAACAACAGTTTATAGGCCAGTATCCAGATGGCACCATTCGAGGTATTGTATGGCAGGAAATATAGGTCACCTTTAGCCTGGGATGATATAGGCAAGAGGCAGATGCTTGGTCCAGAAATGGTTACTCAGACTATCGATGTGGTTAATCACGTTAGAGATCATCTTCGAGTTGCACAAGATCGTCAACATCATTGGACCGATTCTCATCGACGTCCTCTTGAGTTATCTATTGCTGACCACGTATTCCTTAGGATCTCGCCTACCCATGGTGTCATTCGATTCGGTATACGAAAAAAGCTTAGTCCTAGGTATATAGGGCCGTTTGATATTCTCGAGCGAGTAGGTGATGTGTCCTATCGTCTCGCTCTTTCGCCGTCGTTACGTGAGGTACATGACATATTTTATGTATTCCAGTTGCGACGGTATATCCCGAATCCTATCCATATATTTGATCATTCAGAATTGGTGGTTGGTACCAACCTTTCGTATGAGTAAAGGCCGGTATCCATATTGGACCGAAGGGAGAAGATACTCAAGAACATGACTATTAGTTTAGTCCGTGTTGGTTGGGGTCATCACTCTTTGGGTTAGTCAACTTGGAAACGTGAGGATGATATCCGATCACAATATCCACACATGTTTGACTCATAAGGTATAATATCTTTTTTATGCCTTAAATTCCTTGCTTGTATGAATGATTGCTTGATTGACTCCTAGTCATAGATTGCCTGTAGTTAGTATAGCTTGCCAAGATACCTCTAACCTCTTGATTAAATTCTGAGGACAAAATTCTTTTAAGGTGGGTAGAGTTGTCACTCCCATTTTTTGTTATATATATTTTTCGTATACATGTATGGATTTCTGACATTTGTCAGGTGACCCGTATTTTGACTTGTCTTGTTTTGTCTTGGTTTAATCTTAAATTGGTTTAGTTTTGGTTTGGTACACCTTGGCTTGGTTTGGTTTGAGATATGAGGGTTGGTATATAAACCAACTACTCTCTTTCTCTTTTCCATTATTATCATTTACTTCATCTTCTTCTTCATTTAGTCCTCCACCAAACCCTAGGCAAGTACAATTTGCTCTATGGAGAGCATGATGGATATCTACTTTTATTTGTTCTATCTTCTTCTCTACATGATTCTAAGTATCTTTAGAACTTAAAATTTTCGATTTTGATGGATATATTTTTGTAGATCTAAAGTTTTAACTTTTTTATTTTTCTTGGTTATAATCTCTAAAAACTTAGCATTTCCAAAAACTACTAGCTCCATGTTGTAGATAATTTGATTTCATGCAGTTTTGGCTTTTATTCGCTTGATTTCGAGTTTGGATGAGGAAGTTATAGCTACGGCAAGTTTTTGGAACTTCCATGGCTGAACTTGCTGTTTGGGGACAACGAGCCCCATACGTCTGGGAGGCCATGCCCGTGAAGTCCTGGCAATGCATCATTTGACTCCGAGCGTGTCATACGCGTAGGTTTCCTATGCGCTTGTACTAAAGATGCAACGTGGGTTTTCGATGCGCCGGATTGTACAGAATTTTGATGCTTCGAATTCTGCAGAATTTTGACGTGCCGGATTGTGCAGAATTTTGATGCGCCGAATTTGCCCAGAATTGCCCACGTGTGGATTTGTACTGTTTTTGCCTATTTATGTTGTTTGTAGCTAGAATCCTGTAAATCTCAAAACATGATAGTTGTAGATCTTCGTCTTGGCTTCGATAATCTTCTTGTCTCACTTTAACTAGTATTTATATACGATTGATAGTTTCAATCACCCACGGAAGTTCTTGATCTTCTTTGCATATTTTCTGTACTTGGCCTAAATTACGGCGATCCGACTTGACAACTTGATAATCTTGAGCTAATAACTTGAACTTGAACACGATAATATGATCCCATCTTGATAATCTTGATAGTGGCCCATCGAGGTGCACTCCTGACAATAACTCTTGATAAGATAAATAAACCTGACATGACTAGTGTAACTCTTATCTTGACTCCGTGGTTGATTTTTCTTCTTTGTGACTGTATAAGCTACCTGTCTCGTCTTGCATCATGTCTAGGACATGGATTCCTGGTTACCACGATCAGAGATTCATAATGAATCTCACTAGATTAAATGACTAGATTGATCAAGTAGTTCATATAGAGAGATTTTCCAGTTGTAGGCGATCTCATTATCCCGGCCACACCTGTGGACATGTAGCCTACCATCGAGTAGGGTATATTTTCAGCACATTTTCAGCACACTGTCATGTATTGTACTTCTTGAATCATAAGTGCTCAAGTACACCAGTAATCATGATAACTCTTATAACTCTCATGACTTGATAACTTTCGTAACTTTTGCCTAGATAGCCTGGATAGTCTGCAGGGCCTGTGACTGTAAGAATATCTCAACTGTATCTTGTTAGTAACTAGGCCTGTGATAACCCTAGTTAGCTAATAATCGCAAGCAGTAGGACTTGATTGGACATGCCTTAATGATTGTCTTATGATTAACATGGGAATTATATTCCACCTCTTGTTTTCCTAATGCAACCTAGTATGTTCTTTAACTCTGTCTTTTATGTTATTATATTATGTTCTTGCATCAATTCTTCTATTCATCATATGTTGGTTTTAGTTCATAAGTGGAGCCTCCCTTGTGGTACTTGATCTTTCTGTGGTCTGACCCAGCTGGTTTTGTATAGCCAGATTTTAGAGTGATACCCGAGGATCTAACTGCTTTTCAGCCAGATGGTGAACACCAGGAGTAACCGTGGCAACGAGTGGGTTTTTTATTTTGCTCTCCTACTATTGTAAATTATTTTTTTGAGGCGTTTAGCCGCCGAGTATGTGTTAGCTCGTGTTGAAACTTTATTTTTGTCTGCCTAAGGGCTGTAACATGATTGGCAAATCCTAGGGTTGATCATGTATGACTTAGCTCTTGCTAGTCTTCGTATTTTGTATGACTAGCTTCATGATCATCTGAATATGAAATGTTTGGGACATCTTACTTTGTATGTCGACTGATGATCTAACTTCTTGTAACAATTATTTGCTTGCTTGAGATTGAAACACTAGGCTTGTCCTTGACCATAAGAGACTCATGGCTTGTAGATAAACCCTCATGCATCTAGATAACCGTGACTGTATTGCGAGGTGGGTTGCTCTTTAATATACGTAGCTGACTGTGTCTGTCCCCCGCTCTCCAGTATTCTGGTTCTGGGGCGTAAAAGTGAGGGAGAGAAGAAAGAGGCCGGCCCAAGAGGGGAAACGGAGTTTGCTAGGGTTTAAAGTTAGGGTTTTGGGTTGTGTGTGCGTGTATATGTATATGTATATATATGTGTGTGTGTATATGTATATATATATGTATATGTATATATATTTATATATATGTATATACATATATATATATATATATATATGTATATATATATATATATATATATATATATATGAAAAAACAAAAAAAAACAAAAAATATATATATATATATATATGGTGTATAAATATATAAGTGAATTGCATGCATATAGGGGAGAGGTCGGGCATGTGGGCTGATGTTTGGGTGGAAATAAAGCTGCTCTTAGGTGGGGTCGGGGCGGGTAGAATTCTACGGTAGGTTGTTAGTTAGTTACGAAATGTGGTTAGCTAAGGTTAAGGATTTATGTAGGTAGTTTCTATATATAGAACTTTGTATGTATAAATAGATACACATAATTACATCTTTTTTTATATATCAAATATATTTATATATATGGATGTATCATGTATGCTCTACAAGCCTAATTAAGATTTGGTTTGACTTTCGGTCGAGTTTAGACTAATGCCAACTAAGACTACATACATAGTTACTTCCTATAATTAGAAGCTTCTATAAATGGGAACATATTAATTTAAATAAGAAAATATATTTAATATATATCTACATGGAGGTATTTGGATGCACCATATGTCTACAAGGGTTTGGGTTTAGTTCGGATCAAATTTCTACTAGTTTGGTACAACTGGGTCTCCTAAAAAAGTCAAAAGTCTCTAAAAATAATTAATTAAGCCAAAAATATGGTTTAAGCCACAACTTGACTTATTTTCATACAAGGGACATAAATATAGCTAGGTCATCCCTACCATGGCTAATATGCTAGTCATGGCACATGACTACAGAGTTTACATTCTACCATCCTTAGAAGAATTTCGTCCTTGAATTAATGATTGTACACAAAGCAAACAATAATGTGGTATACGGTGTTAATTTCAACATAGTGACACGATTGACATGTACGAGTTATTCCATAAAATTGTCATCAAGTCTAGAACTGAATTCCTAATACCTTAAGCACTATATCCTCGATACTTTTTAATTTTTGAATCTACCGACTAGTTTGTTCAAATGTCTTGTCCTATATATTTGCTTAAGATTTAACCTAAAATCAAATAATAATAATCTTTAACCATTCCGATCCTCCCAAAATTTATTCAATAGAACATATTCCCAATTTCACAAATTCCGTAGCCTTCAAATTTTAGGTTTTACTTCTAGCCTCAAAAATTTAAATTGATGATTCATCCCTTAAACACAAAATTTAACAAATCCTGTAATTGTGAACTTCTTAATAAGATCTATATGTATTAAAAAATTTAAATTCAATCTTCAAGACACTTTTCACCCTAAGTTAAATCTTTATCCTCAAAATCTCTTTATTGTTAACATTAACTCAATAACCCCAAATATTCTTCTGAAAAATTATGAAGTCAAAAGCACTAAAATATCTCAATTTTTATTTTACTCATTGCCTTCTCAACCACTATCTAAGTGTTTTAACTCTAATATATAAAGTTTTCTTTCTAATTTGACTTTGAATAAAACTTCTACCTATCTTAGAATTTTTCATAAACAGAAGATTATATCTTATAAAAATCTCCTTAAAGTTTAAATTGAATCAAATATCCTCTCTCAAGTTTGTAAATTCATAATAACTTCATCAGTCATTTCAATCAATCATTCACCACCAATGAATCACATTGTGCTTTGAGGACTTCTACCCATCTTTGTTCATACTGTCCCATCAAACACATGTTGGCATAAAAAGTTATAACATTTGCCCACTAATTGTAAAAATTCAATACCAATATTGTCATGACCTAGTTCCATAATACGATCTAGAATAAGTATACCAATTTAATGGACTTACTCCATACGTACTACACTATAATATATATAACAATAATAGGTAAACTACAATATCTATATCCACAAAATAACAACAACATCAGATAATGAATATAAAGATAAACTGAAATAAAATAGAAATAAGGTCTGAAATATCCAAAACAAAGATATGTCAGAAACATAGTCTAATAGAAATATATCTATAGAAAAGAAATACAATGCTAAAATAATAAAGTATTAAAATAAGATAACTAGCCAGAACATAGGCTAACTAGATAAAATGTCCATGGCTCTAATCAGTCTGCATACCCCTGGGTCAAGGAAACTCCTCAGACAAAACCTATAAGTCCTCAGCTAGATAACATGTCACATTTACTGGTCCGTAGATATTAGGATACAAATGTTTGCTTGAATCAGGAAAAGAACTAGGTCTACAGAGGGGCATAACAAGATACGAATAAATAAATGAAGAGGGCAACTAACCAGCTATATAAATGCATGATGAAGACACTTTGGAACGTATGTGTAGGTGATAAGGATATATCACCGATTCACATGACAGTGTCGGATCACATGCCGATGCCCATAGTCGGGTAATAATAGACCAAATAGGTAATCATAAACCCATAACCGGATAACAATAAGGCTCATGACCTCGTAACCTTCTCCAAAGATTATACAGTTTAAAGGGCTTCCCATACGCCTACTAGTAGCCTTCCCCGCCTATGAATGGTACAAGCGATATCCATGACTCGAACGATTTATATCTTAATGCGAGTCATTACACTAGACACCAACTAATTCCATATGTACCGATACATGAACCACTCTCATCGATGATCAGCCATGTGTGGAAGCTCGTGCCAACACAATGAACCATCACTCATGGTGTCGTGTGATGCCTCATGACAAGTCATAGAAATATTAGAAATAACTCCATAATTCTGGGAACGTCTAGTAACACTAAGTCGCACACACATACCCCATATCGATGTCACCATCAATAGCATCCAAGTCATAGTTGGATGCACACTAAAAAAAAAGTACTAAAAAAAACAAGCATAACAACATTAATTTAAACAGAGTAAGTATAGCAAGGTAGCTTACCTGGAATATCAGAATGAGTGTATAGCAATGGTCCGGCTCCAATAACTATAGTCGAACTATCACGAACTCCTAGAACATAGTAAGAACTACCAATCAATCTAGGACCCATGACATCTTACACACTATTTATAACAATACCATATATAGTCTCAACTAATTCATAATCTAGTTAAGCTAGTCTACAACTCAACATGGCTATAAATACTACAAATAGTGACATATTGTTGGCACATCGATTTTGATACATTGTTCACAATAACCCTTGTACATCTTTAGTTTATACTTTTCACAGGCACTTCCAAAAAGACAAGAATAGAAGAAAGGCATCTCCATACAAATTCTATGAAGCTTATCAAAAACCATGAAGCATATACAATTCTCCATTATCAAGATGATGATATACTACAATAAAGAGTAAATGCAAGAGACACTTCTTAAAAGACTATAAAGTAGACGATGCAAAAAGACCCAGCTTGAAGTCTACATAGAAGACGGTGCAAAAGCCTAAGCGTTGCTATTCATATCCCTGTTCCTTTCTTGAGTCTGTAAATGTCTAAGAATCTATGTACGCACTTTGCTAAGATGACAAACATAAAGAAAGAAATGGTGAAGTAAAAATTCATTCAAAGGAGATAAAAAATCCGACGGATTTTTGGATAAATCCGTCGGATAATCCGATCGCTCACAGCAAGTTAGTGAGTAGAAGTTTGGATAATCCGACGGACAACCACAAAAATCCTGCGGATAATTTGAACCTCTCACAGCAAGTTAGTGAACAGAAGTTCGGATAATCCGACGAACATACGCGAAAATCCTGCGGATAATCCGAACCTCTCACAGCAAGTTAGTGAGCAGAAGTTCGGATCATCCGCCGGACTTCCGCAGAAATCCGACGGATAATCCGCTTGACTTATTTGCAACTTTTGAATTCAAATCCAACGACAGTTAGCAGCTGCATTTAATGCATCTAACGGCTCTTTTTATGACCGTTACTGTTGACCGAATAATCCGACGGATTTCCGTTGAAATTCGACGGATAATCCGGTTGATGGCTGAATGTCCTTTATGACTTTGGATTTGTATAAAAGGAGCTTTAGTCTCTCCTCATAAAGATTATCTCTTCCAAGCTTTAAATTTTCTTAACCACAAAAGAGCTTCACCATTACTACTCTACTCAATCTTTAATTGTCATCCTCTCCCAAAGTGCTAGAGTATTTAAAGAGTTGTAAATTTTGATCTTCAAGTGTTAGAAGATTAACAAGTTCTCTTCTCATTTCTTTAAAGTTGGCGAGCCTTCGTAAGAAAACTCGTGTGTTGAAGTTGGCGAGTTCTTCGGATCCAAACTCGTGTTGAAGTTGGCGAGTTCTTCAGATCCAAACTCGTGTGTACTATTTTATTAAATAGTGGATTTAAGCCGGAGAGAGTTTCGGGACTGGATTGCCTCTAGCGAGGATAACAGGATACATCTTGTGTTTGATCTTCTTACTCTCTCTCTTTTTATTTGACGTGTATTGCTTCTTGTGCTTAAGTTATTTTTTATTTTTTTCCTATTCAACCCTCCTCTAGGGTTTTACAATTGGTATCAAAGCTTTGTTCTCTTGATTTGGATTTACACCCTTAGAGTGATCCATGGCCACTAACCCTAGCATCAACACCTTCCACAATGAGGGACACTCCACAAATAGGCCTTCCCTATTTGATGGAACCAACTATAACTACTGGAAGATTAGGATGAGCATTTATCTAAAGTCCATAGATTTCGTGTAACGCTCCAGTCCCAAAATATGTAGGACCAAGTACGTAAACATGCCAGCTGTATACATACGAAGTACAGGGCCTTGTATGTATACATAAGCTGTTATATACAGTAATCCAAAACAAACTAAATCTCATCCACAATGAAAATAATAATAATATAAAAATCAACTTAAATATTTATGATACAATCGTTGGGCGGAGACAAAGTCCACTACCAACTGTCTCAATAAAAGAAATGTACAAGAATCGATCCATAAAATGGCAAGACGAACCAAGCGCAATCATCTTCGAAAGAATGGAGAGAAGATCATGGCCTTGGCTAGAAGACCTGCAGTAAATCATGAAAGCACACACCTGGGGAAAAAACCAGGTCCTTAGACGGACGTAGCAAGATACAGGAAGAACAAGCTAATATGAACTGTCAGAATAAAGTAATATAAAAGACTATTCTAGACACAAATATGCAAATGAGATTCTAACCGCCTAATGTGCAATTTAGAGGACAACTTTCATGCGCATGGGTGGAATTTTAGGCTATGTGTACGTAACTGGCATCCAGTCATCTGTATCCGGCCGTAACGTCCAAAACGTCAGAGGGTATCTGCAAATATATCGCCACAGTTCCATCCGAAGACTGTGGTTTACCTGTTTGGCTTCCCATACGCACTAGCGACTGTCCTCCCCTAATATTTCCCACCATGTCCAAGTCATGTCTATAACTCGTCCAGTTTTGTAACTGCTTAAGTCTCTAAAACCCTAGTCATAGTAGTTACGATCATCTATCCGTCACACAACTTTAGAGATAGCTAGTCAATAAGTCGTGCCCCTAATAAAATATCTCAAACCGTGTAGTGTAAGTGTCATGGCCAATGCAGATAAAAATATCCCGTAATAGGAGGGTAGTCCGCTAACACTAAGTTAACATGCATATAGTAAAGTAAAATGACTAATAGAGTCGCTTGCACCCAAGTGTGGCTTGGACGCACAGTTTATAACAAAGGAAACTAACAATATGAAACAAAATAAATAATACAACAAATAAATAATATGACAGTAAATTAGCAAGGTATACTTGCATGTTGTGACGCCTGGTGAGCTGCCTAGGATGGTGCTATGATCATATGGCATGGAGTATGACTGCGATGTTATAACTATGCATGACGACCTCGGATGATGGCATGGACTGTCCCATCGGGTCTAGGATGGTCAAATTAGTTAGGGACGATATAAAGAAGTCTAAAATTTGACGAGGGAATAGGAATGGCGGACTTGGCTACGGACATGAGGATATTCAAAGAGATTTAGTAGAAAATAAATAAACTATTTTAGAAAATTAAGTATATCTTTAAACTAAGTTTTTATTACTCAAAGTACTATATATAAATACAAAAAAAATTCTAAAAATATATTTTAGGCCAAAACTAATTTTTGTAAAAACATAATTTGTCAAATATAAAATTTTAGGTCACAAAACTATGTCTTGAAAAATAGCTAGAAATATTATAACAATATTTTTTTTCTATGTTAAAACCACATTTGAAATACTAAAATAGTATAATATTATGCTCTTAGAAAAATGCAAATAGACTTCAATAAGAGTATCAATAATAATAACAATGATAATAAGTAAAACAGTGTACATATACATGTGTTATAATAAAACGGTGTACATATACATGTATTATAATAATAATAACATAATAATAACCGTAAGATGAACTATTAACTAATAATAATAATAATAAAAATACTTTACTTACACTTACTCTTTTGTATTAAGTAACAAAGTATGAAAGAAAAAGAAAAATAAAAAAATAAAAAACACCAACACAAAGCTACATAGGAATAGACAGCTGTTCCTTTCCAAAAGCTCCATAATAAAATATGAATGACCTCATAATTTCCTATACCATTGAATTAACAAAGCTACTGAGTACTCTCAGCAGCCAAAAAAATAAAAGGGGAAGAAGTAATGTGCGGGGAGAGAGAGAAGGTTCGAAGGAGAAGAGGAAAGAGGAGAGTTCAGGGGTCGGAGGGCGGATGCTCCGACGATCGGACGGTGAGGAACGTGCTGCGGTCGGCAGGAAGAAGGGGGTTTGACGAAGTCGGCGGACGGTGGGGTGACGGGATGGAAGGAGAAAGGGAGAAGCGGCGGTGCTCGGCCGCGGGGAAGCTGCGGCGCACCTCCGACGAGAGAAAATAGGAGGCGTCGAGCCGTTGGTCAGGGTGGCCGCCGCAGCTGTTGCGGTGGCGAAGAACGGGAGAGGGGGAGCAGAGAGAATCGGGGTTGGGGTCGTGAGGAGCCGAGCGGGGGAGCGGCAAGGATCTGTGGAGGGCGCATGCCAGGGCTTGGCGAGGCCGGACGCGGCGGATGCTGGAGGCGCGGCGGTGTAGGTCGGTGAACGTCGGCGGTGAGTTTTAGGGTTAGGGCTTTATTTTTCTTTTTTCTGTGTGGTGGCGGAGATGGGTGGTGACGGCTGGCTGTGCCGATGTCGAGGGAAGAGACGACGGCAAGGCGCTGGGGTTTACAGTGGTGCCAGCGACGGAGCGACGGATACGACATTTGTGGCCGGACAAGAAGGGGCGGTGGTGGTGAGTCGGAGTTGGCACCGGTGAAATTGGTGGTATTTGGCCATGGTCGGGACAACAGGCCTTGGTTGGGTCGTCGGGGGTGACGGTGGTGTTTGGCCACTGGCCGAGATGGCATAGCACCTCTGGTTGTGTGGGCAGAGAAGGCGGAGGTGATGTCAACAGGAAGGCTGGGGATTGGCCGATGACGGGTTTGGATGATGGCCGGGGTGGTGTACAGGAATAGGGCTTCTGGTAGTGATGGAAGGATGGAGGTCGGGCGAGAAGTTTGGGGGTCCGTTGGTCGGAGAGATAGTGTTAGGATTAGGGTTAGGGATTTGGTCATGGATTTGGGATTTGTTTGTGTCGGGGAGTGTCTGACACGGAAGTGGTAAATTGTATATGTAAAAAGTAGAATAAGACTTTGGATGGACACAGACACGATGCATGCACTATTACGGATGGTAGAGAATTTGTGGAGTAATTGGCTTGCGGAATTAATGGAGGAGTACCTGCCTATTTATAGGATGTAGAAATTCCCAGTTAGATAAGGATTAGAATTGATTTAAAACCCCCAATAGATAATTAGCTACTAATAAATTTAAATCCAAATTTAATCCAAATCCAATCTAAATCCAAATCCAATTTAAATTCAATTAAATTCCAACATTTAGCTTAAAATTAGATAAGGTAAATCAATTTCAAAATTTAGATATTATTTTAACTATTTAAATAAATTCATAGCATCAAATCAAGATTTAAATCCCCATAATAATTCAAAAATATATTTTCCAAAATACCTATAATATTAATTTCAAAAATAATAAATATTATTAAAAAAATAAAAAATAAAATATTTATGAAATATATATGTATGTACAAAGAATATTATTTATTATTAATAACTGTATAAACCAAAGGCTTTTTATAAAAAATATAAACTTGAAAATTTTGATATGATAGCTAAAAATAATTATTATATATATTATTTTGAAATGATACAAATAAAAAAATGTTTTTAAAAGAAATATGTGCGCTCGCACATATTCGCATTCGTCGAGCAATTTCGAAAATCAAAAGTTCGCGCGTGACGTACAATACGACTATGCGACATACAATACAAAATTTTAAATCAGTACCAAATTTTTTAAAAAATACAGTAGAAATTTAGGGATTTTACATCTCGATTTATAGGATTGTGTGATAAATGGTCTCCCTACTCCTTCCAGAGTTATTGAGGATGTTGCATCTGACACCCTTAGGGACTTACTCACTGAAAATACCAAGAAGCTTGCTAGTCGAGTTGCTAAGGCTATGAACTCTCTTTACTGTGCTCTCGATAGTAGTGAATTCAATAGAATCTCTACTTGCAAGACTTCCAATGAGATTTGGAATTTGCTTGAAGTCACATACGAGGGAACATCACAAGTAAAGGAATCCAAGATTAGTAGACTCACGCAAGAATATAAGTCCTTTAAGATAAAATATGATGAGTCTATTACTTGCATGTTTACTCGTTTTGGTGATATTATTAATCCTCTTTCTTCTCTTGGTAAGGAATATCCTGCTCATGAAAAGATCAGAAAAATTCTTAGAGGATTGACAAAAGGATGGATTCCTAAAGCTACCGCAATCATTGAGGGGAATCACCTGACAGTCATGAACCTTGAGACCCTCATGGGGAAGCTTATGACTCATGAACTCGATATGAAAGATCAAGAGGAATCTTTCATACAAGAGATGGAGAAGGAGAAGGCCAAAGAGAAGGAGAAGTCTCTTGCTCTCAAAGATACAATGTCCTACTCCAAGGATAGCTCCGACGACAACGAATCGGACGATGATGAAGAAATAGCTCTCACAACTAAGCACTTCCGAAAGTTCCTCAAATTCAACAAAGCCAACCGCTTCAAACGGGACAATGAGGAAGATCCGGCGTGCTATCAATACAAAAGAATCGGACACATCAAGAGGGACTGTCCCATGATAAGAAAAGACTCAAGCAAGTACGAGAAGCCTAGCAAAGAAAGCTCGTCCTCCAGAAAATTTGCCAACATAAGCATTTGGTGTGAGAGTGACGCAAGCGACTCCGACAATGACAAAGAGTGCAAACACAATACAAACATTTGTCTCATGGCAACCAATGAGGTACTTGATGATCTCTCCTTAAATACTCTTACTTATGATGACTTGGAGAAAGCTATCTTTGAACTACATGAAGAGCACAAAGGTGTTAGGAATAAATACAAGAAATCTCTAAAAGAGGTTGATGCTCTTCAACTTGAATTAGAGAGACTCTCTAGCATTATTATTGATGTAAAAGGGAAATCTTCCGCTTCTGATATGGATGAGATAGAGTCTTTGCGACTCAAGTTTCAAGAATCCCTTATCACCATCAAGAAAAGGATAATGAGATTCAATCCCTCAGAAGGGCTTATGAATTTGCTATGCATAAAGTTCAAGATGCTAATAGAAGAGAATATGATACTTCTATTAAGTATAATAATCTTCTTGTACAGAGTAAGAAACTAGGTAATAAGAACACTACTCACATACATATTCCAAGACACCTCCACACTCATCACAATGCTAGGTATACTTCTTACATGAACACTACACACAAGTCCTATTCTAACACAAGAAAAGGACCATTTGTTAAGAAAAATACTTTGCATCATGCTTTTTATTATCATCATCATAATACTAATGATAGAACTCCTCACACTAGAGATTTACATATGCATGATACTCACACGTCTTCTTCTAAATCCTCTATGATTTGTAACTACTGTGGCTTGCTTGGACATACGACCAATTATTGTCATACAAGAAAACTAGTTGATAAGAAAGTTTATAAATGGGTTCCTAAGACTAACACTCAAGGACCCATACGATCATAGGTACCAAAATGTTCATCTTCAACTTATATTGTAGGTGAAGAGTCCTTCTCATGCTAGAAGCAAGTGGATTCTCGATAGCGGTTGTTCACGGCACATGATCGGGGATGCTTCATTATTTACAACGCTATCGATGAAGAAGGAAGGACACATCTCCTTTGGTAACAATCTTAAAGGTCACATTATAGGAAATGGTAATATCGGTTTCCCTCCTTATCCTTGTATTAAGAATGTGTGTCTTGTTACTAATCTTAAACACAATCTTCTTAGTATTAGTCATCTTACCGATAATGGTTATAATATCAAGTTTGTTAGGCTTAAATGTTTCATTGTCGATAGTTCAAGTGGATCTATTGTTTATGAAGGCATTAGAGAAAACAATATCTATGTTTTATATCTTGTCGAAGACACTAACAATGACAGGTGCTTAGTTGCTAAGAACGATGAAAGTTGGCTTTGGCACATGAGGCTCGGATACGCCAACATGAATACCATTTCTCTTCTCGCCACCAAGAAGCTTGTAAGAGGACTCCCGAGTATCCCTTTCAAAAAGGATATGGTGTGTGAAGAATGCAAGAAAAGTAAGTTGACCAAGTCATCCTTCAAATCCATCAACTCTGTGAGTACCACTAGACCTCTTTAACTTATTCATATGAATCTTTTTGGTCCTAATAGAGTTGCTAGTCTTGGAGGCAAGCTTTATGCTTTTGGTTTGGTTGATAATTTTTCAAGATTTTCTTGGGTTATTTTTTTTGCTTGCAAAAGTGATATTTTTTGTGAATTTGTTGCTTTTTCTAAACGTGTTCAAAATGAGAAAGGTTTTTCTATTAACAAGATTATAAGTGATCATGGAGGAGAATTTGACAATGCCGATTTTAAAAGATTTTGTGAAAAGAATGATTTTGGACATGATTTTGCTTATCCACGAACTCCTCAACAAAATGGTGTTGTGGAGAGAAAGAATAGAACCCTTGGAGATATGGTCCGGGTTATGTTAAACCAATATAAGCTCCCCCAATATTTTTGGGCGGAAGCCGTTAACACGGCATGTCATATTATAAATAGGGTCTTAATTAGAACTATTTCTAAAAAGACTCCTTATGAGCTCTGATTTGACAAAATTCCCTCTATTGAATATTTTAAAGTTTTTGGATGTAACTGTTTTATTTTGAATACCAAGAATAACCTAGGCAAGTTTGAAGAAAAAACCTATAAAGGAATATTCCTTGGATACTCTACTCATAGTAAATGTTTTCGTGTTTTAATAAAAGAAGTCTTGTTGTCGAAGAGTCAATCAATGTCTCTTTTAATGTACTTAACTCTTCTACATTCTCCTCTTCCGATGATATTGATGACATCTCATTTGGGTTGGAAAATTCCTCTATTGGAGATCATCCCTCTTTATCTAACAATAAAGTTGTGACTCCTACAACAAAAGAGTCCCCACCACTCGAGCCTCCTTAAAAAGATCTCCCAAAAGAATAGAGATTTGTCACCAATCATCCTAAGGAGCTTATCATTGGGGATCCTTCTTCCAGTGTAAGCACTAGATCCTCCACTCGTGATCTTTGTGCAAACGTGGCTTTTATCTCTCAAATAGAGCCTAAAAATATTAATGATGCTTTTTATGATGAATTTTGGATGATAGCGATGCAAGAAGAGCTAGATCAATTTGAGCGAAACAAGGTTTAGAAACTTGTCCTAAAACCTAGCAATCACCACATTATTCGATCTAAATGGGTGTTTCAAAATAAACTTAATGAAGATGGATTAGTGACTCGTAACAAAGCCCGATTGGTTGCTCAAGGCTATAACCAAGAGGAAGGCATTGACTACAACGAAGCCTATGCTTCGGTTGCTCGTCTTGAATCCATTCGTATGCTATGTGCTTTTGCTTGCTTTAATGATTTTAAACTCTTTCAAATGGATGTTAAGAGTGATTTTCTGAATGGTATTATTAAAGAGGAAGTTTATGTAAAACAACCTCCAAGCTTTGAAGATTTTTAATTTCCTAATCACGTGTTCAAACTCCACAAAGTCCTTTATGGTCTCAAACAAGCTCCCCGTGCTTGGTATGAGCGCCTTAGCTCCTTTCTTGTTTCACACAATTTTTCTAAGGGCAAAGTCGACACGACACTTTTTATCAAATCCCATAATGGCACTCTTTTATTGGTTTAAATTTATGTCGATGACATTATTTTTGGTTCTACTAACAATACACTTTGTGTAGAATTTGCTAAAGTTATGTAGGAAGAATTTGAAATGAGCATGAAGGGTGAACTATCATTCTTTTTGGGCTTACAAATCAAACAAGGACCCAAAGGGACCTTCATCAATCAAGCTAAATATACAAAGGATCTCCTCAAACGTTTTGAACTTGACTCATCCAAATCAATGAGGACTCCTATGGCCACAACGACAAAGCTTTACAATGATGAGGACAGAATTTTGGTCGACATCCGTAAGTATCGAGGTATGATCGGGAGTCTACTCTATTTAACTGCTAGTCGACCCGACATTATGTTTAGTGTATGTCTTTGTGCTCGATATCAAGCAAATCCCAAAGAATCTCACCTATGTGCCGTAAAATGCATTTTTCGGTATCTCAAGGGCACTATTAACAGAGGGCTATGGTACCCAAAATCCACATCCTTTGAGCTTCACGGCTTCTCGGATGCAGATTTTGTCGGATGCAAACTTGACCGAAAAAGTACTAGCGGCACATGTCACTTCTTGGAAAAATTCTTTGTATCATGGTTTAGCAAGAAACAAAACTCCGTCGCTCTTTCTACCACCAAAGCTGAATACATAGCGGCAGGGTGTTATTGTGCACAAATTCTTTGGATGACAAAGATACTAGTAGATTATGGTATTTCTTCTCTTTGCATCCCTATCAAATATGATAATACTAGCTTCATTAATCTCACGAAAAACCCGATTTGTCACTCTCGCACCAAACATATAGAAATAAGACACAACTTTCTACAGGATCATCAACTTAAATTTGATATATGTCTTGAATTTATTTACACCACTCATCAACTTGCTGATATTTTTACCAAACCTCTTTCTAAAGATCGATTCACTTTTATTTGTCGTGAAATCGGTCTCCTCGATCTCTAAAATTGAACTTTTTCTGTCTTTTACGGATTTTTTGAAGGATTTCCGCATAAATTCACCGGATTATCCGTTCGTTTCCAGTAACTTTCTGAGGAACAAGTTCGAATAATCTGCCGAATTATCTCGGTAATCCGACGGATCATCCGCGATTAATGCTCTCCACAAAATCTGGCTGCGAACGGCTACCTCTTTTATGGGACGTGACCCACCACCTACCCGCATTAAATTTGATCTCATCTTTATCCGAATTTTTCGTCGGATTTCCGGTATAAACCAACGGATTTTCTGTTTTCGTAGCACAGGCGCAGAAACCGAAGCGTCAGGTGCCTTTCTATCCGCTCCCCTTCCTCTCTATCCGTTCCTAACCATCATGACCCCTCATTACACTTCTCTACCCCCTATAAACTCTTTCCCCTCTCCTTCCTTTTTTTTACTCTCTCTTCCTCCATGGCTTCTCACTCCAAGCGTCAACGACATGACGGAAGCTTCTCCTCCGCTCAACCGCCTTCCCTTGCACTCTTCGTTCCTCCTCCTACTCACGGCTACAATCCGCAAATTTTCAAGTCGGCTTCCCATTCAGGGGATTGGTTCTCCTTCTACCACAAGGCTCCCGTCTGCTCCGGGAAACCCATCTCTTGGATCAA
The DNA here is from genome assembly GCA_029216955.1 of Iris pallida. NCBI lineage: Eukaryota > Viridiplantae > Streptophyta > Magnoliopsida > Asparagales > Iridaceae > Iris > Iris pallida. Next base: position 5,164,652 of record JANAVB010017399.1, read on the forward strand.
CTTCAAAGACCATCGTGATTTCTTTCGCTTCTCCCGCATCGATGCACTCCTTGAGCGTCAAGTTGACTACTATCCGTATGCCATCCGTATGTTCTACTGCATCCTTATTCCCGCCAAGGAAGGTACCGAGTTCGAGACTAAGGTTTGTGGCATCAAGATTACCGTCACTGCCGCATCCTTGGCTAGCATCCTTGGTCTTGATGAGCGCAAGGTATATCGTTCCCTTCCGAGCACCATAGACCACATCTCTTTCTCTCCTGACATGTCTTATGAGGAGTTCCTCTTCAACATCTGTGGTGGCTCTCTTGTTCAACGTCCGGATGACAAGGATCTTAGTCTATTCTTCCATGACATACATCGCATCCTCTGTCACACTCTGACCCCAAAATCTGGAAACATGGACAGCATGACTGCTGAAGAACTTATCTGCATGTACTATCTGGTCGCCAGATAACCTTTCTCACTGGCAAAATCCATCATCTGCACCATGATGCTCATTAGGGACTCTCTTCATCGTTCTCTCCTTTTTGGCATGTACATCACTATGATCCTCGAAGCCAATGGTGTTGACCTCACTCACTGCCCGATTGGTGACCCTCGTCCTACTCCTCTTACAAAATCTAAGGGTCGTGCCCGTACGGTTCCTGCTGCTGCTTCTGTTGCTGTTGCCGGTGGACCTGCCTCTCCTCCGGCATCCTTCCTCACTCATGATGTTTGCCGATACATTGATCGCAAGTTTGCCGATCTCTCTCTCTCAACCCATGAGCGCCTTCAGGCAAACACTCGGGGGCTCGACACTCTTATCAACCACGGCTTTATGGATCAGGCCTACTATATTCAGCGCATGTTTAAGGAGCGCAATCCCTTTCTTAATCCTAACACTCCTCAACCTGATTTTCCTGGCCCTCGCTTCACTGATCCCAACGTCTATGGATTCATGTACCCGGATGGCGTCGAACCTTATGGCGCCTTTACCACAGCTCCCGGGGATGATGAAGATCAGGAGGCAGGTCCATCTGATGCTCCTGACAGTTGATGAGTGGTATTTTATGTTTAGTCTTGTTTTGTGTGGTCCTTCAGGGACTTTTTAGTATGTGTTTTCTGCTGTCCTACGGGACTTTTTAAATCTGTTTTCCAGTTATGTGTTGTGGTTTGGCCTTCAAAGCCCAGTTATTGTACCCCAACTTTTATTTTCAATGAATGTTTCCTTCTTATGCATTTCTGTTTTCTGCTATGTACCTTACCTACATGTCCTTTAATGTTCTACTTTGTTCTCACCATCTTTGATTAAATGACAAAGGGGGAGAAATCGTATTGAGGGGGAGATCCTTGATTACGGGGGAGCTACTTTCTATATTCTTATTTTTTGTCAATTATCAAAATGGGGGAGTTTGTTGGCACATCGATTTTGATACATTGTTCACAATAACCCTTGCACGTCTTTAGTTTATACTTTTCACAGGCACTTCCAAAAAGACAAGAATAGAAGAAAGGCATCTCCATACAAATTCCATGAAGCTTATCAAAAACCATGAAGCACATGCAATTCTCCATTATTAAGATGATGATATACTACAACAAAGAGTAAATGCAAGAGACACTTCTTAAAAGACTATGAAGTAGACGATGCAAAAAGACACAGCTTGAAGTCTACATAGAAGACGGTGCAAAAGCCTAAGCGTTGCTATTTTTATCCCTGTTCCTTTCTTGAGTCTGTAAATGTCTAGGAATCTATGTACGCACTTTGCTAAGATGACAAACATAAAGAAAGAAATGGTGAAGTAAAAAGTCATTTAGAGGAGACGGAAAATCCGACGGATTTTCGGATAAATCCGTCGGATTATCTGATCGCTCACAGCAAGTTAGTGAGCAGAAGTTTGGATAATCCGATCCGCCGGACTTTCGCTGAAATCCGACGGATAATCCGCTTGACTTATTTGCAACTTTTGAATTCAAATCCAACGGCAGCTTGCAACTGCATTTAATGCATCTAACGGCTCTTTTTATGACCGTTACTATTGACCGGATAATCCGACGAATTTTCGTTAAAATCCGGCTGATAATCCGGTTGATGGCTGAATGCCCTTTATGACTTTGGATTTGTATAAAAGGGGCTTTAGTCTCTCCTCATAAATATTATCTCTTCCAAGCTTTAAATTTTCTCAACCACAAAAGAGCTTCACCATTACTACTCTACTCAATCTTTAATTGTCATCCTCTCCCAAAGTGCTAGAGTATTTAAAGAGTTGTAAATTTTGATCTTCAAGTGTTAGAAGATCAACAAGTTCTCTTCTCATTTCTTTGAAGTTGGCGAGCCATCGTAAGAAAACTCATGTGTTGAAGTTGGCGAGTTCTTCGGATCCAAACTCGTGTTGAAGTTGGCGAGTTCTTCGGATCCAAACTCGTATGTACTATTTTATTAAATAGTGGATTTAAGCCGGAGAGAGTTCCGGGACTGTATTGCCTCTAGCGAGGATACCAGGATACATCTTGTGTTTGATCTTCTTACTCTCTCTTTTTATTTGACGTATATTGCTTCTTGTGCTTAAGTTATTTTTTATTTCCCTATTCACCCTCCCTCTAGGGTTTTACACATGCTACTCCATTAAAATAATATTTTTATAATCATAAAATACATCATATTAATTCTGGAATAATTTTCAAAAATAATACTAAATATTATCTGTTTATATCCTACACAATAAAATATGGTGGCTAGTCAACATATTCTACTAGCTTGTATAAAATTACCAATTTGTCGGGTCGATTGGAACAAAATAATAATATATAATTAATGGTTTTTTATTCTAAAATAAAACAAAGTTATGATAAATATTCATAATCTAAAAAAAATCATGTAATAGATATAGAGAATTTTAGGACCCGTTGGTGCACCACATAAGCATATCAATTTTATGAAGGTTCAATGGATCATCCTACTAAGATAGATGTATATATGTACCAAACTCATTGATATCATTGTAGAGCAACAAAGGATGATAAAGGGGAATGTTTGGATCATTACCAATTGTTTCTTTGATGTTGAAAAGCATCACAAGTCATCAGAAACAACCGCGCACCAAAATTGGTTCAATCTGGACCAACTTTTGTGCAACGAGTGCCACGGACAAGGGGACTGGATCCTCGTACTTTGGCTCTTGTAGATGGTAGAGGACATGTAAAGGTATGCACTAGAATTGGTTTTGTAGAGGATTAATCAATAAAAAGTAGAAAACTAAAGGGTTGAAATCAGCAAAACTGATGTGTGCACTGTTGGGTTCGGCTGGAGTTATGCTGGTTTGTGGCCTTGTGCTGCTCACCAAAACTGTTGTGGCGACTTGAGAAGTTGCTGGAATGGAAGAGACAGGTCTTCAGGTCACGGGGATGGTGGTAGTGGTGATCGAAAGGGTCGTCCAAGGGGTTTGGCCGCTAAGGTTTTGGAAAGGGGCCGGGTGTGGGCTGGTGCAGACGCTCAGTTATGAGGTTGTAGAGGGATTTGTGGAAGGCCATATGAGCATGCACTGTCACAACCCGCACCCTAATTAGGGGCACGAGCATGTGGGTACATCCAGCCTACGCCGCAGAATCGACGACAGAACGCTGTATAGGTCTACTAGAAAGTATAGCATCTGTAGTGCCCTGTCCCTACATCGTGCCCCGTTCTCCGTCCACGGGGTACGCGAGAAAGGAACGGTATCACCATCGATTCGGTCGGGACCGCTAGGTCAGGATCGATCGAATCGGTCGAACGGGAATGGTTGAATTAAGATCCATTCCCCGTTATGGAATGGCTTCTTCGGAACCAAGTCCCATATTCAGCGGGTTACGCCTCAAGGATTGACTCTGCGGCTGAGTCGGGAGAGACCTCCCGTTGCTCTATTTTTTATGCCGTTTGCGTTGGTTTTGGCTTTGGTTTTCTGAATGCATTTTCGTGAATATTTTCGATGGTTTTCATGGCTTGCGTTTCGAACTCGTATTTTCTATCGAACTTCTTGAATAATACAGTGTTCTAATCGGTTGCTTGTGTGATTTCAGGTAATCGCGTAGGCGACGTCTAGCGTGACCAACAAGTTCTCTCGCCTGAAGCAAACTCAAGGTGAGTGGCTGACCTCCTTCATCTCGACCCTCTGTTTCATAAATGAGAACTCGGGTAACGATATCAAATTTGAATGATTCGCTTGAAAAATACAAGTCCTATGTTCTAGAATTGAAAAGATGAGATGTTTTAGAAAATAGAGAGAATTATTTCAGGTCTACAAAACAACTAAGTAAATGAATCGATTACATAACAAGACCCAACGATACCCTAAAATATACTTTGTTAACTTAACACGGTCATGGACAACTTGTCGACAAGGGTGATGGTTTCTTCGAGCGGTAACCCGGGGCCAAGGGATCGACTCGGCCTAGGAAGAAACAGGTTATAGCCGAGCTGGGTAATAGGCAATCGGTAATATGGGGACTTGCATCGGAGCTTGCTACTTGCGTTGCAAGGGTCCCGTTTACCAGGCTATGGCCAGGATGGCTAGTTAATGCCAGTGACCTCCATATTATACACTTGATATAAATTGTTATCAACTAACATGGAAGGTGATGGTAAGTTTTATGTTGCACGACGCGCTCTGTCGAAGAAAATTCTGGTGTAACTTACTTGGTTTACGTTTCGTCAAATGCTTCGCATGAAAATAACTAGGATGACTAGAAAGATCACTAAAAGCAAGTTGTATGATTTTTATCTAAATTCTTGAACCAAATGAGAGCTTGGAAATTAAGTAGCCACACGCCAGTACATATTGATTGTACTGATCCTAGCTCTCTCTACAGAGGCGATAAATCGGGCGGAGCGTGCCGCGTGAAGGGAGGCAACGCTCGTGTGTTTTGAAGCTTCGTCTGTGCGGCCGAAGCCAAGATACAATCTTTTGAAGACACCGCTGTCGAAGACTAGAAAATAGATGGAGCGACTCCCCACCATCCCAGAAGGATTTTGTAATACTGGTTGTAGCAACTAATGGATGAAATGTATGGAACGGCTATCTGATCGACGTTCATTTTGTAATAGATTCAGTTTGTAAAAAGCCTATGCGGCGCCTTTGTATCGAGTCTGTAAAGTGATGTACATTATCAATAAAGCTCAAGTTTCTTCCTTACAATGTGTGTTCAATTTACTCTGCACATTCTCTTGTTATTGTGTTTCGGATAACCTTATGACTATGTCTTGTGCGATCGTAACTTAGGTTCGTACGACATCAAGCCCGGGGGATGACTATCTATTCTACACAATCGGGGCGTGACATAATGGTATTAGAGAACAACTTTATATCCTTTGGCCTTCCATTTGAGTCTCGAACCTTTGACCTTGTGTCGATGAGATGAGTTGTTCCATATAGCGAGTTCGGAATATTTTCTGAGACTAATACGAGTTTCCTTCTAAATCCCAGAGGTCCAAGAAACCGCGGGCGAGAACGGAGATAGTGCTTCCAGCGACTCGAGCCCATCCACCCGTACCAAAAAATAGCCAAGACCATCGCCCCAATGCTCAGGGACGCGTCTATGCCATGACCCGAGATGAAGTGCTTGCATCAGATACAGTAGTGTCAGGTATACTAAATTTCAATAATGTGCCTGCTCGTGTGTTATTTGATTCAGGCGCTTCGCATAGTTTATATCGACGGACTTTGTCGTCGAGCACAGATTGACTTTAAATATGATGTGGATAGTCTGCCCAGACACATAGTGGCGTGTCTTCTGGATAGCAAATACCAGTACAAGGCCTTCCTTTTCCACATGTGTGTATCTGTGCTCGGCACCCACCATTGTCAGCTGTGATAGTAGATTGCCTATTCATGGTCGCCTTCATTCTTCTGAGCTAATAGGGCGCCAAGATAATGGTCTATCCTTGTCCACCATTCAAAATCATTATCTTAGACGAGGTTGATTCAATGACTGAACATGCCCAGATAGTAGCACCTCTTTTTTGTAATCATTTACTCTATTTTTTTCCTTACGTACTAATTTACTATGATGAAATCAGTGGCCCCTACTTTATTATATATGTTCTTTGCACTTATTGGTGATGTTGGGGAAAGAATGTAAAGGATGTAGAGGCTGTGAAGGTAGGAGTTTGATAGGTGGAGGTATGGGAAATTGGATGGAAGAAGAAACCAATTATCCCCTAACTTGGGATATCCTGTAAGGAGACTTCATATTCGAATGCCAAAAGATTCTTTATTCTTTATTTGAACGTCTATTAAGAGACAAGAAAAAAAGGGGTACAAGAGCCCTGATGGCTGGAAGAAACAGTTAGAAACAAAAAATCTAAGGGATATATAGTTGATTGATATTGTCCCTTAGAGCTGCAATTTCGGCTTCAGACATCGCGGTAGCTCGACGGCACGCTTCTCCTTGACGAGCAGCTTCATCCTCAAAAAGGATCAGACTCATGTGCTCTCCCTCCAACTTCACCAGCTGTTCATTTAAATGGGTAGAAGTAGTGGCGGTCATGGCAGCCTGAGCCAAGTAGTCCTCCTGCTCAGATGTTGCTGTCCTCAACTTGGCTTCCAGTTGAGCAATCTCGCTTTGGATATGTGTAGAAGCATGGAAAATAATAAAGAAAGAGCCATACGGCCAGAAAAACCCATGCAGCTCAGAAGACCCATGCCGCTCAACGAGTCTATGCGGCTCTGTGATCTCCATGCGGCTCAGAAGAGAAGACACGTGGCTTGCAAACAGTTCTCCCCTCCGCACTGTACTGCATTAATTGCTTGGACGGCTGACCACTCTGACGAAACGACAGGTCTGACATAAAGAGGCAATTATGACTCTGTCATAATGACAGAATCCTAGAAAATCAAAGAAAATCTCTGACATAATCCCCCGAGATCCAGAAAACACCACGCAGCCTAGACACATGGACAACCATATGCGGCTCGAGCGGAGACCCCCCTATGCGGCTCAGGCTGAAGTTGTCCTACGCGGCCCAGATCGAAACAGCCCTATACGGCTCAAACAGACGCAGCCCTATGCGGCTCACAAGGATCATCTCCATGCGGCTTATTACCCATTGTATGGTCCAGATTATCATGTGGTTCGAAGATTCGGAGGCCACTCCCCAGGCAACCCTGATACGTGTCCAGGGTTATGCAGCTCAACCCTTATACGGCTCAATCCTTATGCGGCTCAGTGACTCCTGGGATACGTGTCATAAAGCCAATCAATTTCCCAGATTTACTACAGTCAAAGATTGGATCAAATCCCAATAATCTGGGACACGTGGCAGGAGAATGAATTAAATTTATTCATTCAGATTTGCAGACATCAGCAAATCATCATCACGGAGATTTATTCCAATCAGCATTAATTACTGATAGGATTTGGTGCAATCTACACTAAATGGCCCAGATTCATCACCCTCAAGATTAATGGCCCAGATTGATCAACCAACAGGCCGTCGCCACTCTAAGGGGCAATTATTGCAAATCCTAATGATTGCATTCCCTCCTTATAAATAGCAAGGTGCCATTCCCTTGCAAAGGACCACTTTTCGAGATCAGAGAAAGCACCACATACTTAAAGAGAAAAAGCAGAGAGAGAGCAAAGAGAGCATTTCTTCAACGCCGAGCAATCTTCTGGAGCCAAGGCTGCATACCGATCGTCCAAGGAGTAAGGCAGAGCGGCCGTCGCTTTTTCGAGCCTCTATCGTCACCCCCCCAGAATCTAAAATAAACAATTGTACTTAGACTGCTGTACCTAGGCTTTCGTCCCTAGGCTTTCTTTGTACAAGCGAGTTTGTAACGTGAAGTAAAAGTCCAGTCCTCCGATAATTGTTCTGCTCTTTTATATTTCATGGCAAACACGATGGCGACTCTGCTGGGGACAAACTTCTCTACGGCTGAGGAGTTGGTGACGCAGTCGGATGCAGCCAAGTTTGACTCCACGCAACAGAAGATGGTCGTCCATTCGACCAACAGGCATTTGAAGAGATGCTCTCTGGAGGAAGTGCCGGCCCGATCCAGAAGCGAACCCGCACAAAGAAAGCTCGCTGCGAGTGGAGGCCAAAATCATTTGCTCCTCCACAAGCTCTGGACGGGGTACTCTCTGCTACCCAAGACGGCGAAGGCGACTCTCATACGACTCCACTTCGAGCCGTAGAGAACTCTGCTGTCTCCAAGTCCGGCAGAGGAAAGCACTACGATGCTGGACTTGCAGGGACAAAGAGCGACTCTATGCGCCCCGAGAAGAAGTCGAGCACTCCTGTGGCAAAATCTGCCAACCACATGCAGGAGGCTCATGCGGGTGGATCTACCAGCCGCATGAAGAAAATCCATACGGCCAGATCATCCAGCCGCATAATGAAGACTCATGCGGCTGAGACTTCCAGCCATATGAAGAAAGCCTATGCGGTTACGTCTGCCAGCCGCATGAAGATTGTTGAGGACGGCAGCATGACGCCTACCCCGTGCGGCTCTGTCTTCGACCACCTGTCTTATGGTCCTGATCTCCTGTGCTCCCAAGAAGATATGTCTGACTCTCTCCAACATCACCTAGACTCTTCCTACTATGTGCCTTCACGTACTAGAGCGAAGAATTCTAGGGCAGCGCGAGCTTGGCACGCTCGGTCCGCTGATCCTGTCTCTGATCATCTGAGCGTCCTGCATACCGTTATACGGGCCTCAGATGGGAAGTTGTACAGAACCACTTGAGTCCAGCCCTCGGTGGCAAACGGACAGAAAAGTGCACAAAAGTCTTCCAAAATCTTGGAAGCAAGCATGGTCGATTCGGACCAGTCTGACTTGCGTGAGGCCATCCTCCACAAGCGCAAGGAAAGAGAAGACGCATCGGGGTGCAAAAAGTCCTCCCACGGAAGTCACTGCACCCAAGTCATCGTCAACTGCTGCTGCAATAATACGAGGGTGTGAGAAGACCGGCAGTCCGTCTTTCAAAGACTGCAACAACCATCTTCAGAAGACGAGGTACTTCCCGTCATCTCCTGCAACTCTGCTCGAAAAGTCCCCGCTGATGGAAGGGGGAAGAAGACAAATGTTCCCAGCCCGAAGATTTTAACTACTGCAACTAAAAGACTGTCGTCTAAGCGGGTGCCCACCACCGAAGTTTTCTAAGGTACTCGCTCTAAGACGAAATCTGCTACAGTAGAAAATTCGTCGGCCATAATACAGGGAGTTGCTGGGACTGGGGGTAGCTCCGCTCCGAGCCTCCACAATAATCCGATGTTCCAAGAAGACGAGCCGGGGAAGACAACTCTCCCATCAGATACAGCAAACCCCGACGTCCCCGAGGACGTCCACAACTCCCAAGACGAGGCGAACTCAGAGACTGCGGGTACTGTTCCTTCCGAGTTTGAATCAGAAGAGAACATACTCGCATACCCCGATGACTTCTTACTATAGGGGTACAATTCGGAGGGCGCTTCCTCCACCGTTCCATCTATCTCTCCTCATATGAAGACGGTATTCATGACATACAGCAGCCAAGGAGGTTCCAGTGATCGCCAATGCATCGACAGTCTCGAAGCCATATTGCTTGCTTTGGTCAAGTCTGTAGACGATATTAAAGCGGCTCTTCCAATTCTGCAAGGAAGGACGCCTGGCCAAACAAGTGCGGGTCCCGCGGTCAATACGGACTCAAATTTGGCGGCACCAAATCCGGGCAACGATCCTCCTGAAAGAATGGCCCCCACCGCCGTAGACGAGTCCCGCGAAGCGAGAAGAGAGGTCCAGGAGCTCCGAGCCATGTTTCACGCTCGAGAAAATTCTCAAGACCTCAGAATACGGCAACCGTACCCTGCTGTATGGAGGGACGTCCCATTCCCTCCAAGATATAAGTCGTTCAATATCAATCCTTATGATGGCAAGATCTCAGCAAGTCAGTACATCACCTACTTCGAGGTCACCACCGACCATCTGCCCCATGACGATGCTATTCTCACACGATTATTCATCGGGGCATTGGAAGGGGTCGCCTTCGACTGGTACCGCAACCTGCCAGACAACTGCATCCACTCCTTCGCCGGCTTCAAGCACATGTTCTTGGAGAGATTCTACGAAGTAGGGCAGGACATCACAATATCTACCCTCATGGACGTCGTCCAAGGGGAGAAAGAGCTAACAAGAAACTATATCGAGCGGTTTCGCCAAACGCAATGAAGCTGCCATATGGAAATCCGGATTCCACCTTGATTGAAATTTGCTAAAAGAGATTGCTCCCAACAATCAGTCTCTGGATGGGCGAAAGTCAATTCAAGCATTGGAAGACGTTCATCATCAGTGCCACAAGCGCCGAAGAACGATTGAAGAAAGTACGCCAATTGGGACTGCACATCTCGGACGGAGAGAACAAGGGAAAGCGTCCCAACAACGATAATAGGGGTAGCCCCTCCAACAATCGGGACAGCAGGGGTAAGCAGGCTATGGTGGCCGACACCGTGCAGAAACCTGAGCCAAAGCCGGCAGACAAACAATGGCCGCAAATTACTTACTCTTTCGAAGACGGTCACGTCAAGCCCATCTTGGACATGCTCATACAAGGAGATAGAATTCAGCTTCCTCCTCCAAGACGGGAACCACAGCAGGCAGACATGGAAAACCCAAAGTACTGCCATTACCATCGCTACGTCCACCATGCCACACACGACTGCTACCAACTAAAACGGTACATCCAAAATCTCATCGATTCGAACGCACTGGCCATCGATTTTGAAGAGGTAACAGTGGCAGCCAATATGGTGTCAGTACAATTCGGTAGCTTCCCTCCGACAGAAACTCAAGACGGCGTGGTCCCCATCCCTCTGGCGACAAAGGAGATTGCTAATCTTCCACCTCCCCGAGATCAGACTGCTGGTCTAGTGCCCCTCACCACATCACGAGGGGAGGTCATGTGGATCCATCCAGACTTGGTATCGGAAGTGACTCGACCCATATCTTCTTCCACCTGCAAGAAGAAAAGTGGAAATGTTAGGACCTGCCGCACAATCTCGGCAGATATCGAAGAAGCCACAGCCGTCGTCACGCGATCTGCGGCACAATCCCAACCTGTGGCTGATAACCCGGCTGAAGATCATCAGCCTGCTACAGCTGATGCTCCGGGACCGACTCAACCTCCAACGACCGACAAGCCTAGGCTGAGGGAGACTCACTTTGACAAATCCCTCCGAAAAGAGGCATCACAGGGGCTGGAGAAGCCCTATAACTTCGACATCTTAGCGCAATTGGCCAACACACCGGCCAAGTTGTCATTATACAAGTGTAGGTCCTAAAAAATCAAGTTGCATCAATTAACAAAGTCAAAGAATCAAGATATATATCATCCAAGTAAACTGTGCAGACAATGGATTGCATAGCTCTCAGATTGCGCATGCCAGATTGCGCACACATCCGATTGTACAAGGCTGACGTGGCAAGAGTCATCATTACCTGACAACCAAATCAAATCTCTGACAACTGACAGCACGAATATCGAGGAGACTATTCGTTTATTGCACCGTACAATGCTCGAGGACGGCTGACAGCTGGCAGCGCGATCCATTTCCTGCGCAGTCTAATCCTGCGTAAACCAAAGCCTGCGCAAATGAAGTCGGCACAATCCAAAGTCTGCGCAGTTCAAATGTGCGCTTTCTACCAGTACAAATGATAAAGTACACGTGGTATTCTTGCCATCAATTGCTCATTTCATGGCAACTGCCTATGCATGATCATACGCATTTCAATCAAATAATGCCATGTGTCCCAGACAGTTAACCCATGATCCAGCAACTGCCTGTGCAGTCCATTGCTGCACAAACCAATTGCTGTGCAATCTATCATGTGCAGTCCAGAATAACTAAAAGTTAGTTATTTCTCAGAACTCTATAAATAGAGTTTCAAGTCTTCATTCAAGGGGATCAAAAATTAGATTTCAGAGATCAGAGAGTTCAGGAGTTCTTGCCCAAGTGCTGCTGTATTCTTCCGAGGCTTTTGTCTTCAACTTCTGAGGCTTTCTGTCTTCAATTCCAGAGTTGTTTTCAACTTCAGAGGCTTCGTCTTCAAAGTTCACATCGTCCAAGGGATAAAGCAATCGTCATCTAGATTGGATTCCTAAAGTTGTACCATTCCCAGAATTCAAATTGTAATCTTTTACAAAGTTTGTATCAATAAAGTTTCATACATTTTTTTTTGCAAACAAAATGGCGACTCTGCTGGGGACGATTTTTTCCTCCGATGAGGAAGTGACAACTCAATGTGACGTAACATCTATCGGAAAGACGCAGAGGACACTGGTTGTGAAGATCAACCAGACAGTCTACGAATCTATGATCAAGTCCAAGATCACTCCTCGCACTGCAACCACTGCTGCCACAAACAAAGTGCACTCAGAGAGGGTCCGAAAGACTGCTGCACATTCTGTCAATATAGCCAGCAAGTCTTCTGCGCAATCTGCCAGCAAGTCTGCTGCGCAGTCCAAAGCTTCTGTCACCAAGTCCAGTACACAATCTGTCCCTGCCACTGCTGCACAGTCTGCTATGGCCAGTGCACAAAAGACTTCATATGCTGCCATGACTAAGTATAAAACACCTATGCCTCTGGCATAATTGGCTGCTAAATTTCCTGTACAAAATAACATTCCAGCAACCAGAGTACAACTTAAGCACTCTGTGGTAAGAACTTCTGATGCGCAAACCACAACTTCTGTGGCCAAAACTCATGCGCAAAGCATTCCTGCACAAAACAAGAGTGACAGCCTTTTGGCTAAACTCTCTTCTTCTCATAACAAAGGAAGAGATTCTGCTCCTCTTCCCAAACACACTATTGCTCCTGCGCAATCCACTGGGGGTAGTCCTTTGGCTATTCCTCTTTCTCTTCAAAACAAAAGGAAAGGCCCGTTGGTCTTTTCTCCAACTTCCTTGTCCCATGACTTGGAAGACAACAGAGGGAAATGCTCTTTAGCTAACCCTTTGTCTCAAAGCAAAGGAAAAGGCCCTTTGGTCTTTTCTCAATCTTCTTCAGTCTTTACTGAAGAGGATCCATCTGAATGTGCCTTGGCACCAATCAGTACTAGAACTCTGTCAAACAAAGATTTTTCTTGCCTTTATGACAAGAGAACTTGTTCTGATCAAAGAGGTATTCTGCCTACCCCGGTAGCAGAATTCCAGGACCTTCCGACTCTCAAAATTTCTCGTTCCAGACAGGGAAAACTGGTAGTGTCTCAGACAGAAACCCCTGGGGGTGAATTTGCTGATCTTAGAACTTATCTCAACAGACCCACTTCGGTAAAACGCAAACAACCAATGCCGAAGATCAAACATCATCAGAAACAAACCTCCAAGGTCAAAAATCCTGACACCTATGCCAATGAAGTGAGCACTTCCCTATATACTCAAGGGACTAAACATTTGAAGAATCGGAATCATGTTCCGAACATTATCAAAGAACAGATCCCTCAGAGTTTTTCTCGTCCTGTTGTTGTCCCTGATCTTCGAGAACATCTTAGACAAAAGCGGAACAATGTCTCAATACCTCCATCTCAACCATCTGATCATCATTGCAATCATAAAGTCATCATCCAATGTTGTTGTCAAACAACAAAACGATCTGTCTTTGATCGTCTGACTTTTGCTACATCTGAACCTATGTCAGAGGAAGACAAAGTCTTGTATGCTTCTGTTAACATGACTTCCCGAGACACTGGGGGTAAAAGATGCTCTAAGTATGGTAGACTCCGCAAGCCAAGCCAGCGGTATTTAGAATTACTCCAAGAATCTTCTGAAGGAGTATTTCGACATACCCGCTCTCAAAGCCGAGATACAATCGGTCAAAGGAATCTTCCTCAAAACCCTTCAGGTTATTCTTCCTCAGACTATGATGCATATAGCGAAAGTTCCGAACAGACAGTGTCTTCCACTGTACCAAGAGAAGTGACAGCTTATGTTGTCACTGATGATCCAGATGCTTCAACTTCTATAAATCAGGAACAGCGAATCGCTGCACTTGAAGACAAACTGAAAACCATGGCTGAAATGGTTGCTAGTATGCATTCTATCATTGTGGCACAACATACTACACCACCTATCGTACTACCTGCAAATCCTGAAATCATAGCATCATCGGTGCCTGTCAATGCTGGACTGGGGGTAGTACCTCCTCAAATGCCTCTTGTACAAGTACAAGTTCAAACTACACCTAGTCAGTCAGGAGCTGGGGGTAGTGCTTATAATGTTGTTCCTCCTCCTACCACTTTAACTCAACCTGCTCCTTCTTCGTCATCAGAAGACGCCAATGAAGCTGTCAAACTCTTGCGAACCCAGTTCGAAGCATTCAAAGAGAAAGACAACTTGCAAAGATTGGGGATCAAGCAGCCCTATCCAGTTGAATGGAAGGAAGTCCCGTTCCCGTCGAAGTACAAAATCCCAACAATCTCTTTGTTCGATGACAGTACTTCTCCTAGTCAATTTATCAATCATTTCGAGGTAATGACCGTTCAACTCCAGCCAAATGACGCTCTTCTTACCAGAGTGTTCGTCGGTTGTTTAGCCGGCGTAGCATATGACTGGTATAGAAGTTTGCCCGATGGTTGTATCACTTCCTTTTCAGGTCTCAAATAAATCTTCCTGGAACGGTTCTATGAAGGATTTAACGACATGACCATGTCAGCTCTCAATAAAATTAAACAGAAATATAATGAAACTGCTGAAAGTTTCATCGAACGGTTCCGTCGAGAAGCTTTGAAAATGCCTCCAGGGACTCCAGCTGCTGTCACTATTGATACTTGTAAGGCAAATCTTTTGCCTATTATCAGTATGTGGATGGGATCTACCCAATTCCAAGATTAGCCTTCATTTATTGTCAACGCCAAAGCTGCTGAAGTGAGTGCCGAGAAGTTCAAACAATTGAGGGTACAGATGTCTAACCCGGATCGAGATGAACATCAGACTCCAGGTGGTGGCAACCGCAAGAACAATCGCAAAGCGAAAGAGACTTTGAATATTAATTTGAACAAGAACAAAGAATCTTTGGCTGTCAATGTGGCTTTGCCTACATCCACTCCTACTCCTTCTACACCTCCACCAAGGGAACCTCATCCGAAAGTGGAATATTCCTTTGATGAGAATGACACCGCAAGCATCTTTGAGTGTTTACTCAAAAGCAATAAAATTCAACTTCCAGATCCAAAGAAACCTGATGAAGTCGGTAAGACTGATCATCCTAAATATTGTGTTTACCACAGGTTCATTGAACATCCTACTCGAGCATGCTATGTGCTCAAGGGCAAGATTCATGAGCTTGTCAATGCTGGTGTCGTCACTCTGCAGCAAGACGAAAAGACTATTACTGCAAACATGGTTTCAGTCCAGTTTGGTAATTTTCCTCCGCAGATGGTACAGCACGGTGTCATTCAAATTCCTAAAGCTACTCTTGAGATCGAGAATCTTCCACTTCCACCAAATGAAGGTCTTGTTCCCTTGTCTCTTGACAATGGTGAAATTATGTGGATCCATCCTGATCTTGCTTCAGAATTCGAGGTGCCCTCTTCTTCCAAGAAGAAAGCTCATTCTAAAGGCAAAAGCAAGATTTGCAATATGGTGTCTTTTGATCCCATAGTTGATATGGAGATTCTGTTAGGCACCAGATCAGGAAAAGCCTATTTGAAAGATCATTCTGAAGGTCAAGAGAATCCTGCTTCTTCTTCTGAACCTGCCCCAGTATAACCTGCTTCTACTGAAGAGATCCCTTCTACATCTTCACCAGTTGTAGTACCTATTTCTCCCAAGCCAATGACGGCTGACAAAGGCAAGCAACAAGTCCGCTTTGATAAACCATTGAAGAAATCATCTCCTACAGGACTTGAAAAGCCGTACAACTTTGATATATTGGCTCAACTGGCCAATACACCAGCTAGGCTATCAATTTTCGAGCTCTTGCGCCTCTCTAAGGAGACTCGAGAAACTTTAAGTGAAGCTCTGATGCAGGCTGAAACTTGCTTAACTCTTCTCAAAAAGCCAGAATCAGAACCAGTCTCTTACCATCATTGTCATAGTGTCTTGGAGTTGATTCCAAACATCACTTTCACTCAGGATGATATGCTGCTGGAAGATAATAGACATGATCGTCCTCTCTACTATACAGGATATGTCGATTCGATGAAGGTCGATCGTATCCTGATAGATCCAGGATCTGCACTTAGCATCATGCCAAAGACAATGCTAAATGCGTTGAAGATACCAGTGCATAGTCTTTCAAGCACAATCACCACTATCCTGGGATTCAACCAAGGAAGAAGTGAACCTTTGGGCAAGATCCGCCTAAAACTTCAAATAGGCAATCTTCGCACGAAGGTGACGTTTTATATCATTGACAATCATGGTTGTTCTTACAACGCTCTCCTGGGAAGACCATTCCTCTATGAACATAATGTTGTTCCATCAACTCTTCATCAATGTTTTAAATATGTTGATGACAAAGGACAAGTTCACAAGGAAGTTGCAGACCTTTATCCTTTCAAAGGCGTTGAAGCGTATTGCAACGATGCTCGTATGTACAAGGAGGAATTTATGAAAGTGGTATTGGCAATGGATACTGAAGAAGATCAAGAAACACTACCCAATGACACTCTCATCATACCTATCAAAGGGCGTGTTTCTCATCCTCAGTCTTCTAAACCACTGGCTATTCACTTGCCGGTTCAAGAAAAATCAGTTGATGCTGATCAAAATCAAAAGGAGTTCACCTCTTCTGAGCCACTTGTTATCGACTTACGTCGTAACAAAGACAAAAAGTAGCTCGCTTCTTCTGAGCCACTTGTTGTTGATTTAACTCACAACAAGAAAAAAAGGGAGCTTACCTCTTCTGAGCCACTTGTTATTGACCTTCGTCGTAACAAGCCTCCTTCACGTTCTTCTTCTCCCCCTCTTGTAATTAATCTGACCAAGCCTGCTAAGGCTAAGCGTCCTGCTGTAAATACAGATGTAAATATCAATGAAAATGTATCTACTTTCCAGTATACTGATGTTATTTATCATACTAAATACTATTTGGATATGTTAGATAGCTTTCAGTCATTTACAATGGGAGTTGTACAATCTTTTCAAATAAAAGTTTTATGTGAACACCCAAAAGATTCATATCACATTGTTCCTGCTCGCAAGAAAGGTGAACTTCCAATACTTTTTAGTAAAAGACCGGAACAAAAATTTAGCTACACGGATGATAGCAAAGTTAACGACACGGGACATCTTCAATTACGTCGTTACAGTCAACAATCAAAAGACATCGTCCGAAAGATGGGTTATGACTTCAAAAGCGGCCTTAACTATGGTAAGGGTAGACGAACTCCGATCCGTACCGCTGTTCCACAAGAAAAGTCAGAAATGTATTACAGCAGGACCAAAAGAGGTCTCGGATACGCTTCTCATCCAAAGTTATCCCCAGCAGTTTCTGACTCTGATAGTGAAGAACGTTCTAATTCTTCCGATTCCAGATCATGGGATTCTGATACTAGCATTGGTGAAGTCCATCGTGTAATCGTATTTTCTAATATGGTTTCTGCTGAGCTTCCGAAAGGATATGATGAGGACATTGAAGAAAGTTTTGAAACAGATCCTTGGGCTCAACAGATGGATAATCAGTGGGTACTCCGGTTTGAACAGAGAGAACCTCCTACTGAAGATCAACTAATTCAAGTTGATGTAGGAGAAAGCGAGTCGCCTCGTCCAATCTTTATTAGCAAGAACCTTCCGGAAGCAGATAAGCAAGAGTTGATTCTTCTCATTAAAGAATACATTGACGTCTTTGCTTGGAGTTACGAAGATATGCCAGGTTTAGATCCCAAAATTGCTACTCATAAATTGAACATTCTGCCTAATGCTAAACCAGTCAAACAGCAGCAACGGCGATTCAAACCTGAAATGATGGATGCGATCGATGATGAAGTCAAAAAGCTTATCGCTTGTGGCTTTATTCGAGAAGAACAACATCCTGATTGGGTAGCTAATGTTGTTCTAGTCTTAAAGAAAACAGGCAAAGTTCGAGTCTGCATCGACTTCCGGGATCTTAATGAAGCATGTCCGAAAGATGAATTTCCTCTCCCTATCACGGACGTCATGATTGACAATACTTGTGGGTTCGAGCGAATATCTTTTATGGATGGATTCTCTGGATACAATCAGATCAAAATGAATCCCGAAGATGAAAAACACACATCTTTCCGTACTCCTCGGGGAGTCTATTGCTACACAGTGATGCCATTTGGTCTCAAGAATGCTGGTACAACTTACCAACGGGCCATGAGTACCATTTTCAGAGAACATCTTTGCAAAATAGTCGAATGTTACGTTGATGATATTGCTGTCAAAAGTCGTCTAAAGGAAGATCATATCTAAGATTTGAGAACAATCTTCAAACTCATGCGTCAACATCAACTCAAGATGAATCCCACCAAGTCATTCTTGGGTGTCTCTAGTGGTAAGTTTCTCGGCTTCGTTATTACCTCTAAGGGTATACACGTGGATCTGGAGAAGATCAAAGCCATTCAAGAGATGCGTCCTCCACGCAACCTAAAAGAGCTACGAGGATTCCAAGGCCGACTTGCGTACATCAAGCGATTCATTTTGAACTTGTCTGGACGCTGCAGACCATTCACTCAGCTAATGAAGAAGAGTGTATCTTTTATTTGGACTGAAGAATATCAGCAAGCGTTCGACGACATCAAACGATATCTTATGAACCCACCAGTTTTGGTGCCACCAATCTCAGGCATTCCATTCTTAATGTATGTCCGTGCTATGGATCATTCATTGGGTGCTTTACTCGCCCAAAAGAACAAAGAAGGTCACGAACAGGCCATTTACTATCTCAGTCGTACTATGATTGGTGCTGAACACCGTTATAGTCCGGTTGAAAAAGAATGTCTAGCTCTTATGTTCGCTGTGCAAAAGACAAGACATTACATCATTGGTCAGACCATTCATGTCATATCCCGAGTCAATCCTCTTCGGGTACTAATGAAGAAGCCTAGTACACTCAACTCTCGGCTTGCTACATGGGCCATCCTTCTAGCCCAATATGACATGGTGTATGTTCCTCAAAAATCTGTCAAGGGTCAAGCACAGGCGGATTTCTTGGCGGCTCATCCCGTACCAGAAACATCCAAGCTTTATGATGAAATTCCAGACGAGACGTTGGAAGTCAACTTGATCTCTGAAGAATTTCCAACTTGGCGTCTATTCTTTGACGGAGCATCTAGAATTGGACCCAATGGTGCTATTGTAGCAGGAGTTGGAGTTGTTCTTGTTTCTCCAGACTGATCAACTATCCAAAAAGCTTACTCTCTAGATGAGCCTTGCTCTAACAACGTAGCAGAGTACAATGCTCTACTCATTGGTCTTCAATTAGCCAAGCAATTGAACATTGAATATCTCGAAGTTTACGGCAATTCTAAGCTGGTTGTCAACCAGGTTAGAGGAACTTATGAAGTCCGTCATCAAGATCTAGTTCCTTACTTTGAAGCAGCAATCAACATGGCTACATCGTTCAAAGCTTTCTTTATTGAATATGTACGCCGAGCTTGTAACACTGAAGCAGATGCTTTAGCTAATCTTGCAGCAGTCTTAGCTGTCCCCATCTGAAGACAACAAGTGGTGGTTATCTCTAATCGAGAATTGTTTTGCGTAGAAAACAATTGTAACATTGAGCTCAGTAATTTTGCTGAAATTAATGTTATCAATGAAGATTGGAGAACTCCTTTCATCGACTTCGTGGTTCATAACATAATCCCTGAAGATCCTAAGGAGGCTACAAGTATTCGACGAAGATCTCTACGATTCTATTACAATTAGACCACTAAGACTCTCTATCGACGAACTTATGATGGTCTTCTTCTACGCTGTTTAGCTGGTGAAGAAGCAAAACAGGTGTTACGTAAAGCTCACGACGGTGTCTGTGGAGCACATCAGCCCGATCCTAAATTACAGGATCGTATCCGAAGAATGGGTTACTACTGGCCCTCTATGGTATCAGATGCCATCGAATATGCAAGGAAATGTTGAGCCTGTCAAATCCATGCAGACTTCATTCATCAACCTTCGGAATTTCTACATCTGACAGCCGCTTCCTGGCCTTTCGAAGCTTGGGGCATTGATGTCATAGGTCCTATTAATCACCCTTCTTCTAGAGGACATCGGTTCATTTTAGCAATAACAGACTACTTCTCTAAGTGGGCTGAAGCTATACCCTTGGCTGAAGTCAAGACCAGTAGTGTTATCAACTTCGTCAAACATCATGTCATTTATCGATTTGGTGTCCCTCGATGAATTATTCATGACAATGGACCGCAATTCATCAGCCAAAAATTTACCAAATTCTGTGATGATCATCGGATTGACAATGTCGCTTCGACTGCCTACAATCCTGCTGCTAATGGTTTAGCCGAAGCCTTCAATAAAACTATTATCAAGCTTCTCAAAAAGTTTGTATCTACTAACAAACGGAATTGGAGTGAAAATCTTGGCGAATGTCTATGGGCCTACCGAACTACGGTCCGCAATCCTACGGGTTTTACGCCTTTCTCTCTGGTATATGGCTGTGAAGCTGTTCTTCCTCTGGAACTTCAAATTCCTTCTTTAAGGATTGCCATTGCTAACGAGCTCACTATAGAGAACAATGATCTTCTTCGATTTCAAGAATTGGAGGCACTCGACAAAAAGCGATTAATGGCTCAACAACATATTGAGTTGTATCAAGCCCGCATTTCGAAGACTTTCAATCGTAAAGTGAAGGTCAGAGCCTTTCAGCAAGGAGAACTTGTTTTAACGGTCAGACGTCCTATAACTATGACTCATATGAGCAAAGGCAAGTTCGACGCAAAGTGGGAAGGTCCATACGTTGTGAGCAAAGTCTTCTCAAATGGAGCGTATCAACTCTCAGAACTGGATAGACGAATTACAATGATGCCTATCAATGGCAAATTCCTTAAAAAGTATTATGTATAAATATAAATGTTTGTAAATCATCAGACAAGTTCATGTTTATAAATAAAATTTTATTCAATCATGAATGATAGTACATGATATTAAGGAAGGTCACTATCATCCTTCTCTACATTTGGACGCGGACCACTACCGTCCTTTTCAAAAACACGGTCAGCAAAAGAGCTGAAGACCTCTTTGCTGGAACCCACGAGGAACTTGCAGGCAGCCATCCTCATGGCTTCTTCTTCTTCAGTCCTTCCTGGTTCAAGCAGAAAGTCCAGGAAGTCTCTCGGTGGCTTGGGTGTAGACGAACCTTCGCCTGCTTCTGCTTTCTTTGGCTGATCTAGATCGACAGGACGTTCTTTAACATCTTCTTCAACCTTCGGGGTGAGCTTAGTTTTCTTGAGTGCATCTTCAGACAACAATTTTATGTTGAAAAGTGAAAAGTGCTCATTCCTGTCAGATTTCTGTCCCATTTATAGACAGAGATTTCTCAAACAACGAAGCGACACATTCATCCAACGGTTTATCCGTTCATTCGACGATTCATCCGTTCAATCATCTTCACCTGACGGTTCGTCCGTTCATTATATTCATCCGATGGTTCATCCGTTCATTTAATTCACTTGACGGTTCGTCCGTTCATTACATTCATCCGACGGTTCATCCGTTCATTTAATTCACTTGACGGTTCGTCCGTTCATTACGTTCATCCGACGGTTCATCCGTTTATTTAATTCACTTGACGGTTCGTCCGTTCATTATATTCATCCGATGGTTCACCCATTCACATTCATCCGACGGTTCGCCCGTTCATTCATTATCACTTGACGGTTTATCCGTTCGTTTTATCATTTGACAGTTTTTTCGTTCATCTCACATCCATGTCAGCAACTTGTTGTTTTCGATTAAGTTGTCAATTGAAATAATAGTATTCACTATATTCTGCCACGTCCATATTACCTCTGAGCAGATATAATGAATATAATTATTTTCTACAAGAAATATATCATGTCTTGCACCTCTGAATATATTTTCTATCTCTATTATTTATATCTAAATAAGACATGTAATAAATAAGGGAGCCACAGCAAAATGTCTTTTATTTATCAAAATACGAGGCATTACAAAAACACAAAAGATACAAAAAGTTCTATTAAGAAGGAGGAATGATCAAATTGTCAATCTGTTGCTTCAGAGTCTGCAGCTCTTCTTCATGAGTGGATGTCACCCTCCTTCTAGCCTCTTCCATCCCAGTCTCTTCATTAAAGATGGCATCTCTACAGTCCGGCGAGTGATCTCTACACCATGAGTAGCATCGTACTCAGCCTTCTCTTGAATCAAGGTGTTGAATTGATCAATCATAAGTTGATGATTAGCAATTTCTTCTTTTAATTCTTGCTGAAGACGAACAATTTCTGCTCTCAGTTCAGCAGTTCTCTGTCCCTTTCTTTCAGCCATCAAAGTTACTGATTCAAGCTTGGAATTGTATTCAGCAGACTTTGTGGAATAAGCCTCCAAAAGATTTTTAAGATTCATCTTTTCCATATCAGCTGCTTGGGCCATTCGCTCAAACTCAGCCTGCACTAGAGATTCTATTTTCTTCTGTTTGAGCTTCTTATATTTCTTTATGGAGACTTCTAATTTATCCAGTATATGCTCAAGGAGAGTAGCTTGGGATTCGTCACCTTGCTTCCTTACAGCCCTTACCAATAGAGAAGTCGGGTTTCTAACCATAAAGAAATCAGCTCCCTCTTTGTCAATCATTTTGGTGACTAAGGGTCTCAAAGCTTCAAAGAAACATCTGGTGAATGATTGAACAATTTGTTGATTAATTGCCTGAGTCCCAGGAGTCGCAGCTACTCCTGTTGAAGACGAGGCAGCAGAATGCTCGATCCTTTGTATCTGGATGGTAGGCTCTTTAAACAAGGGAGCCAGAGTAGAGCTAGTCGCCCCTCCTGTTTGTTCATCTGCAAAAGTAAAATTGTTATTTTGCTAGTCGTTTGCCAAATAACCAAAAAGATCAAATGAAGGCAGTCTTACCTTGGTTCAGTCCAGCAATGAGCTTATCCCCTGCAGGAGTAAAATCTGGCAGAGCAGAAGTAACTTCAGCTGCAACAGCTTGGCTACTACACGCTTCAGAACCACAAGACAAATGATGACCACTACTAATAACCACCGTCGTTATGGGCACTATGTCCGTGCACGTCGGAGGTATTGGAGGAGTCTCATGATCTACAGAAAATACAAATAAAGATGTTAGCTATCAATTCATTCAAGAGGAGATGGCTAATTTCATTTTATACCTTGAGGATTATTGGCGGGAGTTTCTTCCACGGCTTCTTCATTTATTGCTTTTTCGGGAACCTCAACATCCTTTTCAGGAGTTAAGGTATCGGGAACATTCTCTGGAGCCTCAACATCCTTTTCAGGATCTAAGCTCTCAGCAGCATTCTCTGGGATTTCAATATCCTCATCATCTATATCATCTTTTTCAAGATCTTGTATATAGTCATCAACATTCTCAGATGAAGAACTTTCTTCATCCTCGTCTTCTTCTTCTGGTGCCTTCTCGCTGGTAGTCGCGGCTTGGTCACCATAGTTTTCCAGAGGACTGTAGAGACAATCTTCCAAAGCTGCAATGACTTCGCGATCTTCTTCTTCACGAAGGGTTCTCGGAGTAGGCGGGAGTTCAACACGCTGTAATTGCTCTTCCATCGCTTCCTCCACAGTATTTCCTTTAGGCCCTTCGGCCTCAGTTTTCGGAGCAGGATCTGTCTTTTGCTCAACCTCCTCTCTATGTTCAGGACTAGGAGTTATATCCCTAGGCCCTGAAATAGGAGTAGGAGAGGGCAAAACCAATCCAGCAGCAGCATCCATCACCATTGAAGACAAGGCTCGATTCCTTCTCTGGGCTAGCTTTTTTCTTTTCAATGGCCTATCAGGACTCTCTATATTAACAGTTTCAACTTGTTTCTGGATGGAAGTTGGTGTTGCAACCTCTTCTTGTTGAGTTGACCCGGCTAGTTGCCAAGACTGGAATCGAGTGGTGATCCGTTCAGAAGAATGATCTAGGATCAACTTCTTCTTTGCTGCTGGAGCAGGTGGATCTTCTCTTCTTTTTCTTTTGGCAGGAGATCTACCCACTTTCAGAGAGATACGCATTGCTGCGTTTACTTCTTGAGGGAATATAATATCCCTCGAAACTTCTAAAGGTGCATCTGCTGGCTCGTGCACCTCATCATTTATAGGGATTGACATAGCAATTTTTTATCTCTTCAATCTCGTCGAGGAAGCGAAACTATCTGCAAGGTTAAAATTCTCAGCGAAAGTATTCGCGGATGTATAAAATACTGAATAAGTAAATAACATCCGGGGACCATGAGTGCTAATTGTTGGCATCGAGAATGTGGCCTTCGTATCACGGGCATTATAGTAAGCCCAGGCTCGGGCCCCGTCTATCAAATAACCCTTGCCTTGGAGACAGGTGATTGTATTCTCCACATGGAATTTATCATATCCAAATTGCCGAGCAAAACGGCTGGGGAGATATGGTTCTAAGTAACATTCCTCTTCGAACCGGTATACCAGATGAGATGGTCGAATTGTCTTCAATCATTCAAAGACTGCACGGGTTAGAGGCTGCATCTTTGAGTCCACCATGTTTGTTGGCATTTGATCATGTCCAGCAGGGAGAGGAGCACAATAAAAGTTCTATCCTTTATTCAGATTTAGAATATATCTACACTCGCTCAAAGAAGTGTACTTCCACTTTCCCTGAGAGTACCTTCGCAGAAAGCTACCATCAACCGGTCCCATGCCGGGGTCCATTAAAGTGGGATAGTGGAGAAGCAACCATCCAAATAGATATGTGTATGGTATTTCTAGGCGAGGGAACTCTTTCTCTCCTTTTGCTTTCAGCATCAAATCTACATATAGACGAAGACTGGCATTTAATTTGCAAGTCATTGCTGATAACAGGTCCATCTTGTAGCCAAAAACTAACTTGATCGCTGCAAAAAGAACGCCGCGGTGAAAGCGATCCACAGTACTGGATCCGGGAACCACAAACCGCCGAAGCCAGTATGTCAGAAACCCTGCCAGTTGGGCTTCTTTTGACATGGGTCTATACTCCATTCTCAAGTAACTCTTCAGAGTGTCCCCTGTCTTCAAAGGAGGATATTCATAATCATCTTTTACTTGTTTATCAAAATTACCACTCTGATCCATCAGCTTCATAACTTCTGTATTGCTCAAAGGTTTAAAGAAATTGGGATAGCATTTATCATTTTCCTTAGTCTTCTTCTCTTCTATATGGTTAAGGAACAGATAGGGTAACCATTTCGAAGAATAACAGGTGTTGGCTATGGCACTCTTATAAAACAGGGAGCAGATCTTGTAATGGCATAGCAGTTCCTCAAATACTGCTACCATCGTTGCATTTTTCCTTCTAAGTTTGTCCAACTCATTATTTGTTGGAACGAACTCCTCATATGGAGCGTCTGCCATTGGCAAGTACGAGATATATTTTATCTCGTGGAATGCAAACCCAATTTCTCCACCAGGGGTCATAAAAGTTCCCGTTCTATAATTGTATCTTTCAGCCAAGGCCAAGAGCATGTGTGGATTGGGTGCAAAACCATAAACAGTGGCGTGCACTGCTTGGTACAGATTGATCTGTTGAAGTTTGTCTTCAAAAGTTGTCAGGATCCAATTAGCAATACAATTCCATCTCTTGTAGTCTGGATTCACCAATCCAGTCAATCTGATATCTTGTTCGGGGTACTTCCCTTCAGCTTTCGTAAATTCGTTTGCAAATATCGGTGTTCTGACAGGCATCAACATAGTGGAGTTCTCTGGCGGAATGCAACCAGGTCTCAAGCCTCTCAACAAAACACTGTATCTATCAGAGGAGCTGTAGAACATATCCTTCTTATTTGACCCCTTCTTCACAAAAATTTTCCCTGCACGGGCATCTTGGAAAAGAGTGATGTTCCAATCCATCTTCCTTGGGTAGCTCGCATGAGCATACCGGGATAAAGGGAGACAGTGGGCAATATCTGGTATGAAGAAAGATCTATCTTCTTGATGGACTATTCTTTCCTCCATCCTCGGCCTTGGTTGCGAGCTTTTCTCAAAAGCCACACCAAACAAGAATGCAGGTTTCTTATGAATAACAGCGTCTGCTGATTCCAAAGGCTGTCCATTTATTAAACACAGTAGAGTCTCATTATCTTGAGATATCAGAATCGCCCGACGGGAGGTCGGCAGATCATACTGAGGATAATGTACATGGGAGAGATCCTCTTTATACTCAGACTCTGAGAGAGTTCCCACAAAATATTCATAATCTGGATCTTCTCTGGTCTCAGCTGCATCAATACAGATAAAGATCAGTACAAGTCAATTCAAAGACTCTATTTTCAGATTACACAAAACATTAGATGGCATAATCCTCAGATTGCGCTGGCTCAGATCATGCAAACATCAAATTGCGCATCTCATCAGGATGCGCAAAGCAACAGTTTGCGCTGACTTCCTGCGCAAATCAGTCGATTGCGCTGACTTTCTGTCAGCACAAATCAACAGATTGTGCAAGAATACAGCCTTCATAAAAATAAAGACTGACAGTTGATGCAACCAAAATCCTAAAAAGGGGTGGCGCAATATGAACTCATCTCTAAAAAGAGATGAGTTTCGAAGATCAAAAGAAGTCGAATCACCCTAAAAAGGGTTTTCGATCGGTTGAACAACCTCTCAGAGCGGGGTGCACGGATTTATGACGAGAAGCTCGTCGTGCAATTCTGTCGGATGATTCGGCTGGGGCCTTGCCCTTGTCGGCGGCGGTGGAGGAGCGTCGAGGAGCCATTGGTCGTCGGAAGGGAGGGCTGAAAATGAAGAGCTCGAAGTTTTTTCTCTCTCAAAAGCACAAGTGAATGCAAGTAAAAATATTTCTAAGTTTGAAGAGACTATTTATAGTCTTCGAAATATGAAACGGCTACCTCAGATTGCGCCTGAAATCTAGGCTCTTCGATTGCGCAGACAGCTCACCATCATGCGCAACTTGATTTAAATTTTATAATTCAAAGTATTTTCGAAACTTTGAATAATATCAACTTTCGAAAACTTTGAAGGGGGTCTTATAGGTCCTAAAAAATCAAGTTGCATCAATTAACAAAGTCAAAGAATCAAGATATACATCATCCAAGTAAACTGTGCAGACAATGGATTGCGCAGCTCTCAGATTGCGCATGCCAGATTGCGCACACATCCGATTGCGCAAGGCTGACGTGGCAAGAGTCATCATTACTTGACAACCAAATCAAATCTCTGACAACTGACAGCACGGATATCGAGAAGACTGTTCGTTTATTGCGCCACACAACGCTCGAGGACGGCTGACAGCTGGCAACACGATCCATTTCCTGTGCAGTCTAATCCTGCACAAA
This sequence comes from Iris pallida, assembly GCA_029216955.1. NCBI lineage: Eukaryota > Viridiplantae > Streptophyta > Magnoliopsida > Asparagales > Iridaceae > Iris > Iris pallida. The sequence goes on from JANAVB010017399.1 coordinate 5,192,051, forward strand.
CCAAAGCCTGCGCAAATGAAGTCGGTGCAATCCAAAGTCTGCACAGTTCAAATGTGCGCTTTCTACCAGTACAAATGATAAAGTACACGTGGCATTCATGCCATCAATTGCTCATTTCGTAGCAACTGCCTATGCATGATCATGCGCATTTCAATCAAATGATGCCATGTGTCCCAGACAGTTAACCCATGATCCAGCAACTGCCTGTGCAGTCCATTGCTGTACAAACCAATTGCTGCGCAATCTATCATGCGCAGTCCAGAATAACAAAAAGTTAGTTATTTCTCAGAACTCTATAAATAGAGTTTCAAGTCTTCATTCAAGGGGATCACAAATCAGATTTCAGAGATCAGAGAGTTCAGGAGTTCTTACCCAAGTGCTGCTGCATTCTTCCGAGGCTTTTGTCTTCAACTTTCGAGGCTTTCTGCCTTCAATTCCAGAGTTGTTTTCAACTTCAGAGGCTTCTTCTTCAAAGTTTACATCGTCCAAGGGATAAAGCAATCGTCTAGATTTGATTCCTAAAGTTGTACCATTCCCAGAATTCAAATTGTAATCTTTTACAAAGTTTGTATCAATAAAGTTTTATACATTTGTTTTTACAAACAACGAGCTTCTGAGACTCTCAAAGGATGGTCGTGCGGCTTTGAGCGATGCACTCCAAAATACCGACGCATACCTGGCTCAGGTCAACCTCACGGGAGAGAACCCGCCTGCAGATCTCCAAGACAGCGCCTGCACGGGAGCAATGCCCAACATCGTCTTCACTCCGCAGGACATGCTCATTAAAACAAATCTGCACGAACGCCCGCTATACTATACTGGATACATCGACGACGTAAAGGTGGATAGGATGCACATCGATCCTGGCTCTTCCATAAGCAATATCCCGAAGGGTCTGTTACATCATCTCCGCATCCCAATGCATCGCCTGGCACCTACAAGCACCGCCATCAGCAGTTTTAATTCGGGCAGGAGCTACCCAATTGGGAAGATTCGTCTGAAGTGTCAGATTGGCGATCTCCAATCAGAAGTCACCTGCTACGTCATAGATGCAGACACTTCTTACAACATCCTCTTGGGGTGCCCTTGGATACACGATTATATGATCGTGCCTTCCATGCTGCACCAGTACTTCAAATATGTCGACAAATACGGCTTCATGAGGACAGAGTTTGCTGATATCGATCCCTTCAAAGGGGTCGAATCCTACTACTCAGACTCCTGTCTGTACGAAAAGTCGAAGAAACATCTTGGTGAAGGAGATGCGCAAGCTCGTACCGAGACAGCCACAGGATCAGAAGAGTCTCTGACGATCCACCTCCAAGCTCGCAAACCTGGCAAGTCTGTACCCCTTATCGCCACTCTGCGTAAGGACGCAATCAGCCTCTCGACGCAAGAAGAGCAGATGATAATCCGGCTGCCAAGGTCTGGCCAAGTGCCAAGACCCACAACGGAGCCACTGACAATCAGGCTGCCGAGAGCCGGCCAGCCGCAAACGGAGAAGCTCAATCCCTCCGACAAGACAATGACGATACGCCTTCCCAAGAAGGGTTGTCACCCTGATACAAGGCCTGAAACTTCTAGCGAACTAACCACTCCCCGTCCAGCATCGAGTGCCAAGCTGGGGGTCGCTAGTTTGTCAACAACTCCACGCTCTGCTCCACCAGTTGAACCGCTGACGATCAAGCTGCCCAGGTCATCCTCTCAGTCTTCGTTTATACAGGGGGTAGCCGAAGAGGAACCGGAGCTAGCCAAGTATGTGGCTGCCCACACTGATGTTCCCTCTGCAGACGATATAATCTCCCTAGAAAAGATACCTTACTTCATCAATAAAGGGCTATCTTTGAACTACCTCGAGCTTAATAAGCTCTGTACGATGTATGCTATGGAACACGGTATAGGCACTCACCTCCACACACAGGTGACAAATGTGCACACCGCAATCCAGCTTACTCCAGCGGAAGATGCTTACCGCATAATCAAGGGAGGGGACCACCCAATCATTTTTGGCCGGCAGGACGACCCGCATCCCTTCACCGTAGAAGAAGTCGACCTTGGACCAGATGCCGGAAGACTGCCTCTATATCTTTATAGCCCCCAATCTAAATATCTTATGCAAAAACAGGGGTATGATCAGGAGACCACGCCAGGCTTGAACTACGGCACTGGGCGACGATTACCTTTGAAGCCACCGGTCCCGGCAGGCAAACCACGGGACTACTATAGCAAGACTCGATGTGGATTAGGGTATGTTACACCCACAACGACCCCCGAGAGTTCAGATGAAGAATGTGACTGGCATTCACATTCGACCGGGTCACCAACTTCTGACTCAGATACCAGCATCGGAGATGTGTTCAGACAAGTTTTATCAGTCAACATGGCATTCGCCGACGCTTATGAAGAAGATAAAGACATCCCCGAAATCCTCAAGCTAGAGCCGTGGGCCCAACAGCTGGATGCACAATAGAAAAAGCGGTTCGAACAGAGAGAACCTCCCACTGAAGATAAAGTCATACAAGTAGATCTCGGCAGTGAATCTTCTCCAAAACTGATCTTCGTCAGTAAAAGCCTAACAGACAAAGAATGAGAATCGCTGCTGGAACTTGTCAAAGAATATATTGATGTGTTCGCCTGGAGCTATGAAGACTTGTTGGGGTTAAATCCCGATATTGCTCTTCATAAACTCAACATTCGGCCAGATGCAAAGCCAGTCAAGCAACAACAGCGACGCTTCCGCCCAGGCATCATGGATGTGATCGAAGCTGAAGTCAACAAACTAATAGCCAGCGGCTTCATTCGTGAGGAACAACATCCGGATTGGGTCGCCAACATAGTACCAGTCCTCAAGAAGAATGGAAAGATTCGAATCTGCATCGACTTCCGCAATCTGAATGAGGCATGCCCCAAAGATGAATTCCCCCTTCCTATCACGGACATCATGATTGATAATACCTGCGACTTTGAACGTATGTCATTCATGGATGGCTTCTCGGGGTACAACCAAATCAAGATGTCTCTTGACGACGAAAAGCATACATCATTCCTAACACCGATTGGCACATACTGCTACACAGTCATGCCTTTTGGTTTAAAGAATGCTGGCGCCACATATCAGAGATCCATGAGCATCATCTTCAGAGACCACTTACACAAGAAGGTTGAGTGCTATGTTGATGACATTGTCGTCAAGAGTCGCCGCAAGGGAGACCATCTACAGGACCTAAGAACGGTATTCGACCTGATGCGAGCACACAATTTGAAAATGAACCCCACAAAATCCTTTCTGGGCGTATCCAGCGGAAAGTTCTTGGGCTTCATCATCACCGCCCATGGTATCCATGTAGACCCTGAAAAGACAAAGGCAATTATGGAGATGGGTCCCCCGAGAAATCTCCGCGAACTCAGAGGCCTTCAAGGGAGGCTAGCTTACATCAGGAGGTTCATTTCTAACCTCTCCGGGCGATGTCGACCATTCACCCACCTCATGAAGAAAGGTATCTCGTTCGTGTGGGATGAAGAATGTCAGCGATCCTTCGACAGCATCAAAGAATATTTATCGAACCCTCCAGTTCTGGTGGCCCCGGTTGCTGGAAAACTATTTCTGCTCTACATACGAGCAATGGAGCATTCCCTCGGAGCTCTGTTGGCACAAAACAACGATGCAGGCCATGAGCAAGCCATATATTACCTCAGTCGAATGATGATTGGGCCAGAGCACTGATACACCGCTGTAGAGAAGGAATGCCTTGCCCTGGTGTTCGCTATTCAGAAGATGCGGCACTATGTCACCGGACAAACAATACATATGATCTCGCGAGTTAACCCTCTCAGGGTCCTCATGACTAAACCAGGGGCACTCATCTCTCGCCTTGCTACATGGGCAATATTGCTGTCCCCTTATCATATGATCTTCGTCCCGTAAAAGGCTGTCAAAGGTCAAGCCCTGGCAGACTTTTTGGCAGCCCATCCGGGCTCAGAGTCATCCAGAATATATGAAGAAATCCCAGATGAGGTCGTCGACTCGCATACAACCTCTCACGATGATATATGGCGAATGTTCTTCTACGGTGCTTCAAGAACTGGACCCAAGGGCAACATCGTCGTCGGAGTCGGGGTGGTATTGGTTTCTCCTTCCGGATTGGTGATTAACCGCGCTTACTCTCTCACAGAACCCTGCTCTAACAATGTGGTCGAGTACAATGCTCTGGTCATTGGCCTCCAATTTGCAAGAGAGCTAGGGGTAAAATATCTTGAATCATACGGCGATTCTCAGTTAATCGTCAATCAGATCTGGGGCTCATACGAAGTTCGCCACAAAGACATGATCCCCTACCACCAAATAGCAATCTCATCGTTCGAGGGGTTCTTCATCGAGCATGTCCCCAGACTCTGAAATATCGAAGCCGATACCTTAGCAGGCCTGGCCGCTTCCCTAGCAGTGCCAAATTATACTCATCAATCGGTAGATGTGATAGGCCACAACTGGTCTGCCCCAAGAACAACTTTCAATTCGTGGCAAGCTATTCCGCTCAGGCGATTGATGATGCCCCAGATTGGAGACAACCATTCATCGACTTCGTCGTCTACGATATCCTGTCCGAGAACCCAAAGAAAGCCACCTCCATCAGACGGTGTTCCCTCAAATTCTTCTACGATACAGAGACAAAAATGTTATATCACCGATCCTATGATGGATTATTGCTTCGGTGTCGGTCAAACACGAAAGCCAAAGAAGCAGTGTGAGAAGCTCATGACGGTGTCTGCGGGGCCCATCAACCTGGCTCTAAACTGCAAGACCGTCTTCGCCGAATGGGCTACTACTGGCCCACGATGGTAGCAGATGCGATAGTCTATGCAAGAAGGTGCAAAGCCTGCCAAGTCCACGCAGACTTCATTTACCAGCCATCCGAATTTCTGTATCCGACAGTGGCTCCTGGCCCTTCGAAGCATGGAGAATGGACATCATCGGTCCAATTACTCTACCTTCCTCCCGTGGACATCGCTTCAAACTTGCGATCACGGATTACTTCTCCAAATGGACCAAAGCTGTCCCGCTTGCAGAAGTAAAGACTTCAAACGTGATCAGCTTCCTTAAGCACTAGGTCATCTATCGCTTTGGACTGCCTCGAAGGATCATCCACGATAATGGTCTGCAGTTTGCAAGCCACGCCTTCTATCGGTTCTGTGACAAGCACCGCATCCAGAATATTGCTTCGACGCCATACAATCCAGCAGCGAATGGATTAGCAGAAGCATTCAACAAAACCATCATCAAGTTACTCAAGAAGTTCGTATCGTCCAACAAACGCGACTGGAACGAGAAGCTTGGTGAATGCTTATGGGCGTACCGTACTATGGTCCGAACGGCCACAGGGAACACACCATTCTCCCTGGTATATGGGAGTGAGACAGTTCTCCCATTGGAGACTCAAATACCCTCACTCTGCGTCGCCCTCACTTATCAACTGACGACGGATGATAACTACCGTCGCCGACTACAAGAGTTAGAGGCCTTAGATAAAAAGCGCCTCCTGGCTCAGCAACGAATCGAGCTATACTAAGCACGCATATCTGGAGCCTTTAACAAGAAGGTTAAAATTAGAACATTCCAAGTGGGCGATCTCGTTCTGGCAGTCCGGAGGCCGATGGTCATGACTCACAAGACCGCCGGCAAGTTCCAGCCAAAATAGAAAGGTCCATTTATCATCGAGGCTGTATTCTCCAACGGTGCTTACCGCCTCGCAAAGCAAAATGGAGACTTGCTCATGTTGCCCGTCAACGGAAAGTTCCTGAAGAAATATTATGTCTAAACGACATTTTCCAGATTATTGAGTCATGTACCCGCTGGTGCCGCTGAACTCACATCCACAACATTCCAAAATATCGAGTCATGTACCCGCTGGTACCGCTGAACTCACCTTGCCAACATTCTAAAATATCGAGTGATGTACCCGCTAGTACCGCTGAACTCACCTCTCCAACATTCCAAAATATCGAGTCATATACCCGCTAGTACCGCTGAACTCACCTCTCCAATTTTCTAGATTTTCGAGTTACGTACCCGCTGGTACCGCTGAACTCACCCTCACAATTTTCTAGATTTTCGAGTCACGTACCCGCTAGTACCGCTGAACTCACCCTCACAATTTTCCAGATTTTTGAGTCATGTACCCGCTGGTACCGCTGAACTCACGCTCACCATTCTCCAAATTTTCGAGTTATGTACCCTCTTGTGCCGCTGAACTCACATCTACACCATCCCAGATTATCGAGTCATGTACCCGCTGGTGCCACTAAACTCACACTTTCACAATATCGAGTCATGTACCCGCTGGTGCCCCTGAACTCACATCCCGGTCACTCTTTCAGATCGTAAGTCATGTACGATCATACCTCTGAACTTTCTTCCTGGAAGAGATCCTCCCTCATGATCCAATACCCGCACTTCCAGTGCACAAAAAGGGTAGCCGATCCACAAATTACCAAAACGGCCATGTCCTTATTACCTCTGAGTCGTTTTACTTCCGCCAAAAAACAAATCACCCCCTACATAGAACTTCCATGTCCTCATTACCTATGAGTCGTTCTACGTATCCCCCTTCATTGAGCCTACTCCTGCCATGTCCTCATTACCTCTGAGCAGGAAGGCCCCGTCAAAGAAACTCTCATGCTCACCATGTCCTTGGTACCTCTGAGTAAGTATGTTCGTTCCCTTTAACTTGTTGCCCGTATCCAAAACCAGGGTACGTTAGGGGCAATGGGTCCATGCAAAATGTCCCAATAAGATGATTATTACAAAGCAAAAGAGTGAAGCAGATATATTCCATTCATTCAGAAATCGGTTACATCCAAGCGATTACAAGAAAGTTCTTCATGCAGACAAGAAGAAAAGCAAAACAAAGCAAGGACTACAGACAGACATTTACGAGGGACCTCTAAACCCTAGTTGCAGAAGCTCGTGTACCACTCCCTCAACCATCTTACATATGAAGGATGCAATTGAAAAACATCCTCGTCCAGAATAGGAGAATCAGAATTCCCAGTGCTGCCCTCAGCAGTCTCGATAGTGGGGAGGATGTCGTCCCTTTCAGGCACCGGTTCTCCTTTCATCGCCTCCTCCTAAACAGAGGGAGACCCCTGATTGATGACAAGAGGCGGCGGCTCCTCTATCACTGCAATCTCAGCATTCGGTGGAGACACTGCAAGAACCAAAGATGAAAAAAATGATGAATGATGAAAATAGTCAGAAGATATTCAGAGATGTTCATGTGGCCCGTTTAAAACGACTTTTATGCGGCTCATAGGACGTGTATGCGGACCATGTAATTTAAAAAGCTCGTATCAAGTGATTGTGCATGAAGCATGTAGCAGAGCAGCTTCTGTTAGGGTTTCAAAGTACCCAATCTTCTATACAGACCTTACCTTCGATGGCAACATGAACGTCAAGACGAACGGGGGGTACGGCAGACAAAGACGAAGCCAATTTCCTACTCTTCGCCACAGCCTTCTTCACCGCCTTGGAATCCCTAGGTGCCATCGTTGTCTGTCGGTCAGAAGAAGAAAACAAGACAGAAATCTTAGTCAAGAAGAGTCTAAGAGAGAATTCTCCCCAAATACCCTTCTATTTATAGAGAAAGGAAACCACAGACCGACGCCTCGTACAGCGTAGTCGACTCTTCGGCTATCGAGACAAACTAGCTAATTAAAGATCAGAAACTCTTGGGATCCTGTCCTGAAAAGATTTGCACGCATGACTTAATGACATGGCAAAGAACTATGCGGCTGAGACATCCCTGCGGTTCAAAAGTCTCTGCGGCTAAGCCATCCATGCGGCTCGAAAGTTCATACGGTTGAAAATCCATGTGGCCAAGACATCTATGCGGCTAGAAAGAGCTTCCACACGGCCATGCTTCTTATTCAAAGTATTTCAATTTTGCAAATTGAAAACTTTGAAGGGGGTCTTGTAGAAGCATGAAAAATAATAAAGAAAGAGCCATACGGCCAGGAAAACCCATGCGGCTCAGAAGACCCATGCGGCTCAACGAGTCTATGCGGCTCTGTGATCTTCATGCGGCTCAAAAGAGAAGACACGTGGCTTGCAAACATTTCTCCCCTCCGTACTGTACTGCATTAATTGCTTGGACGGCTGACCACTCTGACGAAACGACAGGTCTGACATAAAGTGGCAATTATGACTCTGTCATAATGACAGAATCCTAGGAAATCAAAGAAAATCTCTGACACAACCCTCCCGAGATCCAGAAAACACCACGCAGCCTAGACACGTGGACAGCCATATGCGGCTCGAGCGGAGACCCCCCTATGAGGCTCAGGCTGAAGTTTTCCTATGCGACCCAGATCGAAACAGCCCTATGCGGCTCAAGCAGACGCAGCCCTATGCGGCTCACAAGGATCATCTCCATGCCGCTCATTACCTATTGTATGGTACAGATTATCATATGGTTCGAAGATTCGGAGGCCACTCCCTAGGCAGCCCTGACACGTGTCCAGGCTTATGCGGCTCAACCCTTATGCGGCTCAATCCTTATGCAGCTCAGTGACTTCCGGGACACGTGTCATAAAGCCAATCAATTTCCCAGATTTACTACAGTCAAAGATTGGGTCAAATCCCAATAATCTGGGACACGTGGCAGGAGAATGAATTAAATTTATTCATTCAGATTCGCAGACATCTGCAAATCATCATCACGGAGATTTACTCCAATCAGTATTAATTACTGATAGGATTTGGTGCAATCTACACTAAATGGCCCAGATTCATCACCCTCAAGATTAATGGCCCAGATTGATCAATCAACAGGCCGCCACCACTCTAAGGGACAATCATTGCAAATCCTAATGATTGTATTTCCTCCTTATAAATAGCAAGGTGCCATTCCCTTACAAAGGACCACTTTTCGAGATCAGAGAGAGCACCACATACTTAGAGAGAAAAAGCAGAGAGAGAGAGAGCAAAGAGAGCATTTCTTCAACGCCGAGCAATCTTCTGGAGCCAAGGCTGCATACCGATCGTCCAAGGAGTAAGACATAGCGGCTGTCGCTTTCCCGAGCCTCTATCGTCACCCCCCAGAATCTAAAATAAACAATTGTACTTAGACTGCTGTACATAGGCTTTCGTCCCTAGGCTTTCTTTGTACAAGAGAGATTGTAACGTGAAGTAAAAGTCCAGTCCTCCGTTAATTGTTCTGCTCTTTTATATTTTATGGCAAACAATATGTGCGATGTGATTATACTTCTCGGTAATCTGCACAGCCAGTTTATTCTTCGAGGCAGCAACACGTACCTCACTTACAGCGTTGAACTGACCATACTGATCAGCCAATTCGCTGATATCTTGAACGAGGGCATCCTTTCTGTAGGCTTCAAAAATATAGTCAAGCTGAGTTAATACAACCTATCAAGAAAATAACTAAAAGATACGCTGAGTTCTATTAAATTATTTCCTCAAAAAGTACGCAAAGTTCAAAATAGTACTCGAAGACAGCTCACCATTTGTCAGATTGTAATTATGACTGACAGCACGACAGTCAATAAACGTCTCCTCGTATGCCACATATGCACGGGATTCAAGAGATCTCAGCCGATTATTGTATAATTTTTGAAATCTTCTTCAACAAGATTCGGTCTTCATAAAGTTGGCGTACCAAAAAGGGCTTATCATCATTTAATGTGACCGACAAAGCAATCAATGTCAGAGATTTTGTGTCAGTCGAGGTACGTCGAATCAAGACAGCTGGCCTTCTGACTCAAGTCTGCGTGCATTTTGAACTTCAGTGTTCCTGCCTCAAGTTTGCGTGTATTCTGAGCCTTCTGCCTCAAGTTTGCGTGTATTATGAGCCCTCTGCCTCAAGTTTACGTGTATTCTGAGCCCTCTGCCTCAAGTTTGTGTATATTTTGAGCCTAAGTATTTCTGCTGTAAGTCAGCATAGATTTTTCATCTCAACCGGGATTTCATCCTCAACCAGTTAGGGGATTATCATCTCAAATTATCAAATTGGAGTATGTGGCAGACATGTCACGGATCTCTCGTATGCGTGCCCCAGTAACTTGCACACGACTCAAGCATGATTGCCATGTGTCCAACAGTTATGGGCCACGTCCAGTAACTGCTCATCAACCTTGCGTACGATTGAGTCCTGCATGATTATCAACTATGCATAGGTTATGAAGACGGTTATCTTTTTAGTTATTTTTTACTCTATAAATAGAGTTCCTTTCTCATTTATTGTACAGATATACAGAATATCTAAATTGCTGTCAAATTCTTGAGAGCTTTTCTTCTTCGCATCGTCCAAGGGATAAAGCGATCGTCTTCTAGATCGGATTCCTACAGTTGTATTTTCCTAGAATCAAAATAAATAAAGTGAATTTATTTATGGAAAACAAATTAGCGACTCTGCTGGGGAAACCCATCTCCTCTTCTGAGATGGCCACAACTCAATGCGACGCTTCGTCGGTCGGATCGACGAAGAAGGTGATATCGATTCAGTTCATTCAACTCGCCTATGAAGAAATACAACGGGCTAAGGGTGGCAAACACACTTCAGCCTCTATCACCACCGCCAAATCAAAGGGACGATCTGTCTACGTCCCTAAGAATCTATTGGCAACCAAAGATGGTGAGGTTTCTACCACAGTGTCCATTACTAATACTGGCAAGAACTCCACTGCAGGCACGCATACTCCTGTGTGCTCGAAGACGACATCGTCCAAAAGATACGCTAACAGTGATGGCTCTTTAGCCACATCTGTTTCCGTAGTCACACAGTCTAAAAGTCACGCTGACAGCACTGGCTCTTTAGCCAAACCTGTTCTAGCGTGCATTTCCAAACCCAAAAATCACGCTAACAGCACTGGTTCTTTAACCAAGCCTGTCTCAGCGTGTATTTCGCACGCATCATCCACCAAGTTAGCTCTCCCTGACTCAGTATGCATACCGAAATCTGGCTTTTTAGCCAAGACTTCATATGCTGACAACACTGGCTCCTTAGCCAAATTGTCACCAGCATATTCTAAGAAGAATAGCTCTTTAGCTATTTCTTCCTCCTTGCCAAGTTCTGCTAGAACTGGGGGTAGTCTTGCTAGGGCTCCTCCACAAATGGCTCACAAAGTCCCTTCGAATAGGAACAACTCTTTAGTTGTTTCTTCTGCTCCTGTAGTGTTTACTTCAGGAACAGCTTTGGCTGACAATTTTGTTAGCCAAAGAAAAGGAAATAGTCTTTTGACTACTCTTCCTTCCGGACATTCTATGTCTCAAAACTTGAACAAGTCTAAAAAGAAACATTTCTTAATGTCTTCTTCTACGACTTCTTCAAATTGGGCACAAAATTTGTCTCTACAAAATGGTTTGTTACCAACTCCTAATCAAGGGGATGGTTCAAATCTTCTTTCTCTGCAAATATCCAGATCAATGGAAGAAAAACTTCAAGTATCAAAGACCAATGTTTTACCTCCAACAGATCTAAGAACGAAACTTAATCAATCCCGTTTGGGAAGCACTTCTGGTGTTAAGAAACCATACCAATCGGAAATGAAAGTAAGAGATCCGGATGCAGAATATGCCAAAAACTATGTTGCTCAAATTAATCACTCTTTGTATAATCAGGAGCCAGCAAAATCCAAGGACAAAAAATACGTTCCTAATAAACAAAGATTGTTCTCAAATATACCTCAATCTTCACATACAGATTTGCGAGAATATCTTCAACAAAAGAGGAGGAATAATTCTCTGTTAATGGATCATGACCATACTGATCATGAATGTGACTTCCAACCTAGGGTCATAATTCAATGCAGATGTCAAACTAAACGACAGTTTGTCTTTAATCGGATCCAGTGTGAACCTATGTCTGATGAAGATGAACCTCTTTTCGCCTCTATCAACATGACCTCTCGGGATACTGGGGGTAGAACTAATAGTCCAGATGGGGTATATAGAGGCACCAGATCAAGAGTCCTGGCTTCTAATCAAAGAACTTCGGTTTCTGAAGACTATTCTGAATTCCTTGGAGAATCCAACTTCCTACCTCTTTCTACTGGGGGTAGTTCTCCTACAACTGATTTTGATACACAAAGCAATAATTCAGAACAAACAATATCATCAACAATCCCTCATATAGTCACAACTTATATGGTGGATGGAAATACTGAATTAAACAATGAACCTTCTACTTCGATGACTCCCCCAGACCAAAGAATTGCTTCTTTGGAACAACAAATAAAATCTATGGCTGATACTATGAAGTCAATGTATGAACTTATGCTAACCCAGCTGCAAAATCAACAGACTGTACCTGACGCCATACCAATTGACACTGGTGTAGATCCAGTGCATGTTCTTCCAGCAGTACAATCCAATATCCCTGGGCAAGCTCAACCAATTCCTAGCCATTCAGGAGCTGGCGGTAGCGCTTATAATGCTGTCCCTCCTCCTAACTATTCTCTACAAGCTACATCTCCACAATCTTTCGGAGTCGTTACTGAAGAATTGAGGAATCTCCGAACCCAATTTGAGGCATTCAAACAGAAAGACGGTTTAAAAAGGTTAGGTATCAAGCAACCTTATCCAATAGAATGGAAGCAAGTATCATATCCTCCTAAATACAAGCCTCCTACTATCTCATTCTTTGATGGGACCACATCCCCAAGTCAGTTCATCAATCACTTTGAAGTGATGACTGATCAATTACAACCGAGCGACGCCCTCCTTACTCGGGTGTTTGTCGAATGTCTCAAGGGAACGGTTTATGAATGGAATAGAAGTCTCCCTGATGGGCGTATTACCTCATTTGCCGGCTTCAAACAAATATTTCTTGAACGATTCTATGAAGGGCTCAATGACATGACTATGTCTGCTCTTATAAGAATCAAACAAAAAAATAATAAAAGCACTGAAAGCTTCGTTGAAAGATTTAGAAGAGAAGCTTTAAAAATGCCCCTCGGAACTCCCGATGCCGTCACTATCGACACTTGCAAGTCGAATCTTTTACATATCATCAGTATGTGGACAGGATCCACTCAATTCCAAGATTGGCCTTCCTTTATCGTCAGTGCTAAAGCTGCCAAAGTCAGTGCCGAGACTTTCAAAGATCTGGGGGTACACATGACTCCCAATGAATCAAGTCAAAATACTAGCAATAATACGCGACCTAACAATCGTAAAGGAAAAGAGACTCTCGAAATCAATCTCCAGAGCAAAAATCAAGAGGTAATATCTGCCCAAGCTACCCCAGCTCCCGCCTCAACAAATCAACAACCAAGAGCACCTCGCCCCAAAGAAGAATATTCTTTTGACGACAATGACGTTCTTGGTATCTTTGAATGTCTACTTAAAGGTAATAAAATACAATTACCTGACATCAAGAAACCCGATGAAGCTGGTAAGACAGATCATCCTAAATACTGTCCGTACCATAGAATGTTGGGTCACACAGCTCGTACATGTTTTTTACTGAAAGGAAAAATCCAGGAAATGATCAAATCTGGAGCTGTCAGTCTCACTCCGAAAGAAAAGACCGTTACCTCCAACGTTGTCTCTATGCAATTCGGAGATTTTTCTCCTCAACTCCTTGAAAGCGGGATCGTTCCTATTCCCAAGGCAACTCTTGAAATCGTAAATATTCCTCCCCCATAGTCTGAAGGATTAGTACCGATCACTATTGAAACAGGAGAAATCATATGGATTTATCTCGATCTAGTGGCAAATTTTGAATCTCCTCCCCTTCAAAAGACTACTTCCCTAAAATCTAAGAAGGCCGAAAAAGCTAAGTCATGTCATATGACTTCTTTCGGATCTACTTCCGACACAGAACCAAAAGATAAAGTAGAAGCACTTGCTGGTGCTACTAGAACAGGGAAACATTATCTAAAGGATTATTCCAAGAGTCCTGAAGATACTCCTGATATCTCTCCAGTTAATAAAGATACTCCTGATGTTCCTTGTGAGGAAGAATCATCTACTGCACCTGTTCCTTCAACTACACCGGTTGTACCTATTCCTTCCGAGCCCACAGCACTTGAGAAAGGCAAACAACAAGCTCGCTTCGATAAACCAATCAGGAAGTCCCCTCCCCTTGGACTTCAGAAGCCTTATAACTTTGACATTTTAGCTCAACTCGCTAATACTCCATCTAGAATGTCCCTCTTTGAACTTCTACGTCTTTCTAAAGAGACTCGGAAGACATTAAGTGAGGCACTTCTTCAGGCTGACTTTTGTCTTGCACAGTTAAAGAAGCCAGATGAAGAACCTGTTACTTGCTTACATTGCAATAGTGTATTGGAGATCATCCCGAATATCACCTTTACACAAGATGACATGTTATTGGAGGATAATCGACATGATCGGCCTCTCTACTATACCGGTTATATTGATACGATGAAGATAGATCGTATTCTTATTGATCCAGGGTCTGCTTTAAGCATAATGCCAAAGAGTCTGCTGGATGAATTAAAAATCCCTCTTCATAAACTTTCTGTCACGACCTGCACCCACTGTCAGGGTACGAGAACGTAACAACGCCCAGCCTACGCCGCAGTATCGGCGGTAGAACGTTGTCCTAGGTCAATCATCTATCAATATCAAGTACCTGTACAGTTTATACTCTCCGAATGGAGGTGACATAACAATATACATCTCAATCACATCTAGGGTAGAAGAACGAAAGACAGATAGATAGATAGTAACTCAAGAGAACAGTATCATAGATGAATAAGTCTAAGTGTCTAGTACAACATAATATCCAGAACTGTCAACTCATAATACAAAAGTCTAAGAGTCTATATATCTCTACATCTCAAAATACAACTCAGAATGTGAGACAAAAAGTAAATATAGAAAAGACTGCCTAGACTAAACTGGTCTAGACTACTGGAACAACATCCTCAGCTACAGGTGGATCCTGCTGAGGGTCCACAACATAAGTATCATCTAGTCCTACTCCATAATAGGTAGACACCAGGGCTCATCCTCATCCTCTGTAATATTTTCAACAGGTCCAATCAGGACGGGAACGAGCACAATACATCTCACACAGTACATAGCAGGTTAGGAAATACGATACAGGCAATAGAGTAAGATACATGAACTGCTGAAAGAAAATATACGCTGTAAAAGAGATAGCTGTAATGAAATATCTACTGTATATAGAGAACTGTAAGTGACTAGTGATGTAGAGCATAAGATAGGCATGTGAATGGCTGGACTTATACATGATTACACTACGGAGTTTGTACATGATTACACTACTTTGGAATTATTCACATGTCCACTTCTACTCTCCCGTTTCCCCAATCAATACACAAGGATCTATACAAGTTACGTTATTGTACATAATATCACATGGGACCCATGAAAGGGTGCACATGATAGTATACATGAGAGCTCAGTAAACATAAGAGTACATGATCACATGAGTGTACATGAATAATGAAAGCATGGGTGTACATGATGATAGTGAAACACACATAACATGAAGTACCCGATGCTCCCGAGGGGGATAACATCTCATGTAAAGATCCATATAGTACCAATCCGTGTTGCAATGTGACAGCAACAAGTAAAGTAATCTAGAGCGAGAAGTAAAGCCTGAACAAGTATAAAACGGTCAGAGAATGTACTCGCCTGATAACTGAATGTCTGAAGAGGATATACTGTCTGAGGAGAGGTGTCTGGCTCCTAATCAGAGAAATACAAGTCACAATGTATCCACAATGGTAAAATAAAGTATACAATGCATACTACATGATTCTAGGTCAATCTGGTCAAAAGTCAACTCTTGGTAAACTCTAATAGTCAAACTAGGTCACAGGAAGTCATACTAGGTTACAGGAAATCAAACTAAGTCAATTAAAGTCAAACAAGGTCAAATAGGGTCAAACTAGTTAAGTTATCTAGGGTTTAGTCAATCAATGGTCAGACTAGTCAAATACTAGTCAATATGGTCAAGCTAGGTCAATCTAGACTATCTAAGGTACTACACCACAAGGTTAGGGTATAACCAATACCTATACAAGTATACCACATATAAATACATATATATATAATACCAACCTTAATCCTATATTCAAGCTAATCCCATATTCCAATCTCAAGTCATGACTCAACTCTAAGTATCTAACTTAACCCCATACATATCTTAATCTACATAGGTCTTCCACAAAACCCAAGTCACAATAATATACTTATATATAGGTCAAACCTAAACCAACTAGTTAATAGCCTAGGGTTTAGTCAAATCTTAGTCAATAAGTCCTTCTATGTTCATCCAAGCCATTTCTAGGTCAATTTGGTCATGGTTGACCTATAGTTGACTTTGGTCAACAATGGTCAATTATCTTAGTCAAACTAGGTCTACTAGTCAAGTTAGGTCAACCAATGTCAAACTAGTCATTCTAGGTTTAATTCAAGTTCAATCTAGGTCAAGTTTGACCCTAGGTTGACTTTGGTCAACTCTTAGTAATCAAGGGTCAACAAGTTGGGTTTTGGGCCATTAGGGCTAGCCCCAAGCCATAGGCTAGAAATCCTAGGCCATAGGCTAATGATGGGGTTTTCATATAAACCTATAACTAGGAGTCATATATATATATATCTATATATATAGATATACACTATCTAACCACCACCCAATATCCATATACCCAATATATGAATAACATATATAATACAACCACATACATATATATATATATATATTGACCTAAGTAAACTAGTACAATATATACATATATCTCATATATGTATATACATATATATATAAACTTATATATATATATATACCTATATATATAGAGACATAGAGAGAGAGACAAAGGGAAAGAGAGAGAGACTGAATGAGAGAGAGAGAGAGTGAGACAGTGAGAGAGAGGGGAAGTGAACACAGGACAGTAGGGGGGAAAGGGTTCCAGTTTTCTGGAACCAAACCTGGCCTAAACACACACACACACAGGATACATATATACATACATATGTATATATATACAACTACACACACACACCACCATTTCTCCCCAAATTTGACCCACACTCACACATACATATATACTACACATATACACACTAAAATACATATATACAATGTATAAATCACATCAAAAATCGATTTGAAATTCACCCTTAAAATCTGGAAATAAATCCCAAAACTGGAATAAGTGCACTGTGCACTCGACAGTAGGTAATCCCAAATTCTCCTACTAAAACGAGCTAAGGCTCGAAACAAATGGTTGGTAACTGACACCCCGTAGATATCCTAGTATCCTAGGTGCCTGACACGACACTACGACACGACACGGCGTGTCCACGGGTTTAAAAACACAAACGGGTAAGTCACAGTGTCATAGCGTCGTGCACGCGTGCACTTTGCTCTAGGACACGACACACGTGTCTAGAAGTCTCGTGCTCGTGTCCCTAGGTTCGCCTAGGGTCAGGCTAGGTGTCAGTGTGTCTGCACGATGTCCACGTGTCCTCAGGACACGATACGAAGCCCGTATCAGTCGTGAAAATTCGACTGATACGCGTGTTTTGCGCTGCGTCGTGCAGAGATGCACACGCCTCGTGGACACGACACGGGCCACGTGGGGCCTCGTGCTCATGTCCACGTGTAGCCCACATGTTGGGCTACACAATCGTGTCACCACGAGGTGTCATTGTGTCGTGTCCGTGCGACACGAGACACTCGAAGTTGGTGTCTGTGCGTGTGTGCGCTGACAGCCCGTGTCCAGTGCGAGTGAGATTTCTTACTCGACACGACACGAGGCGACACCAAATTTTGGGGGCATGTGCGCAGACATTGCCCCCTCGTGTCCACCAATTTTCCCGTGTCCTAGTGTCGTGTGTAGGGAGAACCAAGGGGGTGGTAGCAGGGGATTTTTATAGTATAAAAACAGTATCTAAACAGTGTGTGTCCAGTGAGCTTTGTGTCCAGTTTTGGACACGACACAAGCTCAAAACGTGCACAGTGACACAGGGTTAGGTTTAGGGTTAGCTAGGCTAGGTTTTGGTTAAAAGGATTAACAAAACAGTGTGTATATTAATGTGACAGTGAGCTAAAAAAAACAGTAAAATATAATGAAATAAATTAGGATACGTGTCCGATACGACACCAAACAATTCCTAGATTTCACCAAACTTTACCCACAGCTAGTATACACCTATATGCATGCAATTATGAAGAAAAATTACAACATTAATATGGTTTAGAGACATTTACCTATATGTGCAAAATCCTTGAAAACTCAATAAATAAGGGGGGTGTCCAAGTCCACTAATGGGTGTGTCCAAGTCCTTGTGTCCAACTTGCTAGCCTCCCTTAGCACCCTCTAGGTTGTAGGAACCCAATGCAAGAGGTTTGAAGTGATTTGGATCACTATGTTGAGAGTTGTGAATTTTCCAAGAAAAGGCTATTTTCAATGATTTAAAACATGTAAATTTTAATACAAGGAAATGAACTAATATATAGGAATGATCAACCAAGGGGGGGTGTCTTGGCCGGCCAAGCATGGCCAAGGCATGGGGGTATGGGGGGGTTGTCTTGCTTCTAGGCTAAGAGAAGGACTTTGTAAAGGGTTTTAAGATATTTTGCATAAATTAAGCAAAATATCAATAAGTAAATATCTAGATATTTACATAGCTTTGACTACCATGAAATATCTAATCCTCTTAGTCATTCTAGGTTAGTAGCTAACCTATGGATTAGGGTAATTAGGTTAGGGATTAGCAAGTCACTAATCTAAAAGTCCATGAATAGTAAAATCTCACTAATCCCACTAAATTCCAAATAAATTCCTAAAAATTACCAAAATACCCCTATGGCTAAAAATCACTAAAATGAAATTCTAAGCCTATGGTCAAGCTCTCATGGTCATGGCAACTTCTAGGTTAGAGAAACTAGGGTTTACACTAAGGTTTACTAACAAAGTCACAAGTCATAAGTCATGACTTAGCATGACTTTAGAAATGGTTTAACTTAATTAAAATCACCAGAAAATCATACCATGACTAAAATATCATTAATAAATAATAGAAAATAATAAATTTTCAAAAATCCCCAATTTCAGAAAACAGGGTGTTACAAGTCTACCCACCTTAAAACAATTTCGTCCTCGAAATTTAGATGGTCGTACTCCTCCTAGGTCAAACCACCAACAATCAAGGACGAAGCCACTACCTAGGCAACATACAAGGTCAACAAGCCAAATAGGGGTAGTAGACCTATACTGGGTCATGTCCAAAAATTGGCTCACAGTTTTAGGTCATAAGGTGTTTTAATTCAAATCGAAGCCAAAAAAAAGAAAAATAACTCCATGGGGTAAATCAGGATGGAGCCTCGGGTCAGGAAAATCGTACTAAGAAAATGAAGCACACAATGGTATGCCTGAGTGGGACACTAAGGTCATGGGTGTAGTATGTCATGTCTAGGTCAGGTATGTGAAGTCAGTTTTGGGAAAACAACTAATCTTGTGCCCCAAATTTAAAAGTCACGGTAATGTGTCTACGGTGATCATAATTTAGAGTGGGAAGGGTCTATGGCCTAATTTTAACCAGAATTGGTGATGCAATAGTGGTACCAGGGGGACAGGTTAAATGGGAAAGTCTGTGGTCTCATCTGGGTGCACTAGTCATTCTAGATCAAGACTGTTCCTATGGTATCAAAACGTACAAGCAATCTAAGGTGTCCAAATTGGGAATGTAAGGAAACAACAATCATCAAGGCTATAGGCCGTCTACCATCCTATATGAAAATGGGTCATTAACAAGTGAGAAATCATTAAAGTTACCATTCCATAAAGTGGTAAAAGAAAATTGAAAATTTAGGCACAAACAATCACAATTAGATTTTAGTCTTGGCACGATCTAAGTTGATCAATTTCAGGATAAATCGAGATTTGGGCAAGATGAAAAATCAATGAAATCGAGTACGAGCATGAGCATCCAATGATGAAGATCCAGGTCATGATTAAGTTAATTTAACTGGATACGAATACGAGGTTCATAGGCGATAAAAATAATTCTAAGAAGAATTGTCAAGGCTGCTGCGGATAAGATTCTAGGGCAAGTTTAATTGTCTCCATCCGTGTAGATTAATATATGAAAAGGCGAACCAAAACGCAATAGGTTGATCAGACCATCATGCGCCTGTTCTGATTAGATAATATGTTAGTGGGTGTACCCCCAATAAAATATATCATGATCAAGCTCGAAAAGGATAAGCTTGTAAAACTTGAGGATAAAATTTATAGCATAAGATATAAGTAAGGGTGGAAATGATAAAAGAAGATACATAGTCCAAGATCCTTAACCAATCGGGTCAAGCAATCAAGATACGGTACGAGGTTAAGTATTTGAGGGTTCAAGCGGAACACCATCACATGCCAGGTCGAAAGAATTGAGCCAAGGTGGATCTCTAATTGAAATAAGAATGAATTTAGTATCATGGTAGAGGTTATAGTTTAGCCATTTGACCAGAAAATCATGTCAAGGAAATAGAGTACAAGGAGACGGGTTTTAAATGGGACATGGAATACCTACATGAAGGTAGGCTAGTCTAGGTCTTACATGTGAAGTTTGTTGGAAGGTAACAGCTAGTATTATACTCTGAATATCTAAGTCGCGGTAAAGGACATCCAATAGTCTAGAATAGAAAGTGGTAGTTCGAGACGTGACAAATTGATGCAAAAATTGAAGAGGATCAAATTAACCCATGAAATAAAATTAATCAGGAATTCAGTAAATAATTTAGGAACACAGTCCTAGGGATAGATAGGCTACTAGATGAATATAGTTAGGGTTCGACCAATCAAGGTCAAGGTTAGAAGGTCTTAATGAGTCTTTATTTGAGGAAAAGTCGAGTAAGTCAGGTTTGGGATACAGTCACATAGATTGGTAGAAAGAGTTTAAGCAAGATGCAAAATAGAGAGGACAGTTCATTTTAATGAAAGGCAATTAGCAAGAGGATTAGATGGCAAGAAATAAATAAGAGTTTTCTCATAATTGTGATTGAGTACCCAAAAATAAAATAAAAGATATTAATCTAATACTAAGAAATTAAAATCAACAACTACAAAAATTTCAAAATCATCAACTAATACCAGGATTCAAAGTTCTACAGTGAATCCTTCAAAATCAAATTCAATCAAGGGAAAAGGAGTTTAAATCGTAATTTCAAATGAGATTCTCAAGGGTTATCCCAGGAATCTCTCAAAGTATCCTAGCAGTGATTGAGTATCCATTCTCTCTAAGCCTATTCCTCTAATCCTATCACAGGCTGTAGTGATACTCTAGTTCGAATACCACTACATAAACTCGACCTGTATGGGCCACCACTAAAAACGTGTCACGACCCGCACCCACTGTCAGGGTACGAGAACGTAACAACGCCCAGCCTACGCCGCAGTATCGGCGGTAGAACGCTGTCCTAGGTCAATCATCTATCAATATCAAGTACCTGTACAGTTTATACTCTCCGAATGGAGGTGACATAACAATATACATCTCAATCACATCTAGGATAGAAGAACGAAAGACAGATAGATAGATAGTAACTTAAGAGAACAGTATCATAGATGAATAAGTCTAAGTGTCTAGTACAACATAATATCCAGAACTGTCAACTCATAATACAAAAGTCTAAGAGTCTATATATCTCCACATCTCAAAATACAACTCAGAATGTGAGACAAAAAGTAAATATAGAAAAGACTGCCTAGACTAAACTGGTCTAGACTACTGGAACAACATCCTCAGCTGCAGGTGGATCCTGCTGAGGGTCCACAACATAAGTATCATCTAGTCCTGCTCCATAATAGGTAGACACCAGGGCTCATCCTCATCCTCTGTAATATTTTCAACAGATCCAATCAGGACGGGAACGAGCACAATACATCTCACGCAGTGCATAGCAGGTTAGGAAATACGATACAGGCAATAGAGTAAGATACATGAACTGCTAAAAGGAAATATACGCTGTAAAAGAGATAGCTGTATTAAAATATCTACTGTATATAGAGAACTGTAAGTGACTAGTGATGTAGAGCATAAGATAGGCATGTGAATGGCTGGACTTATACATGATTACACTACGGAGTTTGTACATGATTACACTACTTTGGAATTATTCATATGTCCACTTCTACTCCCCCGTTTCCCCAATCAATACACAAGGATCTATACAAGTTACGTTATTGTACATGATATCACATGGGGCCCATGAAAGGGTGCACATGATAGTATACATGAGAGCTCAGTAAACATGAGAGTACATGATCACATGAGTGTACATGAATAATGAAAGCATGGGTGTACATGATGATAGTTAAACACACATAACATGAAGTACCCGATGCTCCCGAGGGGGATAACATCTCATGTAAATATCCATATAGTACCAATCCGTGTTACAATGTGACAGCAACAAGTAAAGTAATCTAGAGCGAGAAGTAAAGCCTGAACAAGTATGAAACGGTCAGAGAATGTACTCGCCTGATAACTGAATGTCTGAAGAGGATATACTGTCTGAGGAGAGGTGTCTGGCTCCTAATCAGAGCAATACAAGTCACAATGTATCCACAATGGTAAAATAAAGTATACAATGCATACTACATGATTCTAGGTCAATCTGGTCAAAAGTCAACTCTTGGTAAACTCTAATAGTCAAACTAGGTCACAGGAAGTCATACTAGGTTACAGGAAATCAAACTAAGTCAATTAAAGTCAAACAAGGTCAAATAGGGTCAAACTAGTTAAGTTATCTAGGGTTTAGTCAATCAATGGTCAGACTAGTCAAATACTAGTCAATATGGTCAAGCTAGGTCAATCTAGACTATCTAAGGTACTACACCACAAGGTTAGGGTATAACCAATACCTATACAAGTATACCACATATAAATACATATATATCTATATAATACCAACCTTAATCCTATATTCAAGCTAATCCCATATTCCAATCTCAAGTCATGACTCAACTCTAAGTATCTAACTTAACCCCATACATATCTTAATCTACATAGGTCTTCCACAAAACCCAAGTCACAATAATATACTTATATATAGGTCAAACCTAAACCAACTAGTTAATAGCCTAGGGTTTAGTCAAATCTTAGTCAATAAGTCCTTCTATGTTCATCCAAGCCATTTCTAGGTCAATTTGGTCATGGTTGACCTATAGTTGACTTTGGTCAACAATGGTCAATTATCTTAGTCAAACTAGGTCTACTAGTCAAGTTAGGTCAACCAATGTCAAACTAGTCATTCTAGGTTTAATTCAAGTTCAATCTAGGTCAAGTTTGACCCTAGGTTGACTTTGGTCAACTCTTAGTAATCAAGGGTCAACAAGTTGGGTTTTGGGCCATTAGGGCTAGCCCCAAGCCATAGGCTAGAAATCCTAGGCCATAGGCTAATGATGGGGTTTTCATATAAACCTATAACTAGGAGTCATATATATATATATATATATCTATATATATAGATATACACTATCTAACCACCACCCAATATCCATATACCCAATATATGAATAACATATATAATACAACCACATACATATATATATATATATTGACCTAAGTAAACTAGTACAATATATACATATATCTCATATATGTATATACATATATATATAAACTTATATATATATATATACCTATATATATAGAGACATAGAGAGAGAGACAAAGGGAAAGAGAGAGAGACTGAATGAGAGAGAGAGAGAGTGAGACAGTGAGAGAGAGGGGAAGTGAACACAGGACAGTAGGGGGGGAAAGGGTTCCAGTTTTCTGGAACCAAACCTGGCCCAAACACACACACACACAGGATACATATATACATACATATGTATATATATACAACTACACACACACACCACCATTTCTCCCCAAATTTGACCCACACTCACACATACATATATACTACACATATACACACTAAAATACATATATACAATGTATAAATCACATCAAAAATCGATTTGAAATTCACCCTTAAAATCTGGAAATAAATCCCAAAACTGGAATAAGTGCACTGTGCACTCGACAGTAGGTAATCCCAAATTCTCCCACTAAAACGAGCTAAGGCTCGAAACAAATGGTTGGTAACTGACACCCCGTAGATATCCTAGTATCCTAGGTGCCTGACACGATACTACGACACGACACGGCGTGTCCACGGGTTTAAAAACACAAACGGGTAAGTCACAGTGTCACAGCGTCGTGCACGCGTGCACTTTGCTCTAGGACACGACACACGTGTCTAGAAGTCTCGTGCTCGTGTCCCTAGGTTCGCCTAGGGTCAGGCTAGGTGTCAGTGTGTCTGCACGATGTCCACGTGTCCTCAGGACACGATACGAAGCCCGTATCAGTCGTGAAAATTCGACTGATACGCGTGTTTTGTGCTGCGTCGTGCAGAGATGTACACGCCTCGTGGACACGACACGGGCCACGTGGGGCCTCGTGCTCATGTCCACGTGTAGCCCACGTGTTGGGCTACACAATCGTGTCACCACGAGGTGTCATTGTGTCGTGTCCGTGCGACACGAGACACTCGAAGTTGGTGTCTGTGCGTGTGTGCGCTGACAGCCCGTGTCCAGTGCGAGTGAGATTTCTCACTCGACACGACACGAGGCGACACCAAATTTTGGGGGCATGTGCGCAGACATTGCCCCCTCGTGTCCACCAATTTTCCCGTGTCCTAGTGTCGTGTGTAGGGAGAACCAAGGGGGTGGTAGCAGGGGATTTTTATAGTGTAAAAACAGTGTCTAAACAGTATGTGTCCAGTGAGCTTTGTGTCCAGTTTTGGACACGACACAAGCTCAAAACGTGCACAGTGACACAGGGTTAGGTTTAGGGTTAGCTAGGCTAGGTTTTGGTTAAAAGGATTAACAAAACAGTGTGTATATTAATGTGACAGTGAGCTAAAAAAAATAATAAAATACAATAAAATAAATTAGGATACGTGTCCGATACGACACCAAACAATTCCTAGATTTCACCAAACTTTACCCACAGCTAGTATACACCTATATGCATGCAATTATGAAGAAAAATTACAACATTAATATGGTTTAGAGACATTTACCTATATGTGCAAAATCCTTGAAAACTCAATAAATGAGGGGGGTGTCCAAGTCCACTTATGGGTGTGTCCAAGTCCTTGTGTCCAACTTGCTAGCCTCCCTTAGCACCCTCTAGGTTGTAGGAACCTAATGCAAGAGGTTTGAAGTGATTTGGATCACTATGTTGAGAGTTGTGAATTTCCAAGAAAAGGCTATTTTCAATGATTTAAAACATGTAAATTTTAATACAAGGAAATGAACTAATATATAGGAATGATCAACCAAGGGGGGGGGTGTCTTGGCCGGCCAAGCATGGCCAAGGCATGGGGGTATGGGGGGGTTGTCTTGCTTCTAGGCTAAGAGAAGGACTTTGTAAAGGGTTTTAAGATATTTTGCATAAATTAAGCAAAATATCAATAAGTAAATATCTAGATATTTACATAGCTTTGACTACCATGAAATATCTAATCCTCTTAGTCATTCTAGGTTAGTAGCTAACCTATGGATTAGGGTAATTAGGTTAGGGATTAGCAAGTCACTAATCTAAAAGTCCATGAATAGTAAAATCTCACTAATCCCACTAAATTCCAAATAAATTCCTAAAAATTACCAAAATACCCCTATGGCTAAAAATCACTAAAATGATATTCTAAGCCTATGGTCAAGCTCTCATGGTCATGGCAACTTCTAGGTTAGAGAAACTAGGGTTTACACTAAGGTTTACTAACAAAGTCACAAGTCATAAGTCATGACTTAGCATGACTTTAGAAATGGTTTAACTTAATTAAAATCACCAGAAAATCATACCATGACTAAAATACCATTAATAAATAATAGAAAATAATAAATTTTCAAAAATTCCCAATTTCAGAAAACAGGATGTTACACTTTCCAAGATGGTTACTACTATATTGGGATTCAATCAAAGCCGAAGCGAGCCGTTGGGAAAGATTCATCTAAAACTTCAAATAGGCGATTTCAGATCCAAAGTCGCTTTCTATGTGATCGAGATCGTGGGATCTTATAATCTTCTCCTGGAAAGACCCTTCCTTTATGAAAATAATGTGGTGCCTTATACTCTTCATCAGTGTTTCAAATACATTGACAGCGATGGAAAGGTAAAAAAGAAAGTTGCTGATATAAATCCTTTCCGTAGGGTTGAAGCTTATTTCAGTGATTCCCGGATGTAAAAAGAGGAGTATACAAAAATAGTACAAGCTATGGAAAAAGAAGATCCGCAAAGTGAGACTTTGATAATTCCTGTTAAAGGTCGAACTACTCAGCAACAGTCTCCTAAACTCTCTGGAGAAGGCCCCTTCATTATTCCAGTGAGCGGACGTATCTCTCCATTACCTCAATCATCTACCCAAGACACATTGATCATTCCTGTCAGTGGGCGTACTACATTTTCTGTATCTTCACCTATAAAATAGGACACTCTGGTAATCCCTGTTGGTGGGCGAACTACTTTTCCATCCTAAGCTTCAAGGAAGCTCACCTCTTCTGAGCCATTTGTGATCGATCTTAATCGAAACAAAACTCCTTCTCGTTCTTCTTCTCCCCCTTTAGTCATTGATTTGGCTAAGATTTCTAAGGTTTAACCTCCTTCTAATGTAAATACTACTACTTTTGAATTTAATGAAATATCTCCGTCTTTGCAGTATATTGATATTTGTAATCATGTTCATAGTTATTTGCATTTGTTAGATGACTTGAAAAAAATAACCATAGGAGTTGTACAGACTTTTCATACAGAAGTATCCTTAGAATCAATACAAGATTCATGCTTTCTAGTACCTAGCAGAAAACCAGGAGACATTCCAATATTCTTCTATAAAGGACCAAAAAACCCTATCAACCCTGAAGATGATGATAGAAATAATGATTCTGGAACATTACAGTTGCGTCGTTACAGCCAGCAATCTAAAGATATTATCAAAAATATGGGCTATAACTTCAGAACTGGCCTCAGTAATGGGAAAGGAAGAAGAATGCCTGTTCGGATTCCTTCTCTAAAATATGGAAGGACAAAATGCGGATTGGGTTATATTGCTCCTACTTCCTTCATCAATATCATCCATGAAGATCCTGAATCTGACGAAGATAAACGATCTGATTCTTCTAGTTCCTCCTCTTGGGATTCAGATACAAGTATCGGTGACTTCCACCGTAACATTTTGTCTTCCAACATGGTTTCCGTTGACGGTCCTGAAGAAAATGACGAAGACGAATTTGAAGTCTCATCCGAATCAGAACAATGGGCCCAAAGGTTAGATAATCAATGGAAGTTTAGATTCGAGCAAAGAGAACCTCTGACTGAAGATAAACTCGTTTAAATAGATGTTGGTGAAGAGGGATCCCCCAAACCAATATTTATTAGTAAAAGTCTTTTAGAAACTGATAAGCAAGACATGATCAAACTTATTCGCGAATATATCGACGTCTTCGCTTGGAGCTATGAAGATATGCCAGGACTTGATCCACAGATCGTAACTCATAAACTCAATATCATGCCAAATGCTAAACCGGTCAAGCAACAACAGCGAGATGTTGATTCTCCAGCAGAGTCGCCAATTTGTTTTCCATAAATAAATTCACTTTATTTATTTTGATTCTGGAAAAATGCAACTGTAGGAATCCGATCTAGAAGACGATCGCTTTATCCCTTGGACGATGCGAAGAAGAAAAGCTCTCAAGAATTCGACAGTAATTTAGATATTCTGTTGAGCATATAACCGCTTTTCATCTAGAGCTTCTAATTCCTGAAGTCGAAGACGATCATTATTCTCAGTGGTAAGTTCATTAGCGATTGCTATCCTTAAAGAAGGAATTTGAATCTCTAATGGGAGAACAGCTTCGCATCCATACACCAGAGAGAAAGGTGTACATCTGGTGGCATTATGAACTGTATTGCGGTAAGCCCACAAACATTCACCGAGTTTCTCACTCCAATTACGTTTGTTGGCAGAAACAAATTTCTTTAAGAGTTTGATGATGGTTTTGTTGAAAGATTCTGCTAATCAGTTAGCTGCGGAATTATATGCAGTAGAAGCCAGATTGTTGATCCGATGATCGTCACAGAATCGAGTAAACCTCTGGCTGACGAACTGTGGTCCATTATCATGAATAATGCGTCGGAGAACACCAAATCTATAGATGACATGATGCTTGATAAAGCTGATGACGTTGGAAGTTTTGACTTCAGATAAAGGAATAGCTTCAGCCCATTTGAAGAAATAATCGGTTATTGCGAGAATAAACCGATGGCCTTTTGATGACGGCGGATTGATTGGGCCGATAATATCCATGTCCCAAGCTTCGAAGGGCCATGATGCTGCTGTCGGGTGTAGAAATTCTGAAGGTTGATGGATAAAATCCGCATGGATTTGACAAGCTTTACACTTATGGGCATATTGAATAGCATCATTTACCATAGTAGGCCAATAATAACCCATGCGTCGAATACGGTCTTGAAGTTTAGGTCCAGGCTGATGTGCTCCATAAATTCTATCATGTGCTTCGTGGATAATTTGTTGGGCCTCATCACCGGCAATACATCGAAGAAGTAAACCATCATAAGCTCGACGATATAAGGTTTTTGTAGTATGATTGTAATAAAATCTGAGTGATCGTCGTCTGATAGATGCTGCCTCACTCGAATTATCTGGAAGGATATTATATAATACGAAATCTAAGAAAGGAAGTCTCCAATCTTTATCAGTATTCTGAGTCTCAGCTGAATTACTGAAGATGAATTCCATACTAGAATCAGATGAAGATGAAGATGATTTATGATTTAATCTATCGAACTCTAAATCAATATCGAATCCTCTTGTTGTATTGACATCATGAGATGTTGATTCTTCAACATCAACTGGAAGTCCTAGAGTTAGATTGTTCTCAAGATAAAATAATTCTCGATTGTAAACAACAATCATTTGTTGACGTCTAACCGGAATAGCTAACACTGCCGCAAGATTAGCAAGAGCATCAGCTTCTGTGTTACATGCTCGCCTAACATGCTCGATGAAGAATCCTTCAAATGAAGAAGCCATAGATATGGTCAATCTATGGTAAGGAACCAGATCTTGATGGCGAACTTCATAAGTATCTCTTATCTGATTGACGATGAGTGTAGAATCTCCATAAGCTTCTAAATGTTGAATATTCAGATGTTTGGCGAGTTGAAGACCAATAAGCAATGCATTGTACTCAGCTATGTTATTTGAACATGGTTGATCGAGAGAATAAGCTCTTTGGATAGCAAGACCTTCTGGCGATACACGAACGATTCCAACCCCAGCGACAATGTCACTATTAGGACCTATTCTTGAAGCTCCGTCAAAGAATAGATGCCAAGTAGGATCTTCTTCAGCAATTTGGTTTGAGTCTAGGACTTCATCTAGGATTTCATCGTAGAGTTTTGAATTTTTTGGAATTGAATGAGCAGCCAGAAAATCAGCTAAAGCTTGTCCTTTGACCGATTTCTGAGGGATATAGTATATATCATACTGAGCAAGTAAAATTCCCCAGTTAGCCAATCGAGAATTTAAAACACTTGGTTTCTTCATCATGACTCGTATAGGATTGATCTTGGAAATGACATGAATGGTCTGGCCAATGATATAATGTCGTGTCTTTTGGACAGCGAACATAAGGTCTAGACATTCTTTTTCGACCGGTGAATATCGAGGTTCAGCTCCGGTCATGGTACGACTGAGATAGTAAATGGCTTGTTCATGACCATTTTTATTCTTTTGAGCGAGCAGCGCACCCAATGAATGACTCATTGCTCGGGTATATAGAAGGAACAGTATTCCTGAAGTAGGAGGTACCAATACTGGAGGTTCATCAGATATTGTTTTATGTCATCAAATGCTTTCTGACATTCATCAGTCCAGACGAAAGAAACACCTTTTTTCAAAAGTTTATTGAATGGTCTGCAGCGTCCTGAAAGATTAGAGATGAATCTCCTGATATAAGCGATCCTTCCTTGAAATCCTCGTAGCTCTTTTAAGGTGCGTGGAGGATGCATCTCTTGGATGGCTTTGATCTTCTCGGGATCTACGTGTATACCTTTCGAGGTAATAATGAAGCCGAAAAATTTGCCACTAGAGACGCCTAAGAAGGACTTAGTAGGGTTCATCCTTAATTGATGCCGACGTATTAGATCAAATATAGTTTTCAAATCTTGAATGTGATCCTCTTTTTGTCGACTTTTGACTGCAATATCATCAACGTAGCATTCGACTGTTTTTCGTAAATGTTCACGGAATATAGTGCTCATGGCTCGTTGATAGGTTGCTCCTGCATTCTTGAGACCGAATGGCATCACTGTATAATAGTATGTACCGATCGGTGTTCTGAAGGAAGTGTGTTTCTCGTCATCTGGAAACATTTTAATTTGATTATATCCAGATTACCCATCCATGAATGACATTCATTCAAAACCACAGGTATTATCGATCATGACATCAGTAATTGGTAGAGAAAACTCGTCTTTAGGATATGCCGTATTGAGATCACGATAGTCTATGCATACTCTGATCTTGCCAGTCTTTTTAAGGACAGGAACTATATTAGCCACCCAATCAGGATGTTGTTCCTCTCTGATAAACCCAGAAGCCATGAGTTTATTAACTTCGGCTTCAATTGCATCCATAATGTCTGGACGGAATCGTCGCTGTTGTTGCTTGACCGGTTTAGCATTTGGCATGATATTGAGTTTATAAGTTGCGATCTATGGATCAAGTCCTGGCATATCTTCATAGCTCCAAGCGAAGACGTCGATGTATTCGCAAATAAGTTTGATCATGTCTTGCTTATCAGTTTCTAAAAGACTTTCACTAATGAATATTGGTTTGGGGGATCCCTCTTCACCAACATCTATTTGAACGAGTTTATCTTCAGTCGGAGGTTCTCTTTGCTCGAATCTAAACTCCCATTGATTATCTAACCTTTGGGCCCATTGTTCTGATTCGGATGAGACTTCAAATTTGTCTTCGTCATTTTCTTCAGGACCGTCAACGGAAACCATGTTGGAAGATAGAATGTTACGGTAGAAGTCACCGATACTTGTATCTGAATCCCAAGAGGAGGAACTAGAAGAATCAGATCTTTTATCTTCGTCAGATTCGGGATCTTCATGGATGATATTGATGAAGGAAGTAGGAGCAATATAATCCAATCCTCATTTTGTCCTTCCATATTTTAGAGAAGGAATCCGAACAGGCATTCTTCTTCCTTTCCCATTACTGAGGCCAGTTCTGAAGTTATAGCCCATATTTTTGATAATATCTTTACTATAGAGAATAATGATCGTCTTCGACTTCAGGAATTAGAAGCTCTAGATGAAAAGCGGTTATATGCTCAACAGAATATCGAATTCTATCAAGCTAGAATCTCAAGAGCTTTTAACAAGAAAGTCAGAGTTCGAGCATATTGCAAAGGGGAACTTGTTCTTGCAGTCAGACGTCCGATGACTATGACACATATGAGTAAAGGCAAGTTTGATGCAAAATGGGAAGGTCCATTCATTGTGAATAAAGTATTTTCTAATGGGGCATATCAGCTTACCACCATGGATGGTAAAGTTACTATGATGTCCATTAATGGCAAATTCTTGAAGAAATATTATGCGTGATATTTTCATCTGTCAAGATTATTCTCCTATCATTCCTCAGCTAAATATATATATATATATATATATATATATATATATATATATATATATATATTTTATATATATATATATATATATATATATATATATATATATATATATATATATATATATATATATATATATATATATATACCAAGGTCATTGTTTTCTACAGGAATCATTTCGATATCTTTTATCCCCAGTGGAAATAGATATTCTAATTTGTATCATTTTCTTAGTGAATTTGATATCTAGAAAATCACGTCCATATTACCTCTGAATTTTCTATCTCAGTATCATATTTTCTATTTTACGAAAATGATATCTAGTCTTTTGATTTCCGAGTCCAAAGATCATGGAAAATCGAGTTCAAAGATATTTTTCTATCTGAATTCTATTTTTTCTAATCAGTATTAAACTAAAATTATCTTTGGTTTAATATCATCTGATAGAATTACAAAGTTCATTTGTATTTTCTATTCTATTGAAATATGTCATGTATTATTTACCTCTGAACATATTTTCTATAGATACATCATTATCAAAACAACAAAGTCAAAAATCAGATCAAAGTTCTCATTTTCTTCATTCAAGATCGAAGTGCTGATTACAAGTGAATGCCAAAAAAATTCAAAATATGAGAAGCTTGAAAATTTTATTGAGTAGTAGGAGTTATTAACTCCTGAATACGATCAAGTACAGTGTTCA
Organism: Iris pallida; assembly: GCA_029216955.1. Classification (NCBI taxonomy): domain Eukaryota; kingdom Viridiplantae; phylum Streptophyta; class Magnoliopsida; order Asparagales; family Iridaceae; genus Iris; species Iris pallida. The sequence goes on from JANAVB010017399.1 coordinate 5,224,488, forward strand.
TCTTCTCCTCATGAGTTTTACGGACTCGTTCTGCTGTCTCAACTGCGACTACTTGTTGATCAAAAATAGCAATAGCAAAATGGCGACGGTTAGCTTCTTCTATCTGCTCGGCCTGCATCTGGTCTCGCTCTTGTTGAAGAGTTTGATAGCGTGCAGCTTCGGTTGAACGAGCAGTGATAATCTCAGATTGCTCCTTTTCTATGGATGTAATACGCTCTTGAAGACGAGCCAATTCCTCTTTTAACTTCTGAAGTTCTTCAGCTTTAGATGTTTCATCTTTCTCCAAATGTTCTACTCTCTGACGAGTTGTTAATATTTCTTCATTCTTCTCTATTAACTTCTCAGATGAAGAAGTAAGAAATTCTTCTAAAGTAGCTTGCTGAGCTTGGGCTTCATGTTCCAATTGAGCGATCTCAGCCACAGTCAAAGATTTAATATCTTCCTTCTGGATCTCCCAGTATTTTCGGATAGTTGTCTCCAATTCATCTAAGAGATGTTCAAAGAAGATACATTGAGTCTCACAGCCAGCATGTCGCAGTGCCAGAAGCGGGAAATTAATCATCGTTCGGAGTTCGGAGAAAGGCATAGTTTCATCTTTCATGAATCGCTTGGAGAACGTATCCAAATATGAAGATAATATCTGAATACATTGCCAGGGTCCTTGCCAATCCCGTTTCAAAACCAGGAGTTGCTGTCATTATTGAAGAAGAAGCCTGGATATTCTCTATTCTGGGAATAGAAGTATGTGCTTTCGGAGAAGTCGGTAGATGCGAATTTCCATCATCAACATCAGTCTGAACAGGCGGAGCATGAGTTGAGCTCATCGCTGCAGCAGTTCCTACTAGTCAAAGGAAAAATAATCAGCATATAAAAAAAAAGAAACAGTAAAAAAAACAAAATTGAAACAAAACTCTACCTGGTTGAGGTTCATATTCTATGTGCTTGGGAAGTCTCGCATCTTCTCGCAGTCGATCCATAACGGTGTCTGACACCTGCTTTATATGACTACTTCCAACTTCAGAATTACTGGATACTGGAGCATTGTCAGGAGATCGAACAGGTTCAGGATTAAGCTCCATTCTATTCCCTCTGATCTTGTCTTCATCGTAATGAGTGGAAGTATCCGGGTGCCAATCCTCTTCCTCTTCAACTTCTTCTTCTTCCTCAAAATGTTCTTCTTCAGAACTCCTTTTGTCAGATTCATTTCTTTCTTCAGATTCTCCTTGATCCTCAGCTTCGTGATGAATCTCTGATCTAGAATCTAAGATGTTTTCATCAACTCCTTGAGAGGGATGAATCTCAAAAACAGCAGCAACAGTATTAGTAAGCTTAGGTTCTTGAGCTTCAATTTCCATAGACTCTGCATTGACTGCAGGAATATCTAGAGGCTGAGTTTCAACAACAGTTTCTTCTTTCATTGCAGCTTGGGTAGATTCAATCTCTTTTGGAATACTAGTTTGAAGAATGATGTCTTTACAAACATTCTTCAGTAATTCATCAGCAGTTAATAGCTCAGACGTTTGCACATCTTCATCGCCTCTGGCCGAAGGAATGTTCTCTTCAACCTGAGTTTCTTCAGCTGGATTAGTTTCTCTACAGGTTGAAAAGATGAAGCTTTTGGTTGTTCCCTAACTTCTGTCCTGGCTGCTGATTCCTCTTTCGAATCTTCAATTTGATCATCCAACGCCTGAATGACACCCTCTTTCCCGTGCTCAAAGAGGATGTTAATATCCTCTCTCCTTATCTCTGGATTGGTATCTAACCCAAATCAAATGTGGGTTCTGCAGCTACTCCACTGGTCGTTGGGACAGTCGTTTCCTAAAATCGAGTTGATTCTACCTCAATTGGTTCAGCGGAAGTTACTGGAATATGAGCGTGATCAGATTCTGTTCTTTCAGTAAAAACTGCTTCTTCGATTTTTGGCAATATACCTCTGCCCATAATGGTTTCCAGAAGTTCATTGCCCTTCAACTTTTCGACAGTCCTCTTGACGAGTCTGGCTCTCGATTTCCTTTTTATTAAAGGAGCATTATCTTTATCCGTCTCTTCATCTTTATCAGCAGCATCATCTTCATCAACTGAGAGACCACCTAGAGATGAAGTGGCAGTTATTGAAATCCCTTTCTTCTTAGAAGTCTGAGATTTAGTGCTCTTTTTAGAGACCTTCTCAGATTCATCACTCCATTTTCTCTTGGAGATGGACACAAATATCGGAGGAAGAACTTCATCAGGAAATATTTGCTCTGTGGATACTTCATATAAAGGCTCGCCCTCCGTAGTCTCATCCTCAGGGTCCAGGGTAAATTGTGAACTGATAATTCTCTTCTTTGACCTCTTTGACGGAGCTGGGTCGTCCTCTGCAACGAAAGTCTTCAAATGGAAATTTGGCATAAAAGTGCTCGATGAAACATAAAAACGGGCATATGTGTAGAGCATTTTTGTTCCCGTCTTGGATAAAGGATTCGGCATAGAGAATTCATCCTTTGTATCTCTAGCTGTGAAATATCTCCATGCCCGAGCACCATCGATAAGTCCTCCCCGAGCAGAGAGGCAAGTAGTGGCATTTCCAACATGAAGTTGATCATATCCGAACTGTCGAGCAAATCGACTCGGCAAATATGGTTCTAAATATGTCATTTCCTCATGACGATATACCAAATGAGATGGTCGAATTCGTTGCAACCACTGAAAAGCTACATTACTTAGCCTGTGACCTTTCTTTCCATCTATCATATTCAAAGGCATACTCTCATAACCTGGTGGCAGAGGAACACATTGAATTGACCAATATGATGCTCGGTTCAAAATGTTTCTGCATTCTGGAAGTGTATGAACTTTCTAGAAAGTTTCTCCAGCATATTTCTCTAAAAAGAGACTGTTGCTCCCTCCCGCTCCTGGAGGTATCAAACCGTCATGATGAAGAAGAAGCCATCTATACAAATAAGTATATGGCATCTCTATTCTCGGGAAAGGATCAGTCATATTCCTTTGATCAGACATCATGGTGCTTACAAAGTTTCGAAGACCTGCATTCAGCCTGCAAGTCATCGCTGATAACAAATCTATCTTGTAATCGTACATGAGGTGCACTGCTGCAAAAATGACGCCTCTATGTATCCTATCCAAAGAGCAAGAGCCAGGAACAATAAATCTTCTTAGCCAGAGGGAGAGGAATCTAGCTAAATGACCTTTCTTTGATAAAGGTTTTCTACTTTGTCTAACATATGACTTGAAAGTGGTTCCAGCTTTAAATTCATACCAATCTTTATTGATTGTAAAATCTTTACAATCATACTTCTCCAGCAGATTGGTAATCTCACTTTCAGAAAGGGGTTTGAAGGAATTGATCTGATACTTCCTCTTTTCATTTACCTTCTTCTCGTCTTTGTCACGATTCATGAACAGATAAGACATCCACTTCTGGATATGGCAGCCGGCTTCATCTTTATTATTTTTATAATAAAGAGTACATGTGCCGAAATGGCACATCATTTCTTCGAATAGATACACCATTTCCGAGTTCTTCTCTGACAGAAAATTCAGCTCCTCTGTTGTAGGTACATATTCTTCATATGGCAATGTGCCTATGGGTAGATGAGAGATGTATTCCATCTCGTGAAGAGCAAAACCCATCTCACCTTTGGGAGTCATAAAGGTTCATGTCCGGTGATTATATCTCTCAACCAAGGCCAGGAATAAAAATGGATTGGGTTTGAAGCCGTAAGAAGAATTGACGATTGCGTCATAAAGATTTATCTGCTTCAAATCATTCTCATATTTATCCAGAACCCAGTGGACTAGAGTCTTCCACCTCATGTTCTCCTGATTCATCAAGCCTATCATCCTCGGCGTTGAGTCAGTGGGATAAAATGCCTTATCATTCGCCATGAATTTATTTATGAAGATAGGTGTTCTGAATGGGATCAATAGAGTCGAATCTTCTGGTGGCACACATCCCGGCTTTAAACCACGAAATAAAGATACATGATTCTCTGGAGCACTATAAAATCTGTCTTTCTTATAGATAATTCGGCTCGCCTTCGCTTGTTGATTTTCTGTTAGAGGCCATGACATTTCTCTCGGGTAACTAGCGTGCATGAATCGCATTATGGATAAACCCCTAGACACTTTCGGCCAGTACATGGCTTTCCTCGTATCACCTTCAAAATAGAAACAAACTTTCTCCCTGATTCCTTTGGGTTGTGATTTGTGTGCTACGGCGTCCCCAAACAGAAAGGCCAGTTTCTTATGAAGTACCAAATCAAGACTCTGGAGTGGTTCACCATTTATCAGACAGAGCAGAGTTGTGGGGTCTTGATTCTTCAATAAAACCAATCTGGCTTCAGGAGTGTCAAATTGAGGAAACTTTACATGAGACAAGTCATGTTTGAATGACAAGCTCATATATCCTTCATATTTAGCTTCTTCACTTCGGATGTCCACTACAGAAAAGAAAAGAAAAGATCAGATATGTTTTGTCACGCAGACTTCAGAAGAATCTATGTCTATGAGCCTTCCAAGAAAATTTCATAAGGCACGCATAAATCAGACAGATACGCTGCCAGAATTACGCAAAGATCAAATAATCACGCATGTGATTAATTCACGCAAAGTCTAGACAGATTAGAATGAAAGTCACGCATCATTGCCAGAATCACACTGAAGTGAAAATGACAAAAATATGCTGACAGATCAAGACTAATCTATCCAGAGGATGACTCTCAGAAGTCCGCATGAATAATTCAACATCGACATCTCTGCCAACATATGAAAAATCACGCAGAGTCATGAGAGCCATGCTCATTTGCGTAAAATACAGAGCTTCGTAAATACGAAGATGTGAAGTATAGCCGACCCTAAAAAGGGGGCATACTTTATTAAATATCCTTTGCCCTAAGAAGGGGGGATATATTTCGAAAGTTTAGCATCATTTTTATTAAAATCCTAAAGAAATTTCTATGTGGAGTTCATCTTCTTGAATTCATATCCCCCATCATCAGCATGCTTACGTTGCATGGGGGGATGAGTGGCTTCACGACGAGGAAGTCGATCGGAGGTGGCACGCGAGGACGTTACAGGGGCCTTGCCCTTAGCTTGAGCATCGATCTTGGGAGCCATGGTTAAGAAAGAAGAAGAAGAAGACGGGGAAGACGATGAAGAGTTCTGTGGAGTTCTTTCTCTAAAAACAAGTAAAAGAACTAATGGTGGTGTATGGCCTTTTTATAGGCTCACAAAGAAGTCCAAACGGCAAAATCCTTAATCATTTGCTTCGATATAGGGTTTTTCACGGGATCCTAAACCGCATAGAATCCCAACAGCCCAATCATTTCGGAAAAAATCTCTCTCTGTATCATTTGAGCGTGACTAAATTCATTTTTTCATCTCGATTTCAAAGTATTTTGAAACAATTTATTATTTTTCGAAAACTTTGAAGGGGGTTTTGTAGGTCTCAAAAATATAGTCACGCTGAGTTAATACAGCCTATCAAGAAAATGACTAAAAGATACGCTGAGTTCTATCAAATCATTTCCTCAAAAAGTACGCAAAGTTCAAAATAGTACTCGAAGACAGCTCACCATTTGTCAGATTGTAATTATGACTGACAGCATGACAGTCAATAAACGTCTCCTCGTATGCCACGTATGCACGGGATTCAAGAGATCTCAGCCGACTATTGCGTGATTTTTGAAATCTTCTTCAACATGATTCGGTCTTCATCAAGTTGGCATACAAAAAAGGGCTTATCATCATTTAATGTGACTGACAAAGCAATCAATGTCAGAGATTTTGTGTCAGTCGAAGCACGTCGAATCAAGACAGCTGGCCTTCTGACTCAAGTTTGCGTGCATTTTGAACTTCAGTGTTCCTGCCTCAAGTTTGCGTGTATTCTGAGCCTTCTGCCTCAAGTTTGCGTGTATTATGAGCCCTCTGTCTCAAGTTTGCGTGTATTCTGAGCCCTCTGCCTCAAGTTTGCGTATATTTTGAGCCTAAGTATTTCTGCTGTAAGTCAGCGTGGACTTTTCATCTCAACAGGGATTTCATCCTCAACCAGTTAGTGGATTATCATCTCAAATTATCAAATTGGAGTATGTGGCAGACATGCCACGGATCTCTCGTATGCGTGCCCCAGTAACTTGTAAACGACTCATGCATTATTGCCATGTGTCCAACAGTTATGGGCCACGTCCAGTAACTGCTCATCAACCTTGCGTACGATTGAGTCCTGCGTGATTATCAACTATACATAGGTTATGAAGACGGTTATCTTTTTAGTTATTTTTTACTCTATAAATAGAGTTCTTTTCTCATTCATTGTACAGATATACAGAATATCTAAATTGCTGTCGAATTCTTGAGAGCTTTTCTTCTTTGTATCGTCCAAGGGGTAAAGCGATCGTCTTCTAGATCGGATTCCTACAGTTGTATTTTCCCAGAATCAAAATAAATAAAGTGAATTTATTTATAGAAAATACTTCCTTGCCTGGAAAGTGGCCTTCTCCTCCGCGAGAGCCATGATCAACGCTTCGTCTTCTGCATGGAACAGCAATGTCAGGCTTCGTTGTTTGGCATTCCGGAATCTGGCCACCTGACCCTCCAGATCATTCTGAACTTTCCTCAGAGTATTAGCCCACTTTTCATATCCGACAATGCTCTCAAAGGCCGCCACTTGGCATTCGGCAATAGCCTTCACAGGGCCAAAGGAAGCATTCCGATTCAGGACTTCAGGAAGCTTTACTTTCAGCACAGAGTAGAAAGCTTTGACGACTTCCTGGGACATCTTGTCGTCTTCAGTGGAGGTCGTCGGGGAGGATGCTTGGAGAGTTTCTTCCGCTGTAGGAAGGGATACCTGACAAGAAGCCGAACCTGACAAGAAAATAATATATACATTAGTATCCAAAAAAAGGAAGAAAACGCAAAAGAGTTATAATTTCGTACCTTCGGCTTGCTCAGCGCCAGCCTGGGCTACGTCATTAGTCTTGGCTTCAGAAAAAACGAGAGAAGGCCAAGGCTGTTCAAGAAGAACAATATCAAGGCCTCGAGCGGCATTAGGCCTGGTATCTTCCGTAATTCCAGCTGGAATGGGAGCAGAATCAGCAATAGCCCCCTCAGCAGGCTGTTCAACCTCTCCTTCTATAGCCGATATCGGCTCACTAACAGCTCCTTCCGTACCAGCAAATTTAGAGGAGTCGGGGACAACCTCTGTTCCTTCCCCAATGCCTGGGGCTATCTTCACGAATGGTTCCTTCTCCTTGTCTACAAGAGAACATACAGTCGTGGTCAGCCTCACGAAGAGCACGTAAAATTGAAGTAAACAGATCTCATCCGAAGAGAGGCGCAAAGATAACATACCCGCAGGAGGATGAGTCGATTGGACTTAATTTTTATCCAAGTCCCTCATCACAGCTCCTATCGCAGACATATCTGTCACGACCCGCTACCCAAATTGTTGGGCTAGGCCGAGTCATGCCCAGTCTACGTTTGATATAAAACGTAGTAAGCTGTTCTAAAGACAACAGGATAAGACTAAATGTGCTAACAGTTCTATAAGTGAATAAAAGTCATAAATGCTCCAAACACAAAAGTCGTATCATATAGTAAAATGTCCAAAGTACAAGTCTAAAATGTAAAAACTGGATACATGTCCAGTTACAAAATATGTAGCCTAATACATGACTACTCTCAAAAAGTCTAAAACAAAAGACAACTAGGCGAGGTTCCCTGCAGGAACATCCTTGTAAAGCAAGGCCGGGTCCTCGGTAGTATCTCCATAATATGTGTCGCAGAGTAACTCCTCCCCAGTAAGGACACCTACAACGTTATCCTGTCAGGACGGGAGCAAGTACTGATTCTTGCAAACTAAATATACGAAGCATGAACAAGAATGTAATAAACTGGAATTATGGCATATCATGGTTTAATTGGTTATTTTATAAATAACCACATGTAGTTTAAAAGTTTAAAACTGTAGCATGTACGTGAATCGGTCAATAGGTGAACAGGATGTACTGTGGTACATATCAAGTTTTCTGGTATGCACATATGTGCATGAACGGCATCGGAGTATATCCATACACAAACGCGATATCAGAACATACGACAAGGTCACATATAGAATGTCACCGAGCGCGGTAAATACATACGGAGAAGGGGGCCATGTTCACGTACAATACTAATAGTTTCCCCTTAACCCGTTATTTAAACATGTGAGAGATATAAGATACTGTATAAACATGGTGGAGACTAAAAGTAATACAACATGTAAAGTTCTAATTTGCTACCCCAAGGATCAGCATTTAACATGGTAGGTAAATCACAGTTTATTGTTATAGCAGTATGTAAAGTTTGTAGAAAGTACTTGCCTCTAGCAAAGCAAAGCAAAACAAGCTGCGATAAAAGTGCTATGGATGTCCGGTAACTCGTCACTGTAGAAATAAATACATAAACTTAGTTTTTACACTAAGCTAAAACACTAAGACACTAATTGGTGCAACACGACTTGTGACTGTGCACCTTGCCAAAATGATAATTTTAGCATATGAGACCAATGTGGGGTGACACACTACTTTAACTAACTCTCTAGGGTCTTTACACTAGTGAGGGGTGGGGTTCAACACGACTAAAACTCAAAATAGCACAAAAAGTTACAAGTCGTAATTAATCAATAAATAAATCAAATGATCATTGTATTTTAACAATTTTTGAGATAGACAAAAAGCTTATTTTTACATAAAATAAAGTACCAAAATGATCTTTGCTAATTATAGAAATTTATTATAATTTTTCTGGAACTTATTAACCAGTACAAGTATTTTATAAAAATTAGTTTTCCTAAGTATACAGAAAATGAGTTTTGGTTTCATATGCCAAACTAGTGGCAAAACTGTAAATTAAATATTATAAAAATTATACTAAATTAGCTAAATTAACATAGTATCTAAATACTATTTTTCCAAAATTTTAATAGTACTTTAAGTATTTTTAGAAAATCAAAAACAGCATTGCACACAATTGAAATTAAATAATTAATTATCTGCGTATTTTGTCCATGTACATAATTTGAACCAAATTTCAAATACAGGACCCAAGGCCATGAATCAAGTCCCATATGACTTGTACAGGTCTTGAATGTGTGAAAACACATTTGGGCCCAAAAACCCATGCTAGGCTTGGACACCAAATGGTTGCAGTAATTTAAATATACAAAAATACAAATTGGTAAAAGTGCAAATTAAATATTAATATTATAATAAGGTAAAATTATACCAAATGAATATATACATACCTATGTAAAAAGTACATATATATATGTATAAGGAAATACTTAATTTATAAAGTATATATATATATATATACAAATATATATATATAAGGAAACACTTAATTATAAAGTATATATATAATAATATATATACACATGAAAATATATACATATATATACATATACATACATATGCATTATAATAAAGTACTAAATATAACACACATATATATATATATATATATATATATATATATATATATATATATATATATATATATATATATATATATAGTGTAATAATACATATATATATATATATATATATATATATATATATATATATATATATATATATATATATATATATATATACGAATATATGTATATACATATATATATATATATATATATATATATATATATATATATATATATAACAGAAAAGAAAAGAAAAAGAAAAGAAAAAAAAAAGTAAAAGAAGCAGCAGTAAGGGGGCTCGAACCCGAGCCAGAGCGCGCGGGGGGGAGGGGGGTTAGGCTAGGTCGGGCTGGCCAGGGGGTCAGCCCGACGGTTGTGTTAGGATTAGGATTTAGTTTAATGTTATTTAGGTTATAAGCGTTTAAATAATAATAAAAATATAAACACAGTCCTGTGTCCTGACAGTTAGGGACACAGGTGTCTCGTATCTACACTCAGCACGACACGCACGATTTGATTCGGCCGTGTCCAAGCTTACCCAAGGATCACCCGTGTCCTGGCGAGTCACCCATGTGAATTCGAGACACAAAAAGACACGAAAACAAACTGACACGTACGTGTCCGACTTCTCAGAGGGGTTTCAAGAGCTGTGGACGGCGGAGGAGGTGCCGTGGTCGGGGCGCTCCGGTGGCGCTGCGGTCCTCTCGCCGCGGCGCGTCGAATGGCGGTGGTGGCGATCGACGACGACAGTCGGTGAGGTGGTGGTGGGGTGTCGCCAGAACTAGGGTTTAGGGCTTAGGGTTTGGGGAAAGGACGGGGCTGTGGTGGGTCGAAGTGGGGGTGGTCGAACTGAGGGGGGTGAGGGGGTTTAAATAAAGGGTTGAGGCGGTCGGAGGGCATTCGGAAAGGGCGGGGGCAGGCCGCGCTGATGGTCGTCGGTCAGCGGAGTGGGTGAGGGGAGAGAGAGTGTGATCGTGGGGGGGGGGGGGTAATGTAGGTTAGCAACTAGGCCTCCATAGTTTTAGGTTTTACAGAAAGGCCCCAACTGTAGCTAAATGCAAAATAGAATTTGCATTCCGCATTTTAAAACATTTCACTAATTGCATACTGATATAAAAACAAATCTAAAAATTACAGAATGATATTAAAACAATTTAGAAAATTACAAATTAATATTTTTGTATTTTAAAACTCATTTAAAAATTATTTAAAAATTCTAAAAAAATTTCTAAAAATCTAAATAATTATTTTAAGGCTAAAATTGACATTAAAATTAATTAACACTAATAAAAATGAAATTTGAAAAACAGGGGCTTACAAGTCTTCCCTCCTTGAAAAATTTTGTCCTCGAAATTCACAAGGATTGAAGACCCGACAATATTCTAACATAGCAAGCAATGCAACAAATAACTAAGACTACGATCGAAACTAACCACTAAGGTATCAAGCAGGAACGGGTGGTTCCCTCGCAGCGGTTGGATCGAACAAGTAAGGGTATCTTTCCCTCATGTCCGACTCCCTCTCCCAAGTAGATTCACCTGGAGAGTGACGGCTCCAAGCTACTCGTACTAGGGGTATAACCTTGTTCCTCAGCCTCTTTTCTCTACTGTCTAATATCTCCACTGGCTGCTCAGAAACTGTAAGGCTCGGTCTGACCTCCAACTCTGTATGATCTAGCACATGACTGGGGTCCGAAACATATCTTCTCAGCTGAGATTTGTGAAAGACATCGTGAACTCCTGCTAGTTTGGGTGGAAGTGCAACCCTGTAAGCTACCTCTCCAATCCTGCCAAGTATCTCGAACGGCCCGATGTATCTGGGGCTCAGCTTCCCTCATCGTCCGAACCGGATCGTCCTTCTAGTAGGTGATATCTTCACTAGCACCATATCACCATCTGCGAACTCCATCGGTCTGCGACTAGCATCAGCCCAGTGTTTCTGCCTGTCCTGAGCTACTCTGAGCCTGTCTCTGATCATTCCGACTTTCTCTGCTGCATCCGTGATCATCTCTGGCCCAAGCATAACTCTGTCTCCAACATCATCCCAAAAGAGCAGTGTGCGGCATCGTCGTCCATATAGCGCCTCGAAAGGAGACATACCGATACTGGCTTGGTAGCTGTTGTTGTATGAAAACTCTACCAAGTACAGATGGCTCTCCCAAGATCCTCCAAAGTCCAACACGCAGGTCCTCAGCATATCCTTCAGTGTCTGTATCGTCCTCTCGGACTGCCCATCTGTCTGCGGGCGGTACGCCGTACTGAACTTGAGCCTACTGCCCAACTCCTCCTGCAAGCTCCTCCAATAGTGGGATGTAAATCTGCTGTCTCTGTCCGACACGATGCTCACCGGCACTCCGTGTAGGCGAACTATCTGCTGCATGTATAGCTCCGCCAACTTCTCGGTGGAAAGCCCTACCTTGAAGGGTATGAAGTGCGCACACTTCGTCAGCCTGTCTACGATGACCCAAATGGCATCCTTCCCTCCTTGGGAACGAGGAATCCCTGAGACGAAGTCCATCGTAATATGTTCCCACTTCCACTCGGGAATGAGTAACGGCTACAACAAACCAGCTGGCCTCTGGCGCTCTGCCTTGACCTGCTGGCAAACTAGGCATCTCGAGATAAAATGTGATACATTCCTCTTCATCCCGTGCCACCAAAGATGTTCCCGCAAGTCACGATACATCTTGTTAGCACCAGGGTAAATAGAATATCTTGATCGGTACGCCTCCTGCAAGACTGCCTCTACCAGCTCTCCCTTCGGCACGCACAATCGGCTACCATGCCTCAAGGATCCATCCTCTGCTATCGTGAAGTCATCCAGCAATCCTGCTAATGCTTGGGCTCGAAGTCTGCGAAGGCTCTCATCTGTAGACTGTGCCTCCCTGATCTGCTCCATCAAACCTGACTGAATGTCAAGCGCCATCATCTGTATCACTGATCCTGGCTGAACTAGCTCGATACTGAGCTTCTCCAGATCCTCCCGCAAATGACGATCAATCATCAGGTACCATGCCATCGGATGCCTGCTCAGCGCATCTGCCACCACATTTGCCTTTCCAGGGTGATACTGTAAATCGATGTCGATGTCTTTCATCAACTCCAACCATCGTCTTTGCCTCATGTTCAGCTCTTTCTGCGTGAACACATACTTCAAGCTTTTATGGTCAGTAAAGATCTCCACACGCTCTCCGTATAAGTAATGTTTCCATAACTTGAGTGCAAAGATCACCGCAGCTAACTCTAGGTCATGGGTAGGATAATTCCTCTCATGAGTCCGTAATTGCCTAGATGCATAAGCAATTACTTTTCTATGCTGCTGTAGGACACATCCTAGCCCCTTCCCAAAAGCATCACTGTATATGGTAAAACCTCCAGAACCTGAAGGTAATGTCAGAACTAGAGCAGTCGTCAGCCTCCTCTTCGGCTCCTCAAACGCTGCCTGGCAGTCCTCTGACCAGATGTACTCTGCGTCCTTCCGTATCAGCTTTTTCGTAGGTTCAGCTATCCTAGCAAAGTCTTGGACGAACTTTCTATAATAGCCTGCTAAACCCAGAAAGCTTCTGATCTCTGAAACTGACGTCGGAGCCTTCCATGTCTCAACTGCAGCAATCTTCCTGGGATCTACCGAGATTCCATCTCCAGTGACTACATGGCCGAGAAACTCCACTCGGTCTAAAAAGAACTCGTACTTCGGCAATTTGGCAAACAATCTCTCCTGCCTCAGAATCCCCAAAACTATCCGCAAGTGCTCTGCATGTTCCTTCGGCGTCTTCGAGTATATCAGGATGTCGTCGATAAATACTACGACGAACTTATCCAGATACTGGTGAAATGTCTTATTCATCAGATTCATAAAGACAGCTGGCGCATTTGTGAGACCAAATGGCATCACCAGAAACTCGTACTGCCCGTACTTCGTGTTGAACACCGTCGTCTGGATGTCTGCTATCCTAACCTTCACCTGGTGGTACCCGGATCTCAAGTCTATCCTAGAAAACACCTTCGCCCCGCTCAACTGGTCGAACAAATCATTTATCCTGGGCAGAGGATATTTGTTCTTGATGGTGATGGCATTCAAGGCCCGGTAGTCAATACACAACCAGACTGTACCATCCTTCTTAGGCACAAAGAGCACTGGTGCTCCCCATAGAGAAGTACTGGATCGAATGAAACCCTTTTTCAACAGGTCATCAATCTGCTCTTTCATCTCTACTGCCTCCTTGGGATTCACTCTATAGCAAGCCCGGGATACTGGTGATGAACCCGACACTAAATCTATGGTAAACTCCACATCTCTGTCAGGCAAAAGCCCTGGAAGATCCTCTGGGAATACATCCATAAACTCCCTGATGATAGGGTGTGGCGGTGCTACGTCCCCAACTGTCGCACAATAGTTCGGCTCTAGGCTGATCTCCGGCCCTATCCTCCTGATACTGAATGGTGCTGTGCCTGGGGAACTGAACAAAATACTACCCTCATGACAATCTATAGATGCATGGGCATAGCTAAGCCAGTCCATCCCCAATATGATATCATAACCGGGGAGTGGCATCACAAAGAATCGTCCCCTGAACTCTCTCCCGGCTATAAAAATAGAACATCTATAGATAGATCTAATAGGCACTGGTCCTCCTCCTGTCATCACTCTACTAATCTCCGCAGTAGGTGTAGCTACTAGATGGTGTTTATGCATAAACTCTAATGATAGGAAGCTATGAGATGCACCAGAATCAAACAAACATACAGCTAGAAAAGTATGCAAATAAACATGACCTGTGATGACGTCAGCTATGTAATCTGGTTCTGAAACCTCCTCCGGCTCCTGCTCAAGAGCTAGACTATAAACCTTCCCCTGAGGTCCCTTCTGCTGCAGATGCTGCCCAATCCTCTGCTGCTGAGTCGGAAGCGGTCCTCTAGTCTTCGCTACTGGGCACTCTCGAAGCTGATGGGTGGGAGACCCACAAGCCAAACACTGACCCAACCTCTTCCTGCAGACGAGAGAGTCGTGGCCTGGCCTCTTGCAGTATACACAAAAAGCTTCCTTCTGCTGCTGCTGCTGATGTCGGGGTCCCGGGGCTCTAACTGGCAGGGTCTGATAATGTGATGTAGGGGGACGGTAAGTCTGCTGGGGCGGCGTCGGTGCTCTCTGCTGGAAAGCCTGACGCTTGGACGGTCCCTCGAGGTGTACAGAAGCCGGCCTCTTGCTAGACAAAAGACGCTCCTCAATGCTTCGGGCCAACTCTAGGCTCTGGTAGTAGTCAGTCGTACCGTTCGCCACTATAAGAATGCCGATGTCTGGAACTAGACGATGGCAAAACCTACGGGTCATCTCCTCTGGATCTGCAACCAGACTAGGAGCGAAACGGCTCAGGCGACTAAACTCTGCCGCATACTCGTCAAAAGAATGGTTCCCCTGCTGGATGTTCTGGAATCGTAGCCCCATGGCTACCCTAGCAGTGGTCGAGAAGAATTTCTTCTTGAACTGGGTCTTGAACTGATCCCAAGTGGCTCTCCCTCTCGCAAACAATGGCTCATTCCGGAACCAGACTCCTGCCAAGTCTATCAGCAGAAATCCCGCTGCCTCGACCTGGAGGTCACCCGACATCCTGACTCCTAAGAGCTTTCTCTCTACCGAATCTAGCCAGTCATCTGCTACTACGATGCCCTCAGTCCCTGAGAACTTCTTGGGATTCAGACCCATGAAGTCCTTGATCGTCTCCGCTCTCTGTCGTGGCTCTACAGGTGGTGGGACTACGGGACGTTCCTCAGAATGCTCCATGCTCTGGCGGAGTAGGGCAGTCTGCTCCTGATGGGTTGTTAGGAACCCCTGGATCATAGTGAGCAGCTGGTTCCGGTCGAGTGTGACGGAAGCCTGGGTAGGTATGATGATAGGTGATGGTGGAAGTATCAGGGCCTTCTGGGACTGGGATGTGGAAGGTGGTGGAGGCATCTGGGTCTGTGGATCTGTGGAGTGGGGGAGTATGGTAGGTGGAGGTGGGGGTATATCAGCCAACTGGTCAGCTGACTGGATAGGGAGTGCGCCATTCTCAGGTGTGATGTACTGGGATGAACGAGTAAGCACCATCTAATTACAATAAAAGGACTTGTTTAAAGTAAGCAATCATAGGCAAGAAAATCTAATTATAATAGCAAGCATATAATGTTTTCCTATGTTGCAATCCTAGCATTCCTCTAGGTGTTCTAAGCGTCATTCCTAATGTTGTCTAATTACCTTAAGTTCATAATTGCAGGCATGCTTGGTACAATAACGTAACCAAACAATTTAGTCAGGACCTGCATGGGCCACCACTAAAAATATGTCACGACCTGCTACCCAAATTGTTGGGCTAGGCCGAGTCATGCCCAGCCTACGTTTGATATAAAATGTAGTAAGCTGTTCTAAAGACAACATGATAAGACTAAATGTGCTAACAGTTCTATAAGTGAATAAAAGTCATAAATGCTCTAAACACAAAAGTCGTATCATATAGTAAAATATCCAAAGTACAAGTCTGAAATGTAAAAACTGGATACATGTCCAGTTACAAAATATGTAGCCTAATACATGACTACTCTCAAAAGTCTAAACAAAAGACAACTAGGCGAGGTTCCCGACAGTAACATCCTCGTAAAGCAAGGCCGGGTCCTCGGTAGTATCTCCATAATATGTGTCGCAGAGTAACTCCTCCTCAGTAAGGACACCTACAACGTTATCCTGTCAGGACGGGAGCAAGTACTGATTCTAGCAAACTAAATATACGAACCATGAACAAGAATATAATAAACTGGAATCATGGCATATCATGGTTTAATTGGTTATTTTATAAATAACCACATGTAGTTTAAAAGTTTAAAACTGTAGCATGTACGTAAATCGGTCAATAGGTGAACAGGATGTACTGCGGTACATATCAAGTTTTCTGGTATGCACATACGTGCATGAACGGCATCGGTGTATATCCATACACAAATGCGATATCAGAACATACGGCAAGGTCACATATAGAATATTACCGAGCGCGGTAAATACATACGGAGAAGGGGGTCATGTTCATGTACAATACTAACAGTTTCCTCTTAACCCGTTATTTAAACATGTGAGAGATATGAGATACTGTATAAACATGGTGGAGACTAAAAGTAATACAACATGTAAAGTTCTAACTTGCTACCCCAAGGATCATCATTTAACATGGTGGGTAAACTGCAGTTTATTGTTATAGCAGTATGTAAAGTTTGTATAAAGTACTTGCCTCTAGCAAAGCAAAGCAAAACAAGCTGCGATAAAAGTGCTATGGATGTCCGGTAACTTGTCACTGTAGAAATAAATACATAAACTTAGTTTTTATACTAAGCTAAAATACTAAGACACTAATTGGTGCAACACGACTTGTGACTGGGCACCTAGCCAAAATGATGATTTTAGCATAGGAGACCAATGTGGGGTGACACACTACTTTAACTAACTCTCTAGGGTCTTTACACTAGTGAGGGGTGGGGTTCAACACGACTAAAACTCAAAATAGCACAAAAAGTTACAAGTCGTAATTAATCAATAAATAAATCAAATGATCATTGTGTTTTACCAATTTTTGAGATAGACAAAAAGTTTATTTTTACATAAAATAAAGTACCAAAATGATCTTTGCTAATTATAGAAATTTATTATAATTTTTCTGGAATTTATTAACCAGTACAAGTATTTTATAAAAATTATTTTCCTAAGTATACAGAAAATGAGTTTTGGTTTCATATGCAAAACTAGTAGCAAAACTGTAAATTAAATACTATAAAAATTATACTAAATTAGCTAAATTAACATAGTATCTAAATACTATTTTTCTAGAATTTTAATAGTACTTTAAGTATTTTTAGAAAATCAAAAACATCATTGCACACAATTGAAATTAAATAATTAATTATTTGCATATTTTGTCCATGTACATAATTTGAACCAAAGTTCAAATACAGGACCCAAGGCCAATCAAGTCCCATATGACTTGTACAGGTCTTGAATGTGTGAAAACAAATTTGGGCCCAAAAAACCATGCTAGGCTTGGACACCAAATGGTTGCAGTAATTTAAATATACAAAAATACAAATTGGTAAAAGTATAAATTAAATATTAATATTATAATAAGGTAAAATTATACCAAATGAATAATACATACCTATGTAAAAAGTACATATATATATGTATAAGGAAATACTTAATTTATAAAGTATATATATAATATATATATATATATATATATATATATATATATATATATATTTATATATATATATATATATATATATATATATATATATATATATATATATAAAATATATATATATATATATATATATATATATATATATATATATATATATATTTGTATATATATATATATATATATATATATATATATATATATATATATATATATTTTATATATATATATATATATATATATATATATATATATATATATATATATATATATATATATATATAAGGAAACACTTAATTATAAAGTATATATATAATAATATATATACACATGAAAATATATACATATATATACATATACATACATATACATTATAATAAAGTACTAAATATAACATATATATATATATATATATATATATATATATATATATATATATATATATATATATATATATACGAATATATGTATATACATATATATATATAAATATATATATATATATAACAGAAAAGAAAAGAAAAAAAGAAAAGAAAAAGAAAAAGTAAAAGAAACAGCAGTAAGGGGGCTCGAACCCGAGCCAGAGCGCGCAGGGGGGGTTTAGGCTAGGTCGGGCTGGCCAGGGGGTCAGCCCGACGGTTGTGTTAGGATTAGGATTTAGTTTAATGTTATTTAGGTTATAAGCGTTTAAATAATAAAAAAATATAAACACAGTCCTGTGTCCTGACAGTTAGGGACACAGGTGTCTCGTGTCTACACTCAGCACGACACGCACGATTTGATTCGGCCGTGTCCAAGCTTACCCAAGGATCACCCGTATCCTGGCGAGTCATCCATGTGAATTCGAGACACAAAAAGACACGAAAACAAACTGACACGTACGTGTCCGACTTCCTAGAGGGGTTTCAAGAGCTGTGGACGGCGGAGGAGGCGCCGTGGTCGGGGTGCTCCGGTGGCGCTGCGGTCGTCTCGTCGCGGTGCGTCGAATGGCGGTGGTGGCGATCGACGACGACAGTCGGTGAGGCGGTGGTGGGGTGTCGCCGGAACTAGGGTTTAGGGCTTAGGGTTTGGGGAAAGGACGGGGCTGCGGTGGCTGTGGTGGGTCGAAGTGGGGGTGGTCGAACTGAGGGGGGTGAGGGGGTTTAAATAAAGGGTTGAGGCGGTCGGGGGGCACCCGGAAAGGGCGGGGGCAGGCCGCGCTGGCGGCCGTCGATCAGCGGAGTGGGTGAGGGGAGAGAGAGTGTGATCGTGGGGGGGGGGGGGGGTAGTGTAGGTTTGCAACTAGGCCCCCATAGTTTTAGGTTTTACAGAAAGGCCCCAACAGTAGCTAAATGCAAAATAGAATTTGCATTCCACATTTTAAAATATTTTACTAATTGCATACTGATATAAAAATAAATCTAAAAATTATAGAATGATATTAAAACAATTTAGAAAATTACAAATTAATATTTTTGTATTTTAAAACTCATTTAAAAATCATTTAAAAATTCTAAAAAAATTCCTAAAAATCTAAATAATTATTTTAAGGCTAAAATTGACATTAAAATTAATTAACACTAATAAAAATAAAATTTGAAAAACAGAGGCTTACAATATCCTCCAAAGAAATGTCATAGGAGGGACTGATCTTTTGATTGCCATCAGGGTCCGGGCCTCGTCCTGATCATCCCGTCGCTCAAATCTTACAGCTGAAGAAGACTCGCCCTCATCCATCGGTCGAGGAGGAGCAGGGGACACTGTCGTCACGTCTACCTCCTCAGACAATAGGGAACCTGCCTCAGCTATAACTTCAGGGTCCTGTGCAAAGGACAAACGCAAGGGTGAGAAAGCTTCTAAAGGCTTGACCAGAATGTCTATGGAGTCTAGGAAGGGATCTACCTCCCGAATGGTAACGGCCTGTAATGCCGTCTGCCGAGAAGATCTTTTGGGAGGAGGTGAGCAGGAACCCACGTTCGCGACCTTCTTCCTCCCCCGGAAAACAACTACCTTCTTCCTTTTGGGCCGTAAAACTAGCTCGGTGGAAGCTTTCCTCTTATGAGGAATGTCAGGAAGAGGTTCTTCAGTATCCTCTCTCCGAGGTGCTACAACGATGGGCTCCTCAACAACAACTCTCTATTGTGGTGATGTAGTCGGTTCAAGTGTGGGTACGATGCCTTCCTTTCTATTACCCCCTATTGCACACACTCGTCCTATATCAGCAAGAGTAGGGGCAAACCTAGTCCCCGATATAAAACTCTGCTCACGGTCATACCGAGAAGGAAGGGTATTGACCTGAATATAGAACTTAGCAGCAGCAAAGAGAATGTGGGTGTCAAGTTGTCACGACCCGCACCCTTATGAGGGGCACGAGCATGTGGGTACGTCCAGTCTACGCCGCAGTATCGACGGTAGAACGCTGTATATAACGTCTGTAAATACTACGACTAACAGTATAAAGGTACCTGTACAGTATATACTCTCTGAATGGAGGTGACATAATAATACAGTCTCAATCACAGAATAAAACTATGGTAGATAGCTCAGAAAGAGAACATATGATAGATGAAAGAGTAAATAAGTCCAAAGTCCAATACAAGCCCAGATATATACAACATCACAGGGTCTCAAAAAATATAATGTAGAAGCTACAGTCTGATAAAGCTAGCTGGATCGCAGTCCAGTCAAACCTAGCTTATCTATACTACTCTGGAAGTACAAAATATAGTGGCTCTACTATAAGGCCACGGTCCAAGGCTACTCTATCTGACTCGAGCCCATAATAGGTCGAGCAGTCCTACTCAGAATCATCTGTAGTATATCATAACGGTATCCTGTCAGGAAAATGAGCAAGTACAAGAGCTAACAGCAGTTCCATGTGAATTGACAAATTCTATAAGAGATAGTATAATGAACTACAAGACAAAGATATACGAAGACTTGGGAACCGTTCGAAAGCCGAGTTACAACCCTTAAACCAAACAAGGACCGGGGTTGTAACTCTTTTCCCGAGCAGAACTTAGTCTCCAATCAAGGTACAATGTAAAGGCATGTAGAGCATGTGAGTAACTGTATATCATGCTTGGAAAGGTAATAATGAATGTAGAACAGAACAGGATATATGATAAGATAAAGTAAATATAAAATGTGCCTCGAATATTATAGTATAATGTGATCGGTATGGGTCAAGATCAGGCTTCCAGCCGACCGGCTACAAGCACGTGGACTCGGCCCGGCCGGGATGGTAAGCTATGGAGCAAGTAGTAGCACAGGTCAGGCTATACGCATCGTGAGGAAAGGGTATAGCTATGATACAAGTAGTAACTCAAGGTGGGCATTGATCACACTATCTATAATATTCTCCATTCCTCGAATAGTATACGGATCCGGACATAGCACGTCATGACGCAGGATTCCTTAAGAGGGGAGCAAGTCCTCTTCAGGAATCGGTGTCAATACAAGTACAAGAATCAAGACCAAGTAAGTACCAGTATCCCAAGAAATCCAGGAATGACATCTCATGACAGGAATCCGATAATACTAGTCCGTGAACTATCGTGACTGAGAATCAAGTAAGACACTACGACTGAATCGGATATAGCAAATATCAAGACAATGAAAACTATCAGTGAATGTACTCTCCTGCTGTCCTGAGCTATAGGGTATATCAATGCTCAGAGTGGAAATCAGAGACCTAAAGATGAGATACTATATGTTAATTTAGGTTTAAACAAGTTTAAGAATGATTCACAATGAATGATATGAAATCTAGGTCTCACTGAGTCACACTAAGTCCTGTCAAGTCAATCTAGGTCAAACCAAGTCATATCAAGTCAATCTAAGTCAGTCCAAGTCAACTCTAGGTCAAACCAGTCATCACAGGTCAAAACAAGTCGAAGAAAGTCAAACGGGGTCAAAAGTTAGCCTACAGTTGACTTTTGGTCAACTGGTCAACTCTAGGTCAACCCTAGGTCGAACTGGTCAAATGTTGACCAACAGTTGATCTTTAGTCAACTGGCCAACTCTGGTTTGGTTTTGGTCAATTCTAAGTCAAGTGTTAACTTGAAGTTGACTTTTGGTCAAAAAGTCCACTCTTGGTCAACGGAGGTCAAGACTAGCCTAAACTACCCTCATATAGTCATTACCTACCAAGACAACTTATTTCTAATCCCTTCTTAGAAGTTAAACTCAATATCTCATCAATACCCTATTTCCTACATTTACCCTTCTCATTCTCCTTCTCATTCTCCTTTTTATTCTCCTCTCCATTCTCCTCCTCATTCTCCTCCTTATTCTCCTCTCTATTCTCCTCCTTCTCATTCTCCTCCTCATGCTACTGCTGCTCCTGCTAGTGCTATTGCTGCTCATGTGGCTTATTCTCCTCCTTATTCTTCTTCTCATTCTCCTCTCTATTCTCCTCCTCATTCTTCTTCTCATTTTCCTTCTCATTCTCCTCCTCATTTTCCTCCTTCTCATTCTCCTCTCTATTCTCCTCCTCATTCTCCTCCTCATTCTCCGCTCTATTCTCCTCCTCATTTTCCTCTCTTTTCTTCTCCTCATTCTCCTCCTCATTCTCCTCCTTCTCATTCTCCTCCTCATTCTCCTTCTCATTCTCCTCTCTATTCTCCTCCTCATTCTCCTCCTCATTCTCCTTCTCATTCTCCTCTCTATTCTCCTCCTCATTCTCCTCCTCATTCTCCTCCTTCTCATTCTCCTCTCTATTCTCCTCCTTCTCATTCTTCTCTCTATTCTCCTCCTCATTCTCCTCCACATTCTCCTCCTTCTCATTCTTCTCTCTATTCTCCTCCTCATTCTCCTTCTCATTCTCCTTCTCATTCTCCTCTCTATTCTCCTCCTCATTCTCCTCCTCATTCTCCTCCTTCACATTCTCCTCTCTATTCTCCTCCTCATTCTCCTCCTCATTCTCCTCCTCATTCTGACACATACATATCTATATCTATATATATATATATACAGACACATATACACATTTATATATAAATACACACTCTCAACACCACTACCACTCTCCTCTACACACACAAATACACATGTATATATATATGTATATATATATATACCTCTCTAAAAAGGATAAATCTATAAATAATCCTTAAACTAGATTTTAAGGAAACCTACAAAGGCTAGGGTCAACTTGTAGAGAATGGTCTCCCCTACAATTAATGTGAAGGAATGAATGCAAAGTGAGGAATTAAATAGGAGTTAATGACATACCTAAATTGTAGATTTGATGGAGAAGAAGAAGTTGGAAAGGAATGAATGAAGAGAGAGAGTGATAACTTAGTGAAGAAGAAAGGAGAGGTGGAGGGGGTGCTGTATGTGGCCGGCCATGGAGCATGGGTAGGGGCACTTGTAATTACAAGTTTGCCCCTCCCTAAGCCTACATGCTAAATAATCCAAAATGGGTTTGGAAAAATGCTAAAATTAATTAAAAATCATAATTGAACTTAATTACTCATGGGGGACTAGTCCAAACTCCTAAACCTAAAAGTTTAGTGTGGTGGGCCATGGTTAATTAACTTGCTAATTACGGCTCAAGTCAAAATTCTCCGGGGTCCCGAATTAAGTCGGAATACGATAAAATTCGAACCCGACTCCTATAATAATTAAATAATAATATTCATGAAATAAAATTCCCAAAAATATTATAAAATGGAAAATTACCATTTTACCCCTAACTTGGAAAAGTGAGGGTGACACAGGTTTATCTTTTAGCAAGGTAAAAATAGCCCCCGTACATCCAGCATTGTAGTAGCCCTATGCACGTGCCCATCAATCAGACTCCCTATCGACTGGAGATGAGGACTGGGATTGCCCAGGAGAAGTTGGCTGTAGCCGAATTTTCGTACAAAGCGGCTCGACAAATAAGGTTCCAGGAAAGTGTGGTTCCTATTTCGGAGCACCAGATGCGACGGTCTAATAGACTGAAGCCAGTGAAACGCCCAGCAGTCAAACTAGTGGCATGAACTCCCTCATCTACTAAGATATCTCCCTCATTACCGCTGCCAGACGGAGGAGATACTTTGAAGAACTCATAGTTCGGTACGAAACTTAAAGCCTTTTTGCAAGCGGGTACACCAGTGAAGGTCCAATCTGCATCTTAAAATCTATGAAGAAAGGCGTCTTCCTCCAAAGAGTCTGCCACCGGCCCAGCATTCATCATGGTAGGACAATACAGTAGCAGCTACCCCATGAAAAAATGATACGAAAGTTCAATTTGGGGGAAGTTGGCTCTACCATCAGGAGTCACTGCGTTTCTAACAAAGTCCCGTAGACCCCGCCCAGTGGCACATACCATCGCGGGAAGCAAGGCAAGACGGTATCCAAACGCCAGCTTCACGGCCGGAAGTATTATGCTCCGGCTCATCCTCTCAATAGTCCCTGAATTTCCAGGGACTATAAAGTCACGAAGCCAGATCATTAAGAAAGGTGCCCGTATAACTTTCTCCGACAACGGATATTCATCTTGATGAACGTAGTGGCCGATCGGGGACTTCCCCTCAGGATCATCACTGTCCTCAGTATTCGCCGTATCATAATCTACCATCCGAACTTCTATCTCGGACTTGGTCATAGGCTTTAAAATCGAAAAGGAGACCGAATCCTCTCCTTCTCCTTGAACGAAGACGTAGCCCGTCCAAGCTCTTGTGTGGGGATTGGCCCCCTCGGTTCTCCCTTTCTTGTTAATCCTATGACAGATGAGGAGGTAGCAGAGTAACTCCTTGTATACATCAATCATCTTGGATTTCTCATTCTCCAGATCTCGGAGCTCCTTATCACATGGCACGTACTTTTCATACGGCTCCATGCCCCTGGGAAGCTTCGACACTTCCTGCATCTCATGGAGAGCCAATCCATCTCCCCACCCGGAGTAAATAAGGTACAGGTGTGAAGGTTATATAACTCCGCCAAAGAGACAAACATTGGCCAGTTGACCCTTACGCCATATTGGGTGTCCCTAATAGCATAATAAAGGCCAGCAGTCTTCAGGGTGGCCTCTTACGTAGAAATCACCCAGCCAGTGAGGTTGCTCCAGAATAAAGCTGGATACCTCCATCCTTCCATCCGCATCTTTCCTACGGGATACGATATGTCTTCCGACATCATCAAATTGTAAAGCGTGTCAGCGGCATAAGGATAGAGGTCAGTTGGAATGTCGTTCATTACGGCACCAGGTTGTAGTCCCCCCGTAGAGTAAGATACAAAGCCCTTGACACACTTGAACGTGTCCTTCTTCCGATCACCTGAATCGAACTGTATTCTTTTGAAGATGACCCCGGAGAGCTCAGGAGTTAGCTTCCACTTCATCTGTCGCCGCACGACTAAGAGAGTAAAAGTAGATAAAGGATACTGATGCTCCATCGACGGTAGCCATATCCTCTGATTGTTCGGACTGATCACCATTGGGTTTCTCAAGCGTATTGTCTCACCATCTTCAAACCCTATACTGTCGTCGAACAGGAAGTACGACTTTTTGAAACGATGTTCCCCTCCAAGCAAGATCTTTTCATCGTTAATTATCTGCTTCAAGAAGGTTTTATCCTGTTCAAGTATGGCGACTGTCCGTTCCATACGCTGGTTTTGACTAATCTTGGCTTGAACCTTGCTGATCATGTTGGTTGTAAGACTGGTGCCGAGGACTTGACAAGCAGAGCCGAAAGCGATTCCATCAAGTTTTGGGACAAATATGTTAACTGCAAGGACAAAAGAGAAATTCAGACTCAGAATCCACAGGAAAAACTAAATGCTGGAGGAATCTTATGCGCCCAAAGGGCTACACGCCCAAAGGGCTATGAGCCAAAAGGGTTATGCGCCCAAAACAGCATGTGGGCGCCTAACGTACAACAACATGTGGGCGCATAACATAGCAACATGTGGGCGCATAACACACCACAGTATTAGCTCATGCTTCTGTGGGCGCATATGAATGCTCACAGAAGCATATTGCCTTGGGCGCATGCACCCAGGCAGAAGAAAAGTCTAAGCTTCGCAAATTAACACTTAAGACTTTGTTTTGAGGTGCAGCCTCACCCAGGATCGGGTCTTGGAATGGCGAGGATGCTGTCGTAGGAGGAGAGCCACTCGGTGCAGCCCCCTTACCCTTCGCAGATCTCTTGGCGGCCTTGGGAGACATGCTTCGTGCAGAGAGGAGATGAAAAGTCTTTTTGAAAAATTCTAAGAGAAAAGAGAATAATGAACTTTCTCTCTCTTCAAAAGCCTATTTATAGGCATGGGCCATATGCTATGTGCCTACTACCCCTATGTGCCTATGCGCCCACTGAAAACTATACGCCCACTACAACTTATGCGCCCATGTGAAGACCCAGTCTCTTGCACATTATGCAACTGCCATGTGCTGACATGAACAATGCATGAAGGATAGACCTCTTCAAATTCCACCCCGATGAATCTGTCAGTTCAGATTTTCGAAGAAGATCTCAACAACCATCTCTTGACAAACTAGTCAAACTCTATGCGCCCAAAAGGGAGAGCCATGCTGTGCGCCCACTGCATCACGAGAAGATGGTCCATGCTTCTTTTAAAGTGTTTTAAACTCGTTCAAGTATCGAAAACTTTGAAGGGGGTCTTGTAGAAGCATGAAAATTTCAACAGACTGGACAACCATGCATCCAAGTCACCCGTAAAAACCATGCGCCATAGTCACCAATAAAAACCATGCGCCCAAGTCACCAATGAAGACGTATGCGCCCAAGTCACCAATGAAGACATATGTGTCCACGTCACCAGTGAAGACATATGCGCCCAAGTCACTAGAGCGGTCTATGCGCCCATGTGCCCACTCTAGGCTCCTCCAAAGGGGGAACATAGCTCTGTTTCAGGCTATACGCCCAAGCCAGAACTGCCTCCGACTCGGTCAAACCCACGATTAATCGTGCTCCGAAGCATACGGTCACGTCAGTCTCCACGAGCAGTCGTGCACCGAAGTATGCAGCCACGACAGTACCACGATCAACCCACGATCACATATTCTGCTTGTGCCTACGTCCTATGTGCCCAAAGTAGGACTATGCACCTACATAAAAACCAGTGTGTTCCCTCATGTGGGCGTATAACATCATTCTAGCTCAAGAACGACTATAAAAGGGGTCTCATCCCTCTTCAAAACACGGAACGGAGAGCATTTTCAAGAGCCAAATTGCTGCACTTCTTGCCAGTGAGCCGAGAGTTAGCAATTTTCTTTGGTTTTCTCCACTTTTGTAATCGAAGTGTCAATGGAGTAAAGGAGCAACTGTCGCTCGATCTCTATCGTCCCATTCCCCAGAATTCTTTTTGTACTCGGGGATCCTCAGCGCAGGATCTCTCAAGCGTACTCGATTTGTGGTGCCTTGCGCCAATAAAGAAAAGATATCATTTTTTTTCTTTTTGTGTGTGTCCACAACTACTTGCGTTGCAAAGGTCCCGTTTACCAGGCTGTGTCCAAGATGGCTAGTTAATGCCAATGACCTCCATATTATACACTTGATATAAATTGTTATCAACTAACAGGGAAGGTGATGGTAAGTTTTATATTGCACGGCATACTCTGTCGAGGGAAATTCTGGTATAACTTATTTGGTTTACGTTTCGTCAAATGCTTCACATAAAAATAACTAAGATGGCCAGAAAGATCACTAAAAGAAAGTTGTATGATTTTTATCTAAATTCTTGAACCAAATAAGAGCCTAAAAATTAAGTAGCCACTCGCCTGTATACATTTATTGTACTGATCTCAGCTCTCTCTACAGAGGCGATAAATCGGGAGATTCGTGCCACGTGAAGGGAGGCAACGCTCGTGTGTTTTGAAGCTTCGTCCGTGCGGCCGAAGCCTAGATACAATCTTTTGACGACTCTACTGTCGAAGACTAGAAGACAGATGGAGTGACTCCCCACCATCCCAGATGGATTTTGTAATGCTTGTTGTAGCAACTAATGGATAAAATATATAGAACGGCTATCTCATCGACGTTTATTTTGTAATAGAGTCGGTTTGTAAAAAGTCCGCACGGCGCCTTTGTATCGAGTCTGTAAAGTGATGTACATTATCAATAAAGCTCAAGTTTTTTCCTTATAATGTGTGTTCAATTTACTCTATGCATTCTCTTATTGTTGTGTTTCGGATAACCTTATGACTATGCCTTGTGCAATCGCAACACAGGTTCGCACGACATCATGCCCGGGGGACGACTATCGATTCTACGAAATCAGGACATGACAGCATCTAGACACAATATATATGTACCTGTCATTTTCGTATAGAGGTATATAATCTCAACTCAATTATAAGACATCTAAGGAAGATAGGCACGAATATCATAAAGATATGATGGAAATATATGAACTGAAAAAGGTGCAAAGTCACAACACGGTTTAGAGTTAAAGATATAACACAAGAATCCAAAATATAACATATAACATAAGTCTCAATACTAGATGGAACGCAGTCCAGTCAAACCTATCTAATAGTCTAAGCAGGTGATAAATCCTCTACTGGCACCAAGGGTAACGTCTCATCAAAATCTTTATCCTGGCCATACCCGTAAAAGGTAGAGCAATCAGCCAACATGTCCTCTGTAAATATCAACGGTTATCCTGTCAGGAAAATGAGTAAGTACACCTCCAACAATAGTTCTATAGTATTGACAAATACTGTAAGAGACAATCATAATGGAATACAAGATGATATATCAAGACTGTAAGTAAAACATGATATATTAATTAAAAATCATGTCAGGGTGTAACGTACAGGAAAGTAAAAAAGTACAGAAATATCTGATGTATAATATAAACATAAAATATGCTTTGAGATATTATAGCATTATGTGATAGACTTGGGTCAAGATCAGGCTGTTCCATTTGGCCCGACTATTACAGGAAAATCTCAAGAAGGAAAGCGAGCACAAGAAATATAAGATCTTGCTACACCCTTCATGTAGTAAGGGTGACGCAAGCACAATAAATAGTGACATAGGGGTATTGATCACATAACCAATAACTTTCTATCCCGAATAGTATATGTATCCGGACATAGCACGTCATGATACAAAATTCTCCAAGAGGGTAGCTAATCTCCCTCAGGAATCGGTATCTATACAAGTACAAGAAACAAGATCGAATAATGTACCAATTTACCAAGAAAGTCCAGGAATAACATCTCATGCCAGGATCCGACGTATACTAGTCCGTGCACCATCGTGACAAAAATCAAGTAAAACACTATAACTGAATCAGATACAGAAGATATCAAGACAAGGAACTACTATCAGAGAATGTACTCGCTTGCTGTCCTGAGCTGTCAAGTAGGGTCGATGCTCAGAGTGATCTCACAGACCTAAAGATGAGATATTGCAAGTTAATTAGGGTTTAACAGTGTTACGCATGATTTTTTAATATATGATATGCAATCTAGGTTAATCTCAGTCTAACTAAGTCAAACTAGGTCACACTGAGTCACACTAGGTCAAACTAGGTCACAGGAAGTCAAACCAAGTCAAACTAGGTCAAATTGGGTCAAAGGTCGACTTACAGTTATCTTTTGGTTAACTGGTCAACTCTTGCTAACTCTGGTCAACTCTAGGTCAAACTAGGTTAATGTTGACTAATAGTTAATTTTTGGTCAACTGGTCAACTCTTGGCAAGTTCTAAACATTTCTAGGCCAAGTGTTGACTGATAGTTAAATTTTGGTCAAAGCAGTCAAACTTGGTTAACCGAGGTCAAAACTAGCCTAAGCATACTATTCCTAATATTTACCTGCCAAGATACCCTATATCTTGGTCATATGGTATCCCAATACCAATACCTTGGTTTGGATCCAATACCTTAACTTAGGTAAATTATCTTAGCCTCTAACCAATATCTTACCCTTACCTTGCCCTTACCCTATGCAACTCCAATACCTTGCTAAGGTATTCCAATACCTTACCTTGGTATCCTATTACCTTACCTTAATATTTTGATACCTTACCTTGTTATCTTGATACCATACCTGGTCATAAGGTAAACTAATCATTTACCTTGAAGGTAAAGGTAATTCATATTTACCTTAAGATACTAACTTGGTATCATGAGATACCAAGATACCCCTCAAATATCTAACTAACTAACTATCTAATGTACTAACAAAGAATCTTAACTAATATCTAACATATAACCTATAGTATCTAGGTAAATCCTTTTACCTTGAAGGTAAACCCAATACCTTACCTTGTAGGTAAACCATTACCGTAAGGTAAGGTAAACCATTACCTTGGTTGGAAACTAATACATTAACCTCTAATACTAATACCTTAAATATCTAGCCTCTAACCATCCACTCTAAAAATTAGATAGACAATACCTTAGTATCTAATACCTTAGTATAAATTAAACCCCCTCTACCTTGTAGGTAAGTCCCCTTTACCTTGTAGGTAAATATATTACCTTAAGGTAATAGGCAAATACCCAAAATATCCTAAGATACGACTATGGTATCTCAAGATATCACTCTATATCCTAACTTATATCTCTAATACAAGATACTAACCAACTCTAACATATAACTTCTAACCATCTATTCTAACTTAGAAACCTAATACAATTAACATCCATTAACTAATATCTAACCAGAACATATATGTATATATATCCATTTCTAACTCTAACCAACTAACATATGTCATCTCTAACTAACAATAACATAGACTAACACAACTAACTATCTAACTTATACAAGATATCACTTTCTAACTTCTAAGATACCTCTAACCTCTACATAAATTCTAACATAACGACAAACATACTAACATATCCATACATACAACATCTAAATCCCTCTCCACTCCAACACTAACACACACTCAAACACATATACCAAATCAACCCTATCTCTTCTAACACGCCCACACACATCTATATACAAACACACTACCACTCAACCAAAACAAAAATCACTCAATAAACCACACTAGCCTCAAGTCAAATGGGATGGCATGATCCTCCCAACTCTCTCCCTTTATAACACAGATACTACACTACCATCTATACAACATCAAACATACACTAGCACATATCCTCTATCAATCTTACTTCTCTCTACTAACCACACACATACTTATCTCGTTCAAACACACACACTATACTAACATATATTACCTAATAATAATATATATGTACTATATCAAACATATTCTTGACAACCTATGATATGTATATTCACATGATATTCATACTACATAGGCTCATAGAATACACAAAATGTCCATATCGTATAGTCAGTTTTCTACTTAAAATCAATACTGCACCAATTAGACCTATTCACTAAATTCTAGGATTAAAGTATGTCATAGTCCTTCGTGTCACCAATTAGACCTATTCACTAAATTCTAGGATTAAAGTATGTCATAGTCCTTCGTGTTAGCTTTCCGAAACTTCAAACGGATCGCATTTTCGTGTCCGGAAGCTCCCGAAATCGCGAAAACACCGAAATACGTTTGTCTTTCGGACAACTGACACTCAAATAGTTTTACAGAAAGTTCTAGAACGATTTTGGCTTATTAAAATATATATTTGGGAAGGTAACTTCGATACGGTTCTTTTAAAAAAACTAGAGATTAATCGGAGTTCTGAGCTAAAAGTTATGGCATTTCTAAGTTGCTATGGTTACTAAAAACGTGGATGAATATTATGACAAATTTGGATTGTTTTGAACAAAAGAAACATATGTATGCCAGAATACTTGGATGCCAACATAGGTATCCAAATAAAACTCATTCTACCCATCCTAACTAAGATCAATCCACTCTCTAACCATTCTAAAACTTAATTTAAAACATAATTAATCCTAATAGGCAATAAACCAAACATATGGGGTATCCTAATTTGGGATCTATCAAGTAGGACACAAAACACATATCTAAAATCCTCAAGAGAGCTCTAAATGGCCTCAAACTTGAATCTAAAAGGGATACATATAGGAAGGTGGATCCTATGGATTCAAAATTAACTAATATGCATAGAAAATCAATTTAGAGGGTTGGTTTTACAGATTGGGAGTGGAATCCCAATGATACTCTCAAGGACACGGCTCTGACACGATGATCTTCCAAAAAGGACACTCCTCCTTGCACTTTGCTCCAAATCTTTGCTAGCACCCTCCCTTGGTAGTATGAGAAGGTTGGATGGAAGTTTTGATGGAGGGATGTAAGGATTTGGAGATCAAATCAAAGTGAAGCTCTCTAATTTAGGGAATAACACTTTGTGAATAAATGGAGGCAAGTGTGAATGAAAGAAAGGAGGCTAACCCTACCTATAGGTGGCTGCCATTAAACTCTATTTGGGCCTTGGGGGAAAGCCCAATAAGGCCCCTACTAATCCCTCTTGGTTAATTTTAAGTTAGGTTCAAGTTTGGGATCAAAAGGGTTATGTTTAAGCCTCTAACTTAACCAATCTAACAAGTGGGATTAGTCTAAACTTACTAACTTAATTAGTAGGATTTGTGGGCCATCACTAACTAATCTTGGGGTCCCGTCTAGAGTCTAAGCTACCCGGGTCACTAACACAAGTCGGAACGAGACGAAACACAAACCTGACTAAACAAATCCCATAAAATCAATATTAAAATATAAAAATTACCAAAATATTAAAATATAATAAATAACCAAAATCACAATACATCAATTTAAATAATATTGAAATAATCTAAAAATCACCAATTAAATAAAATCCTAAATAATTCAAAAGTCACAAAATGACCAAAATACCCTTAAGTGGTAATTAGCTTTTCTAATCACATAGGATAGCTCCCTGTGGTCATGGTTAGTCTCTAGGCTAAGTAGGTCTAAGGTTACACTATTGAAAATGCCCAAATCACAACGCACCAAATTAATTAGTATTAAATTAATTAAAATTCAACATAAACCATTATTATTAATATTTAAAACTAAAATTTTACAAAAGTTCAAAATTACCCTCATTTTAGAAAAGTGGTGGTTACATGTACATAAAGGGGTTAAGAGTTTTAACGGTTAGGGTTTGATTGGATATAGTTTTGGAAAGATTTAGCTTGGTTTGATGATCCAAATCAATGGATACATGTAGATGTATCAGGAAAGAATGAGTTGGTTTCCAAAATAGGAAAGTGGATATGGTGGGTTTCAAATATGGGTTTGACCCTATCATGGATGCATATTAACTGAATAAAATCTGTCTAAAATCCTGCTATTAAGTAAGGGCAACCTAGAATAGGCTCTACCAAAGCTTGTTGGACAAGTTTTGGGTTGGTAGATTTAATTAAGTCAAAATAGGTTTCGAAAGTCCATTAGTGTGACATTTGAATGTAATTAGCATATGAGAACTCAATTGAGGGGGACACTCATGGCATATTTATAGTAGCCTCAAAATAGGTCAAAATTATATATTGGATCAAAATGTTTGGGTCGAGGTTGTGTCCCCAATTTAAATTAGAAAACGGTTGTACGGTTGGTGCTAGAAATAGGATTTTGACTCGAAAGCTTTGTAATAAAAATAAAACATAAGGGAACATGTTTGAATGAGACATGATAATCATGAATAAAGATGGACTTGTCTAGATCATGCATATAAAACTTGTTTTGAGAAATTTGCAATTGTTGTGCTCCTAAAATCAAAGGGTATTTAATAACCGAAAATAATAATAGGAAATTTCCTATAAAATAAATAAATTAAAATAATAACCTAGAAAATTCAGAGGACTTACAACTATATACATATGGCATATGGCATCCAAAATCCCCTCATATCTATTAAGCAACCAAATTAAATAGGCAAACTAATTTACATAATTACCTAAGGAATACTGAAAATTCTATAAAGCATGAGATGCAACGACACGAGAAAGCTAAAGGAAAATAGTTAAGTGCAAATTCGAAGTTCAAGAACGAGGAAAATTCTAAAAGAATTGTCAAGGCGGTTGTGGATTGACAATCGTAAGAGTCTAATCCGTATCGGAGGCCCGCTCAGTACAGTAACATAATCAAAACGACTAACTTGACCTGCATAGGCCACTAAAAAACATGTCATGCCTTTGTCCCAAAAATCACAGGACTTGCACATGACTCAGCCAGCTAGTACATACTCAAGGAAGAATGCAATATATAGAAACTCTCAAGTAATACACTTAAGCTGTTTATAAGGTCAAGTATGACCGTCTAAAATGTCAAGTCAACTATATCTCAATCCATAAAATAGTAATAACAATAGCGAACCAAGTGCACTAAACGTGATCAAACTATAATACACTGATTCTGGAATAGGTAAATATTTAGAATGGATCCCCAATAACAAATATATCATGAACAAGCTAGAAGAAAGATGAAACCTGTAAAGTACTAGGCTATAATAGCAGCATGAGTCATATAGGACAAAATAAAAAATAAAAAGATATAACGACATTATCACCTAAATGTACCAGACATCCTGGAGAAGCAATCATTCTCTAACAATCTATTCTACGTTGATATCTCAACATACCTAGAGAGATCGACAAGTCCTCAAGGGACATAGCAAGATACATAATAACATGCCTATTGTAACTGTAAATTACATGTATGAGAAAACAAGAAATGGTACAAGAAATAAAGAATGAAGAAAGTACAATACATGAATGGAAACATGAAGATAGGGGCATGCCGTCGAGAATCATGCTAATAAATATGACTACAGTAGAATTACGGTAAACCGCAACCCGATAGGAGCTAACGGTCCTATAGATCGCAGCTTGGTAGGGGCTAACAACCTATACTAAATCTATATCGTAGCTCGGTAGGGGCTAACAATCGAAAGTGGTCAAGTATAGTCAATGACTAATAACAACATCCTTCCCTAGAACTACGTGTCAAGTCAATATTAGCCCAATAATTTCATCATCTTTTTGAATATGGATAATCAATTAAAAGTTTAACATGATGTCACTAATATTCATGTAATAACTATTATATTGCTACTTAAACTTAGCATCGTCCTACTGTATATTAAATTAATCATACTATTATACTACTTTGTTTATCTAATATGTACTTATAGACAAGCAGTAAGCATGATCAAACCAGGACATATGCATTGAAGAATTAATGATGGGCCAAAGACGACATAATACAAAAAGATTTCTCTGAACCGCCCAATAACCTATCCGAGGCCTCGTACTCGGCGGTTCCGCTGCCTGATCAATGGACAGGGGTAGAGGGGGTAGTTTCCTCCATCGGGGTCCGATGGTGAAGACCCCGAAAGGTCTGTTTATCTTTGGACAATCAATGTCAAGAAAAAAGGCGTCATCAAAGTTCTCTTAGTTTTTATATTTTATTTTGTATTTTATCTTTATTTTATAGGAACAAATGTACATTGGGTTCGCAGTTGGTACTAGAAAGCTCAAATATAAGCTTAAACAAAATGCTAGTCTACCAAACCAAACTGGCCAACCCAATCTATAAGCTAGTCCACTCAAATCAGCCTGAACCCAAGCCATAAACATTCTGGAAATAAGGTGACCGAATTCGGACCGAGTTCTGCCCAAACTTGAACCAAGTTTTGCTCGAATATGGACCAAACACAGCCCCCTGACCCAGTTTGCTATTTGATCGTTTTCTCCTGGAGACCAGTTTCGAATTTATGAACGTTAGGGGACAAAACTCTGCCCAAAATTTGTCCTCAATAAACCTATGTATACCTATGGGTTTTCACCATTTCAACTCACTCATTCACTTTCATATTTTTTACCAACTGAGCTATAAACCTTCTCTATTTCCAATATCAACTCCCAGCCTTCTAGTGCCAATGCGGTTCCAATTTTAGAAGTCTGATTGAGTTGGAAAGCTTGGATTTCAATATGTTGTCTCCATACTTGTTATTGTGAATTTGCGAGCCCTTCGTATTAAAGCTCGTGGTTGAAGTCGTAGTGTCCTTCAGATCAAAGCATGAGGAGTAAGAAGTCGATGTGCCCTTCAGATTAAAACATTTGGTGTAACTACTATTTCAAATAGTAGACTAATATCGAATAAGAGTTCTCGAGACTGGAATAGTCCTTTCAAAGAAAAACTAGTATAAACCTCGGTGTTTGCATTTGCTCTTCTCTACTCATTTACTTCACACATTTACTTATATACGCATGTTTCATATTAGTTTGATTATTGCCATACATTTTTTTACTGGTAATTTTTATTCAGTTGCACATATGCACTATATTTACCCCCTCTAGAGGTGCTCAATGGTCCTACAATTGGTATCAGAGCAGGTTCTCTTTATATAGGTATTACTGATCTCAAAGCAGGTTCTCTTTATATAGCTATTATGATCATACCAATTGTTCCTATAATTGGTATTAGAGTAAGGACTCTATTATTGGCTTAACATCCTTAGAGTAGATCTTTATTATCTTTCGTATCAGAGCGGGTTTGATTATATAACACTTTAGAGGTGTTCTGATTCCAATTTTCTACAATTGGTATTCGAGCAGGTTATATATAAATATAACACTCTAGAGTATATATATATATATATATATATATGGAAACAGTGAAATCAATTCTCACTAGTGAAGGACAGTCCACAAATAGACCCCCCTCCACTATTAGATGGAACAAACTATACTTATTGGAAGATACGGATGTGCATCCACCTGAAGTCTCTAGACTTTGACATCATGTCATGCGTTGTCAATGGCTACAAAAAGCCTATTATTACCTCTATTTTCAATTTCTATATTATCAACAAGCCATATTATAGTTATACGGAGGAAGAAAAAAGTTAGGTAGCCTTGATGCAAAAGCAATAAATGCTTTTTATTGTGTTGTAGACTTAAATATATTCAATCATATTACGACATGCACAACATCTTATAAAATTTGAAAATTATTTGAAGATACTCACGAGAACAAGTACATAAGTGAAGCTTGCAACTCCAAAGGAGAAAAAATTCCTCGAGATGCTGTAAATGTGTGTATGATGGAATTAGAATTTGAGGTGCAACACAATCCTTTATACGAAGAAGAGCTTGTGTGCTATAACTACAGAAGATCAGGCCACATGATAAAAGATGGCCTGCTACTGAAAAGAAGAATAGACAAACGATCAAACAAAGAAAGATCGTCATCTCGTAAGTACGCTAACACGAGTATATGGTATGAAAGTGAGGCAAGCGACTCTGAAGAAAAAGAGAGCCCTCGTCAAGATGCAAATGTATGCTTAATGGTATTATCCAACGAGATACAAAATGATCCTCTATTCAGAAAGAATGAATTTTCTTATGATAAATTATCTGATGCCTTCCACAATTTATTTACTAATTACAAGAAGGTTCTAAACAAGTATAAGCAAGCTAGAAAGGATATTCTATCTTATAAGCATGAGAATAAAAAGCTTACTTACTTATTAGATGATACTAGAAACACTTCTACTTTTGATAATTCTATTGAGATTTCCACACTTGAGTTTAGATTTCATGAGGCACTTGATTCCATTGAGAAAAACACTCAAGAAAATGCTAAATCAATACGACTTGACATTGATAATATCCTAAAACCACATCTTTTGTCCTAATCGGTTACTTAGATGTTGATTTTGTTGGACGTAAAGTAGACCGTAAAAGTACCAGCGGTATGTGTCATTTCCTAGGAAAAGTCTAGTCTCTTGGTTTAGCAAGAAACAAAACACTATAGCATTATCAACAACTAAGTCTAAGCATATCATCGTAGGATGTTGTTGTGCTCAAATTTGTAGATAAAGCAAATCCTAGAAGACTATAATCTGCACTATACAAAGATTCACATTTATTATGACAACACTAACAGTATCAACATGACTAAAAATCTAGTATGTCACTCACGCACAAAGCACATGGAAATGTGTCATCACTTCTTGCATGATCACCAACAACACAAGGACATTTGCTTAGAATTTATTGACACAGATCATCAATTAGCATATATTTTTACAAAATCGTGTTTCAATTATCTGCGTCACAAGTTAGGCATACTTGAATTTTTAGATTCATAATGTGTTATGATTAATAAAAATAATTAAAACTTGATATTTCTAGATTTATTAATTGAAGTTATTTTGGGTAAAGTCAAAAGGTCCCTTCTGTTATACAGGCATAAACAGCCTGAAGCGACACGGTGTACTAGTCTTCGGACAACTGCTAGATGGGATCCGTCCCCTACAGCCAACCCAAAGTGATGGATTTTAATTAGATCAAGGAATTGAAAGTTATTAAGTTATTCTTATAATTTCCTACAAATAAATGAATGAAAATTCAAGTAGCCGAACTCGGACAGAACTCAGCCCGAGTTCTGACCGAGTTATGGTCGAATTCGGTTGCGAGTTTTTTATTTAAACAACAGCGAATAGAAAGCCCCACAAACCTTTATATACATCTTTTTCCCCATATTACAGCCGCTCGAAAACTCTAAACCCTAACCCTAGTTTTTGGGAACTCCCTTCCAGAGCTTCAAAACTTCATCTTCTCGGATCTACCGACATTATGAAGGCATTCTCAACTCCTTTTTATTCTCCAATCGAGGTATATCTCTCTCCTTTCCTAAATTTCAATTTCATGGCTCCTAATCTTTTTAAGAGAAAGAAAAGAGATACTGCTGCCTCATCCTCCACTTCGGAGTATGAACCTATTAACGAGTTTAGTCTCACTCGTCCCGACGACGACGATTTTGACACCAACTTATTTCTATCTTCAAAAATTTTAGTCTCTTGGTTTAACCACATTCGATAACAGAATATTTGCCCTAGTCAATCGATTAATTTCACTGTTCCTTCTGAGTATGCATCTACCTTTGAGAACTTAGGGCTCCGAGGTTTCTTCGAGACTTTGAGCCAAATTTATGAAAATGGTGTACGAATGTTTTATTGTAATTTGTAAGAAGCAGACGACAACATTTATTCCCGTGTTAGTGGAAAAGAACTTGAATTTAACTCGACACTCTTGAGTGAGTACTTCCATATGCCTGACAATAGCGAAGCTCTAGTTGAGATTAACAAAGTTCAATTCACTCCTGACATATCTGAGTCTCTTAAGGTAGCGATGTGTCATCCGGGTATGGTTCCTCGGTCTTATATATTCGCACGTCACCTGAACCAGAACTTTTATGACCTCCATCACATTGTTTATTCTGCCTTGTTACCTAAGATGGGATATACTGATGAGGTCACCTTTTTAGAGATATCGACAATGTACCATATCCACTATGGATTCACCTTTTCTGTTCCCAAGATCATTATTGCTGGTATGGTTAGTTGTCGGAGGGCAGGCCGCAACCTCCTTTATCCTATGCATCTAGCGGTGATTTTCCAGAAGTTTGGAATCAACTTAGATATTTGTCCTATTTTTGGGTCACCTTCTGAGATGTCTACATCTAAGAAGTATCTTCACCCTCCACCGCAACCCGATGGTGCTCTATTGTGACTCCCTTAACCGATTTTTGGTAAAATTTTATATTTTTTCTAACATTTTCTAGAGGAAGTATAATATTATTCCCTATGAGATCTTTAGATTAATTATTTATTAATATTGCTAAAGTTTGATTTTACTGTCAAGGCTGATTTTTAATACTGGGTATTACAAATTTTAGTTTTCCTACTTAATTACAAAATTATTGTTATTACTAACTGATTTCAAAATTATTAATTAATTATTATTTATGATAAAGGATTTATTATTTATGTTTTCCTGATTAATTAGTTATACAAACAGTTAATTAATTTTTAGTACTTGGAATAATTAATGGGTTTGTAACTAATTAGTCAAACAGTTGAGAGTAATTAAATTTGTTAGAATTTGAAATTTCTGATTGAAACAATTTTGAATTTTAAAATCTGTTGAAATTTTAGTGAAATTCTATTTTAAAAACTGTTTGAAATTTGAAAATTTGAAAATCTGTTATATGTATTACACTATGCCACCCAGATCTAATTTTATTACCTATACTGCCACCATAGATATTAGCCCTAGATCTATATTTTATTACAACTATACCACTGAAATATTTTATTATAAATACAGGATAATATTTTATTATTATTGTACAGTTTCCAATAACTCTGACACACAGTCTCTCTCTCTGTAATTTCTCCCTCTCTCTCTCTCCTGTAACCTCTCGGCTGAGTACCGCCTTCCTCTGCCATGCGCCACCGCCTCGATCGGAGCTTGAGGTTGACCATTTGCTCGCCGCCACCGTCGTCACCGACCCCTCGCCATCACTGGGAGGTCCTTTCACGACTGTAGAGCAGCCAGGAAGACTAAGCTTCCTCGGCTCACGTCCTTCTTGAAGACCGTGCTAACTTCACATATCGAGGTGTCTCTTCGAATCTCGTGTGGTCACCTCGAGTCTTGCGTGACCCTTCGAAACTCGATCGAGAAGACACTTCGAGATCGACGACCACCTCGAGTAGTGAGCCGCCCCTTTGTGAATAACGTCCCTCTTCGTAGCTTGTGCCGACCAGAACTTCGCCGTCGTGGGAATTCGAGGTCCATCGCTTTTCGCCTGGACTAGAGCCACCGCGACGACGAGCACCGTCATGTCACCGGATCTCGACGACCCCGCGCCAGAAGCCATCGAGGAGTCGCTGTCTTCTTCACCACCGAGTTCAGCCGCTCCTAGCCAGATCCGACCGTCGAGCCAAGCCAAAGTTCGCCGACGTCGAATGCGCCCAGACTCGCCGTCGGTCAGCAGTGCTTCGCCATCATGGATCAATGACCCCGCCGGCCAAAGTGAGTTCCCTCATCGATCTCTTAAACCCCTTCTTCTTGCTTGCTACTAGGGTTTCGTAACTGGAGAGATTGACCTAGAATCTAGGATTTCTGTGAGGAAGATGACCTAGAAATTAGGGTTTTAGGTTTAGGGTTAGGGATCGATCTGGGTTTTGAGTGAAGTATTTATGGATCTAGGGTTTCGGATCTCAGGAGTTGGGGTTGATGATGATTAAGGTTTTGTGTGCGGCTGAATATAGGTTGAAGAGGAGCCGAGCTTAGGGTTTGGTTCAGGCTAGAGAGGAAGTCGGAATCAGATTAGGGTTTCGGGATGGAGTGTGTAATGCCCCGCTCCGCATCGGTGCATTACGATGAGTCGTTGACTCGAAGAGTTGCGTTGACCCGATGAAGTATCGATGCGAAAGTTACGTTGGCCAAAGGTAAGCCTTGAGTCGGTTGGAATCTATGAATCGAATCGATGCAAAGGATAAGTCCCGTTGAGCAAAAGTGCTGATTTTAGTTGATCTGGTGTGCAGGCTATGCTTTTACGCTGGACGATAAGAGGTCGGCATTTTGCCTTATGTAATGAAGTATCCGCGAAACCAAATTGTGGCCTTGCAACGAATTGTGGCATGGGCACGATAGGCCAAATCAATCGAGTAGAGCAAAGGAATGGCTAAGTCCGAGAGTTAGCTATGCGGTCGAGTTATGGAAGCGAGACGCTTCAATCGGCAAGACGACAAGGCGTATCGGCTTAAGGTGGGCGGGTTCTTGACTCTCTCTTCCTATTCCTTCACGTCTAATAAAATATGGCATTATATGCGTAATATGTTATCGAGTTAGCGAGTGTGGCTCGGCGAGTAAGTGTCTAAGTATGTGTTGAACACTAAGATGGAACATTGAACAATCGAACAATTGAAGCGACGTGCATCAAGTGCACGAGTCGCGATAGGGCATGATGGTAGAACATTGAAAGACAACATCGAGATGTGCATCTTGTGTACGGCTCCGAGAACATTGAACTCTAGGCGTAGAATATTGATTATGGTGCTGAGCGTGCCTTTGTGCACTTAAGCTACGAGATGACGAAGTAAATACGGAGGTAGGCTATGCGAATAACATTATAAATCGGGACGCATTGAATACGAGTATGAAATGACTAAGCCGTTGGGCGTCGTCCATCAATATGGATGTGTTGGGGCATAACGTCGACGGAGCTCCCCATATGAATGGTGGATTATGTTTATGGCACGGGTAACCGTTTATGGCACGGGTAACCGTTTATGGCACGGGAAACCGTTTATGTGCGAGACTATGTTTATGGAATACGAGATGGATTGGAATGTGTGACTTGTATGCTATGGCACGTATTGCATGGTCAATGGACTCGGATTGCCCGTGTACGGTACGGCTTCCCTCGAACGGTTACGTCGGGGCGCCAGGACCGTTCGGCCTAGGAGGGAATTATGTGTGGTATTTATGGTGCACAACATTCGGACGGATTGCAACCGTCCAGTGCTGTGATAAGCTATAATATCCGTAAGTTTGGGATCCTTCGGATACTGGGCTAGCAACCCGTATCGAAGCGATTGTAGGCTTACACATAAAGATGCCAAGTCCATTATGGTGCGAAACACCGTGACCTTCATATAGTTAGGGCCGGTGGGCTGAGATGAGAGCTGGGTGTAGGCGCAGGGCCTGCCACCCATTATGCATATGTTTACGTTTATGATTGGTCGGTTGATACGAATCGTATGTTGCTTATGTTAAGTTCTAACCACTGCAGGCTAAGGAAATAGGACGGAGATGAGCACGTACACTATGTTACGTTCATATTATGGCTAACTGCATCTGCTGCAGGAATACGATATGGGACACATTTACGATAATGTGCTATGTTAAGTTTTGCTATGAAACTGATCCTAAGGCTAAATAGAAAGACCACAAAGTAAGATACATGCTCACTAAATGATTAAGTGTTTGGTTTGGGTGCGAGCGGGTCTTGATCAGTGCGAAGCGAGGACGAAAGCACTAATCCCCCACTAGTTTATGTGCAGGCTCAGGTTATGATCGGCTCGGGACGGAGCTTGGCTTGGACGTGCCGAGGCATGGAGTCCCTGGCGTTCAATAGGAGCATCCGCATATGCGTTCGGACTTGCGACATGGAGATGTTCGGCCGAGGACTACTTGGTGGCTATAAAGAGGTATAATGTATGGAACAATGTAATCCTTTGTGAGCTAGATAGATCATGAGCGTTGTAGCCAATTGGTATTTATGTTGGGCTATTCAGAGCCTTTGTAATCTTCAATATGTTATCAATAAAAGAGAATCTTATGTTATACTCTGTTTTCCTTCCGCTGCTTATGTTATCAATTTGAGATAAAACTCTATGTAAACTGTTATCTTGCCTTACACGAGCGCAATTCCCGGCTCGTGCGGCATCATGCCCCAGCGAAGACGAGGATTCGGGTAAAATCTAGCGAGGACGAGCGATTTCTCGGATCGGGGCATGACAAGTTGGTATCAGAGCGGTTCCATCCTTTGGATCGTGCGTGAATCTCTTTGACCCTCAGTTGCTTCGTTATCGAATTCAGTTGACTCTAAGTTGTTTTCGCAACCGCATGGCTCATGGATCTGCTCGACGCTACATTGGATGTTCCATACAATAAGTCTATATTAAGTGCGTACGTCCGCCACAAGTATGTCGTGACTATTAAGCTATCTCCGGGTGTCATCGGAAAGTGTTGGTTGCACGAAGTGCAACGAGTTATGGGATGTTGGTTGCACGAAGTGCATTAAGTTATGGAATGCTGGTCGCACGAAGTGCAACGAATATGGCGATGTTGGTTGCATGAAGTGCAATGATATGTGTTGTCGGTCGTATAAAGTACGAGGAAATATGTGTTGTTGGTCGCACGGAGTGCGAAGAGTTATGTGTTGTTGGTTGCACGAAGTGCAACGGGTCGATATGTGAGGCAATACCTATTATGTTGCTATGAGAATGGTTATGTGTTATCGGTTGCACGGAGTGCAACAAGTCGTGGATCATTCGTTGCATCGGTGCAACGAGTCGATATGGTATGATGCGTGTTGTATGGCTATGCGGATGGATAGCGATATATCGCACGGGATTAAGAAATGACCTTAAGTATCGAGAGTAAATTGTTGCACGAGTTGCAACGAGCGAGATTGGAAGATCGTCGATACGATTTGAACGAGTCGAGTTGAGTAGGCGAACATGTATGTTGGCCGTATGTCACGTTGAGCTTTGAATAAGTGAATGTTGCAGGTGTGATCGATACAATCGCCATGGTACGGTTAGATCGAATATATGTCAAACTTGAGCTAACGTTAGAGCTAGGATCGGAAGGATCGCCATACGGGACGGTTAAGTTGAGATAGGAGTCGAACCTATGTGAAGTGTGATGTCGAGTAATGACTCGATTCTGAGTGGTATATGCAATACCAATTATGCGAGCAAGTATAGCGAAGTATTGTGTCGATAACGATAGGCTCGATCCTGAGTGGTATATGGAATACCACTTGGCGATAGCTATGTTAAGCCGGTTGGTGACTTGCGATAGATTTCGTTGAGACGATTATGTTGTTACGATATGTTTGTCCTCAACGGATGGAGTAGTACCGAGACTCGAGTGGGAATGATTATGTACGAAGTCATACTTATGGATGATACGTCGGGCGAGGATTCATTAAGTTTAAGTTGAACGATAGGCTGAGCCTAATAAGAGAATGTTACGTTGAGGAAATAGTCGACCCGGTCGAACTTATG
The DNA here is from genome assembly GCA_029216955.1 of Iris pallida. Taxonomy (NCBI): domain Eukaryota; kingdom Viridiplantae; phylum Streptophyta; class Magnoliopsida; order Asparagales; family Iridaceae; genus Iris; species Iris pallida. The sequence goes on from JANAVB010017399.1 coordinate 5,268,663, forward strand.
TTGAGTTAGTACGACAACTTCTTCGGAACGTGTTGAGTAGGTACGAGAAATCGTACGAACAAATTTGGGTTAGAACTATGAGTCGGTAGCACGATTTAGAAGTGCGAGTTAGGGATATGAGAATGGATATGTGAATTTGAAATTGTGTCGCGACGATGTTAAGTATTTACAACGGAATAAATCTTGATAAGTACGAGACTTGATTCGTATTCGAGTTCAGATAATGGCAATGATTGCAACGGGTTTGAGCTTATGAGAAAGGAAGATGTTCAAGTTATGCCTATCGACAATGGTATTGAGGCGTATCAAAGACGATATGCAATAACTCGGGGATACTCTGAACGAATGAACGAAAATTATGTTGAGCATTGTTGTTGGACGAATAAGATGCAAAGTTAAGTGATGGAAGTTTGGATGATAACAGTACGAATGCTTCGGAGAATTGAGAATGGATGAATATTGCTTGGATGAAAACGAAAGTGTATGGATTGCTTCGTAGATAACCACTATATTGACATTCTTGTCTTGAGCGAGCGCAACACCAGCCTCGCACATACGTCATGTCAAATTAGAACGATCATTCCGCGTGAGCGTTGGTATGGTGATTCATCCAGCAGGGATGATCGAACTTGCAAGGCGTGGCAAATTTGATATGGACTTGTGGTTTGATGCAAAAGTTGTTTGAGGATGGTTTCGAGGAGTATAGAATGTGTCGGACTGTGATTATGGATAGGTGAACTTGAACCTGAGGCGAGTAGATGTCGTACAATTAGCAAAATAGTCGACGGTAATGCATAAGTGATTCGAGTAGTAACGGCGCGCAAGCGCATGAGTCATTCGAGTAGCAACAGCGCATCAGTTGCGCGGGGATAGAAAATTATGAATTGGTATGTCGGATAGGGTAAAAGTCGCATAGGAAATGTCAGGAATTGATTTGGCTCCGCGATAGGATATAGCATGGTTCATTGTAACTGTCCCTCGTTGATGATCTTCAATTATCGAGCGTAGTTTCGGGACAGATGACCCTAGAAGACTTGACCGCCAAATCAAGTGAATGTTGAAGTCCCATAGGATGACCCTAAAGAAGTCGCGTAAGAAGGATAAGGAAAGAGGTAGTGCATGTTGAGGATAAGTCTAAGCGAGTGAGTATCGTGTCTCGAAAGTTAGCGAGTACTTGAATCGATATGGTCAAGGAAAGTTATGTTGGATCGAATAGATGTTGAGGAACGTGCTTAGCGTAGTAATGCGGTAAGGCGATTGCAAGGATTCTGTAATGCGCGAGAGCGACGGATAGTAGAACGACCTAAGAGTGTGTCGTAGATCGGTTGAGTAACGGTTAGGCTATGTGTATTGAGCGCACGATCTATGTTACGAAACGAACTAGTCGGGATTGAATCGAAGTTTGAGTAAAGGATTTGTACTCGGTCGAGAATCGGGGATGAGCGTATCGTAAGAGACCTTGGGTCGGAAAGATTGTTGTCTTTGAGCATCGTAGACTCAAGTTGACCTCTTATGTCGGAAGAGCGCGAGCATGATGTCTGGATAAGTTGCCTAGCGGGGGTAGCCCCAGACTCGATGTGCGGGTAGTTCGAGAACGTGGGTCGTGTTGGGATAGTTGTGTGCGAGACTTAGTATGGATTGTAAGCAAAGGAATTTGTGACATGTGGACTTATTCCATGTCGTTGAGGCCAAGTGTTATGAATGATTGGATGAAAGACTTGAGTTATGCGAGAGATAGGAAATGGTTGGGCAAATAGGCATTGCGGGAGCTTGTTGCGATCGGATACGCAATAACTTGTGCAATGCATACGTTAGGTGGCCGGCGAGAACTTATGAGATCGAAGTACGGATTTGAATTAATTTATGTGCAAGATGTTGGAAGATGATCGCATGTTATGGGATGATGCATACGAGGAGTATTTTGGGAATAGGCGCTAAGACATGACTAAGTCGAGTACGGACCGATAGATGCTTGAGGATTTAAGTTGAGCTTGATAGTTGTCCCGATATCCTACAACTGAGCTTGGCTGAAATGCATATATTGGTGGGACGCCTAAAATATGTGTATGATCCAGACTGAGTTGTATGATTCCAACGATAGTAGAACGAGATCGTGAAACGATCTGGCGAGACACTTGGATTTAAGTGTTGGTTTCGGTTCGAGGACGAACCTGATTTTGAGTGGTATATTATGTAATGTCCCGCTCCGCATCGATGTATTACGATGAGTCGTTGACTCGAAGAGTTGCGTTGACCCGATGAAGTATCGATGCGAAAGTTACGTTGGCCAAAGGTAAGCCTTGAGTCGGTTGGAATCTATGAATCGAATCGATGCAAAGGATAAGTCCCGTTGAGCAAAAGTGCTGATTTTAGTTGATCTGGTGTGCAGGCTATGCTTTTACGCTGGACGATAAGAGGTCGGCATTTTGCCTTATGTAATGAAGTATCCGTGAAACCAAATTGTGGCCTTGCAACGGATAGTGGCATGGGCACGATAGGCCAAATCAACCGAGTAGAGCAAAGGAATGGCTAAGTCCGGGAGTTAGCTATGCGATCGAGTTATGGAAGCGAGACGCTTCAATCGGCGAGACGACAAGGCGTATCGGCTTAAGGTGGGCGGGTTCTTGACTCTCTCTCCCTATTCCTTCACGTCTAATAAAATATGGTATTATATGCGTAATATGTTATCGAGTTAGCGAGCGTAGCTCGGCGAGTAAGTGTCTAAGTATGTGTTGAATACTAAGATGGAACATTGAACAATCGAACAATTGAAGCGACGTACATCAAGTGCACGAGTTGCGATAGGGCATGATGGTAGAACATTGAAAGACAACATCGAGATGTGCATCTTGTGCACGGCTCCGAGAACATTGAACTCTAGGCGTAGAATATTGATTATGGTACTGAGCGTGCCTTTGTGCACTTAAGCTATGAGATGACTAAGTAAATACGGAGGTAGGCTATGCGAATAACATTATAAATCGGGATGCATTGAATACGAGTATGAGATGACTAAGCCGTTGGGCGTCGTGCATCAATATGGATGTGTTGGGGCATAACGCCGACGGAGCTCCCCATATGAATGGTAGATTATGTTTATGGTACGGGTAACCGTTTGTGGCACGGGAAATCGTTTATGTGCGAGACTATGTTTATGGAATACGAGATGGATTGCCCGTGCACGGGTACGGCTTCCCTCGAATGGTTATGCCGGGGCGCCGGGACCGTTCGGCCTAGGAGGGAATTATGTGTGGTATTTATGGTACACAATATTCGGACGAATTGCGACCGTCCAGTGCTGTGATAAGCTATGATCCGTAAGTTTGGGATCCTTCGGATACTGGGCTAGCAACCCGTATCGAAGCGATTGTAGACTTACACATAAGAGATGCCAAGTCCATTACGGTGTGAAACACCGTGACCTTCATATAGTTAGGGCCGGTGGGCTGAGATGAGAGCTGGGTGCAGGCACAGGGCCTGCCATCCATTATGCATATGTTTACGTTTATGATTGGTCGGTTGATACGAATCGTATGTTGCTTATGTTAAGTTCTAACCACTGCAGGCTAAGGAAATGGGACGGAGATGAGCAAGTACACTATGTTACGTTCATATTATGGCTAACTGTATCTGCTGTAGGAACACGATATGGGACACATTTACGATAATGTGCTATGTTAAGTTTTGCCATGAAACTGATCCTAAGGCTAAATAGAAAGACCACAAAGTAAGATGCATGCTCACTAAATGATTAAGTGTGGTGCGAGCGGGTCTTGATCAGTGCGAAGCGAGGACGAAAGCACTAATCCCCTACTAGTTTATGTGCAGGCTCAGGTTATGATCGGCTCGAGGCGGAGCTTGGCTTGGACGTACCGAGGCATGGAGTCCCTGGCGTTCAAGAGGAGCTTCCGCATATGCGTTCGGACTTGCGACAGGGAGATGTTCGGCCGAGGACTACTTGGTGGCTATAAAGAGGCATAATGTATGGAACAATGTAATCCTTTGTGAGCTAGAGAGATCATGAGCGTTGTAGCCAATTGGCATTTATGTTGGGCTATTCAGAGCCTTTGTAATCTTCAATATGTTATCAATAAAAGAGAATCTTATGTTATACTCTGTTTTTCTTCCGCTGCTTATGTTATCAATTTGCGATAAAACTCTATGTGAACTGTTATCTTGTCTTGCTCGAGCGCAATTCCAGGCTCGTGCGGCATCACGCCCCAGCGAGGACGAGGATTCGGGTAAAATCTAGCGAGGACGAGCGATTTTCCGGATCGGGGCGTGACAGAGTGAAGTCTGAGGGAGAAGACGAAGGGATGGGGCTAGTCGGGCGAAGAAGAAGAAGTTGGGTTAGGGTTTCCTAACACTGAGAAGGAAGAAGAAGTTTGGAGTAGGGTTTTGAGCTTGAGCTGTGAGAGGAAGAGGAAGGACTGAGGAATAGCCTAGATTAGGGTCACTCGGTCGGAGAAGAGAAGCAGAGGATGAAGGCGAAGTGAAGAATGTTCGGTCGACTGTTTTAGAATGAGAGAGGAGAGAGAAGACAAGGATTTATGTTAGGGTTTGTTAGGTATGGGCCGGGTCTTGTGCTTAGAATATTTTGGCTGAGTTTAATTAGAAATAAACAGTTAAAGTTTGGTAAATTAAATTTTGATATGTGGGCTGTATTGGTGGGCTCTAGTCCAACAACTGTTAAGTTTTATTTTAACAGTGTGGAGTCTGGACTGGGTCATATAGGCCAGATCTATGTGGGCCTGTTGTTGGGCTGAGTTTAGGAAGGAAATTATCAGTTTGGGCTGGGAGTATTATAAGGGATTTTGGGCTCTTGGTTATTCTTAGTTATTATAATATTTCTTTAAAGACTTTATGGTAATTTTGTCAAATGTTTAGTGCCTATAATAAATATTGTTAGCAATAATTTTAATTACCATTTAAATCTTATTAAATTGTAGATGTTTTGCTAGTATCTTCACTATTTATTAGGAGATTATAAACCTATTTCACTAATCTATTAATTCTAATTTTTATCTAATAAAGCGGAGGTATAAGTATTTCTAGTGTATGTATATATACTAGTATTTTATAGGAATAAATGTTTATATATTATTTTAATTTGTTTAGTAATGTTTTTTTACATCTATATATATTAATATTTGATTAGAGCATTATTTAGATAATATCACATTATCAATATTTTGTAAAGTTAGCTAATAGGTATTCTTCCTATATTAATGAATAAATAATTATCAAAGCTAATATGCATATTTTTCTAAACAAATGATTTTCTACTAAATATAATTAATGATATTTAAGCTATTTAAAAAGGTTTATATAGTTAAAATTTTACTAGCAAAATGTTTTAATAGCTCTAAAATAGCTTAATAGTTTTTCAATAAACTTATTTAAAAAGAAAGTTATAATTATTACTTTGCTAATAAAATGTTTCTAAATTATTTCTAAAATCATATAGTATATGTTTTCATTAGTATTTATGGTGATTAAAACTATAATATTTTCTAAATATTAGTAGCTAGAATATTTCCATTAGCTAGTTAGTAATATAGTTGGCTAATGATCATTATTTCAAACCCTAATCAAATTGTACCAAATTACCAGGTGGTTCCTTGCATCCATGCAGTACTACTCCCGTGCTTCCAAGGCGAGGCAAGTACACCAACTTGATTTGTACTTTGTTTTTCTGTCTTACATTCCTGTGCCATGTTCTCATATCGGACACGAGATACACACGATTGTCTTGTACATTGTTCATTGCTTGCGAGTCATTATTTATTACAGAAATTGGGAAAAATATTAGCTTTTGTGTGACCACACCCACATAGGTATTGTGGATAGCATAATCGTATACTTCATGTACGATGAAGTCGAACCTTGTAGAATTGATTGACTCATTGATTGATTGTGCTCCTAAGCCGGTCACACATTAGTTTAATATTTCAAAAATTGTCACAATTGCATTGACTGTCGTATTTATTGACTTGTACCTTGATAGCCGTGTTCATTGTCTAGCCTATTGATTTTCATCCATTGCCTGCAGTTTTATATTTTATTTTTGGTACCATAGTTTTATTTCTATTTTTGGTATTTTGGTTTCACCTTGTATTCTGTACTACAGATTACATTGTATATTGTTCTTATCGGGGTTGTACTTTGCTCTTTTCCTGACAGGATACGTTGCAGGTGAGCTTGAGGCCACATGGAGCATGAGATTGCATTGGATATTGTAGGCTTTTATTTTATTTATTTTTTTGGAGATTGTATTTTGGATATTCATTATTGTATATTTATTTTATTTGACCTAATTTGTCTCCGGCTAATTTTGTACTAAATGACTTGATGGATATTGGTGATAATTCTTGAAATATTATAAAAGCTGTGTTTGTTTACATTACATTGTGACTTGGAGTTTTCCTTAGTATTGTACAGCTTACTTCGTCGTGTCCATCGACGAAGGCTGGGCGTGTCCGACTCATATTCGATTATTCGGGAGTGGGTTGTGACATGTTTTTAGTGGTGGCCCATGCAGGTCTATCCTATTGACACTTAGGCAATAAAGTGTTATTGGGGGACCAGCGAAAGCTAAGGAAAACTCATCACAGCATAGGAACCACGGGAAAATGGTTTATGGTTTATGGTTATTGATATTTAAATTAGAAATTTGATTTTACTTATGATTTTAGGTTAGTTTTTAATTTTTCTAGGACATAGCAATCAACAGTTCATTTTTCTTTTACAGGACGGTCGCCACGACGAACGCTGGGACTAGCGAGCAGCCTGCACCTAATGTGCAGGAGCAGCTTCCACCGCCTCCGCCTCAGCCGCTCCCTCCGACGATGACATTCGATGGCACGTAGATGATGGCCATGTTCCAGCAATTCATGGAGGCACAGAATCACCAGGCGATGCAGTTTCGAGCGACGATCATGGACGTGCTCTGAGTTAGGGAGCCAGCTCCACCAGCTTCTCCAGCACCGCCGGCACCAGCAGCGCCGAGGCCAGGAACTGCCAAGGACTATCAGAACCTCTGCCCGATGGATTTTTGGGGCCATGAGGGGATAATCTACACGGACGAGTGGCTAGAAAGTGCTGAACGGACATTAAAGATGGCAAGGATCCCAGATATTTGAAGGTCGAAATTGCAAGCATGCGACTTTTCGACATTGCTAGAGCTTGGTATAGGGAGGAGCCTCAGTTGGCTGAACCCCAAGTTCTCTGGAAGGATTTTAAACTGTTGTTCCAGGAGAAGTTCTTTCCATATGTGGAGCGGAACGAGCTTCGGATGCAGTTTGAGGCATTGCAGCTAGGGAGTATGACTGTAGCACAGTATACATCGGAGTTTACCCGACTCAGAAGGTTCGCGGAGAACCTAGTCAGCACATCGTAGAAGAGGGCTTGGAAGTTCAAGAAGGGTCTCACCAAGGAGTTGTGACATACAGTAGCTATCAGTCAGGCCCCTACCTATGTGAGCATCCTTAAAATTGCTCAGGGAGTGGAGAAGGAGATGGACCCGAAGCTTAAGCGGGATCGAGATATTGACACCAGCAGTTCCCAGGGTCCACCAAAGCGGACCGACACTCAGCAGAGGCCACCTCAGCATCAGCATCATCCTCATGTTCGAGCTCCGACATCACCGAGGCAGCAGAGACAGATTCATACCCCGATATAATTTTCTTGCACATACTACAAGAGATCGTGACATCGTATCGAGGAATGCTGCAAGAAGTTAGGGCAGTGCTTGGTTTGTGGATCTGTCACTCACCAAGTGAGAGATTGCCCTGTAGCTTTTACTCATCAGGGACCAGCACCAGAGCAGCAGTAAGAGGACCCAGTCTTTGAGGATCAGTAGTAGCCGCAGGAGCGCAGTCGAATGGACCGTTATCTTCTTTACTTGCTTGTAGTAGCTAGATTTATTTTGTATTACCTATTTTGAGGCATGTCTCGGAGTTTTCTTGCATTTATAGCCTTTCATATTGTTTAGTGACTACTTGTTAGTTCTTGTTATTTTGCTCCATAAATAAATTATTTAGTTTTCTTATTGTCTTTAATAAATTTTGCTTAATTTTGTACTCTACAAAACCCTTAAAATTTCGAGGACGAAATTTTTGTAAGGGGGGTAGATTTGTGACTCCCTTAACCAATTTTTGGTAAGTTTTATATTTTTTCTAAAATTTTCTAGTAGAAGTATAATATTATTCCGTATGAGTTCTTTAGATTAATTATTTATGAATATTGCTAAAGTTTGATTTTACTATCAAGGCTGATTTTTAATACTAGGTATTACAAATTTTAGTTTTTCTACTTAATTACAAAATTGTTGTTATTACTAACTGATTTTGAAATTATTAATTAATTATTATTTATGATAAAGGATTTATTATTTATATTTTCCTGATTAATTAGTTATACAAACAGTTAATTAATTTTTAGTACTTGGAATAATTAATGGATTTGTAACTAATTAGTCAGACAGTTGAGAGTAATTAAATTTGTTAGAATTTAAAATTTCTGATTGAAACAATTTTGAATTTAAAAATTTGTTAGAATTTTAGTGAAATTCTGTGTTAAAAACTGTTTGAAATTTGAAAATTTGAAAATCTGTTATATGTATTGCACTATGCCACCCAGATCTAATTTTATTACCTATATTGCCACTATAGATATTAGCCCCAGATCTATAATTTATTACAACTATACCACTAAAATATTTTATTATAAATACAGGATAATATTTTATTATTATTGCACAGTTTCCAACAACTCTGACACACAGTCTCTCTCTCTGCAATTTCTTTCTCTCTTCTGTAACCTCTCGGCTTAGCACTGCCTTCCTCCGTCGTGCGCGACCGCCTCGATCGGAGCTCGAGGCCGACCATCTGCTCGCCGCTACCATCGTCACCGACCCCTCGCAATTACTGCGAGATCCTTCCTCGACTGCAGAGCAGCCACGAAGACTGAGCTTTTTCGGCTCGCGTCCATCTCGAAGACCGCGACAGCTTCACATATCGAGGTGTCTCTTCGAATCTCGTGCGGTCACCTCGAGTCTTACGTGACCCTTCGAGACTCGAGAAGACACTTCGAGATCCATGACCCCCTCGAGCAGTGAGCCGCCCCTTCGTGAACAGTGTCCCTCTTCGTAGCTTGTACCGACCAGAGCTTCGCCGTCGTAGGAATTCGAGGACCGCCGCTGTTCGCCTGGACTAGAGCCACCGCGACAACGAGCACCGTCGTGTCACCGGATCTCGACGACCCCATGCCAAAAGCCATCGATGAGCTGCTGTCTTCTTCACCACCGAGTTGAGTCGCGCCTAGCCAGTTCCGACCGTCGAGCCAAGCCGAAGTCCGCCGACGACGACTGTGCCCAGACTCGCCGTCGGTCAGCAGAGCTTCGCCGTCGTGGATCGACGACCCCGCTGGCCAAAGTGCATTCCCACATCGATCTCTCAAACCCCTTCTTCTTGCTTGCTACTAGGGTTTCGTAACAAGAGAGATTAACCTAGAATCTAGGGTTTTTGTGAAGAAGATGACCTAAAAATTAGGGTTTCGAATTTGGGGTTAGGGATCGATCTGGGTTTTGAGTGAAGTATTTGTGGATCTAGGGTTTCGGATCTCAGGAGTTGGGGTTGATGATGATTAGGGTTTTTTGTGCGGCTGAGTATAGGTTGAAGAGGAGCCGAGCTTAGGGTTTGGTTCAGGCTAGAGAGGAAGTCGAAATCAGATTAGGGTTTCGGGATGGAGTGAAGTCTGAGGAAGAAGACGAAGGGATGGGGCTAGTCGGCCGGAGAAGAAGAAGTTGGGTTAGGGTTTCCTAACACTGAGAAGGAAGAAGAAGTTAGTAGTAGGGTTTTGAGCTTGAACTGTGAGAGGAAGAAGAAGGACTGAGGAGTAGTCTAGATTAGGGTCACTCGGTCGGAGAAGAGAAGCAGAGGAAGAAGACGAAGTGAAGAGGGTTCAGTCGGCTGTGTTAGAATGAGAGAGGAGAGAGAAGACAGGGATTTATGTTAGGGTTTGTTAGGTATGGGCCGGATCTTGGGCTTAGAATATTTGGCCTGAGTTTAATTAGAAATAAACTGTTAAAGTTTGGTAAATTAAAGTTTGATATGTGGGCTGTATTGGTGGGTTCTAGTCCAACAACTGTTAAGTTTTATTTTAACAGTATGGAGTTTGGACTGGGTCATATAGGCTAGATCTATGTGGGCCTGTTGTTCGACTGAGTTTAGGAAGGAAATTATCAGTTTGGGCTGGGAGTATTATGAGGGATTTTGGGCTCATGGTTATTCTTAGTTATTATAATATTTCTTTAAAGACTTTATGGTAATTTTGTCAAATGTTTAGTGCCTATAATAAATATTGTTAGCAATAATTTTAATTACCATTTAAATCATAGTAAATTGTAAATGTTTTGTTAGTATCTGCACTATTAATTAGGAGATTATAAACCTATTTCACTAATCTATTAATTCTAATTTTTATCTAATAAAGCGGAGGTATAAGTATTTCTAGTGTATGTATATATACTAATATTTTATAGAAATAAATGTTTATATATTATTTTATAGTCTTTTTAGTAATGTTTTTTCACATCTATATATATTAATATTTGATTAGAGCATTATTTGGATAATATCACATTATCAATATTTTGTAAAGTTAGCTAATAGGTATTCTTCCTATATTAATGAATAAATAATTATCAAAGCTAATATACATATTTTTTTAAATAAATAATTTTCTACTAAATATAATTAATGACATTTAAGCTATTTAAAAAGGTTTATATAGTTATAGGTTTACTAGCAAAATGTTTTAATATTTCTAAAATAGCTTAATAGTATTTTTTCAATAAACTTATTTAAAAATAAAATTATAATTATTACTTTGCTAATAAAATGTTTCTAAATTATTTCTAAAATCATATAGTATATGTTTTCATTAGTATTTATGGTAATTAAAACTATAATATTTTCTAAATATTAGTAGCTAGAATATTTCCATTAGCTAGTTAGTAATATTGTTGGCTAATGATCATTATTTCAAACCCTAATCAAATTGTACCAAATTACCAGGTGATCCCTTGCATCCATGCAGTATTACTCCCGTGTTTCCAAGGCGAGGCAAGTATACCGACTCGACTTGTACTTTGTTTTTCTGTCTTACATTCCTGTGCCATGTTCTCATATCGGACACGAGATACACACGATTGTCTTGTACATTGTTTATTCCTTGCGAGTCATTGTTTATTGCGGGAATTGGGGAAAATATTAGCTTTTGTATGACCACACCCAACATAGGTATTGTGGATAGCCTAATCGTACACTTCACGTACGATAAAGTCGGACCTTGTAGAATTGATTGACTTATGGACTCATTGATTGATTGTGCTCCTAAGCTGGTCACACATTAGTTTAATATTTTAAAAATTGTCACACTTGCATTGATTGTCGTGTTCATTGCCTTGTACATTGATAGCCGTATTTATTGTCTAGTATATTGATTGTCGTCCATTGCCTGCAGTTTTACATTTCATTTCTGGTACCATAGTTTCATTTCTATTTCTGGTATTCTGGTTTCACCTTGTATTCTGTACTACAGATTACATTTTATATTGTTCTTGTCGGGGTTGTACTTTGCTCTTTTCCTGACAGGATACGTTGTAGGTGAGTTTGAGGCCACATAGAGCATGAGATTGCATTGGATATTGCATGCTTTTATTTTATTTATTTTTTTGGAGATTGTATTTTGGATATTCATTATTGTATATTTATTTTATTTGACCGGATTTGTTTTCGGCTAATTTTGTACTAAATGACTTGATGGACATTGGTGATCATTCTGGGAACGTTATAAAAGCTTTATTTGTTTACATTACATTGTGACTTGGATTTTTCTTTAGTATTGTACAGCTTACTTCGTCGTGTCCGTCAACGAAGGCTGGGCGTGTCCGACTCGTATCCGATTATTCGGGAGCGGGTCGTGACATCCACCTCCACCTTCTCCAGCCGCAACTCCCATCGGTGCTCCAGCCCTTGCTGTTCTAGGCCACTTAGATGAGTTCTTCTTGTAAAATCCCATAATTTTTTTATTATTTTTATTATTTTATTAGACTTATAATTTTATTTATGCCAATTATGATTTTTAATTTTCAGAAATGACCTTAGCCATTGTTGAATTTTGGAATGCACGACTACCATGAATTTTGGCACGGAAGATGTAGCAGTGTGCCTTGACTAGTGTACTAGCCATGTCGGAGGAAACCTAGTCATGGTGATGTCCAAACTAGGAAAACTAGGCCAAGTTGTGAATTGACTCATTTAAAATATTTTAATTAAATATTATTTTATATATTGATTTTTAGATGATCCGGTTTGTCCAAACCAGTCCGAACTAGGGCCCGGACCGAACCCAATCCCATGTAAGCATGTAGTGTGACCAACTGTGGCCTCATAAGCATATTTTATATAGTAAAAATACTTTCTTGATTTTTTTAGAATTTTATGTACAATTTCTGATTATTTAAATAATTGTACTATTATTGGTATTTTATTATTAAATAATATTGTGCAACACATTGTACAATTTTTGGACCCGGATAAGGTTGTGCGGTATAAGTTCACACATTGGAAAGATTTTATTAAATTATTATTATTAAAATTTATTTTGCGAAGATTTAATAAACGTATTATCCTATTTAAATATTATTACTATTTTGAGTTGATTTATTAAGGATTGAATTTATATATATATATATATATATATATATATATATATATATATATATATATATATATATATATATATGTAGATATGCTCAAATATATTAAATAATTGGATAGTTGACTTTTAAATGGTATTTGGATTTTCAATAGATTTTTTTGGTGTATTTATGGATATATACATATATATATATATATATAGAAGTTTTAGATAAAGAAAAGAAAAGATTTAGAGTAAAAAAAAAAAAAAAAAAAAAAAAAAATATATATATATATATATATATATATATATATATATAATCATATGGTCGGCCCCACCATGTGGGAACCGACCATATGTGCTGAAAGGAGCAGCAGCTCCTTGTCCCCATACTTTGGGCCGACTTCCCCCATCCCTTTTATATATATATATGTGTATATATATATATATATATATATATATATATATATATATATATATATATATATATATATATATATATATGTCTTATATATATAACAACAACAACATCAACTATGAATTAGCCGCCACTTCAAACCCTAGAATCTGAAATTCTTCTCCATCTTCTTCCTCCTCTCTCCTCCATCCTCCTCCCGTTCCTTGGCGTGCGTGCCAACCTCGCCGGAGCGACCGCATCTCCGCATCCCGGTCGTCACGACGACAACAACAACAACAACAGATTTCCACTTTAAGGTATTCCACTTCCCCGATCTATATCTCCCTCATTTTAAATTCGTTTTTAGATCCGTAAATTTGTGTAAAAAGCCCCCATGACCCTCTATCATCCCCTTCAAATAGATTTATTTATTCTGCAATAAATTTCAGTTTTACTTAAATTAAAAATCTCGAAAAATTAGTTTTATAGACCTTAAAAAACCTCGTACGAGGTACGTCCCGACAAACCGGACAACCCCGTCGTAAACCGAGAATACCGAAAGGTCCGTATCAACTTTGTGGACGTGCAAGCTTTGACGAAATTCAAATTTGTTACGTGTGCGCGACGAAATTGACCCGTATCCGTCAAATTTTTTCGTATCTGGCTTTTCAGAATTTCCCAATTACTTTGTGCACACTCATCAAATCGCGACGAAACTTGCGCCATTGGACTCAAAATATTTTTCTGGTCTTGTGAGCCAAGTTTGGTCCGATTCTGAGACTGTTGATCGGGACGCTATTTTGGCGGGCCTACAATCCTACTCAACGGACGATTTTGTGCACGGCTCCTTGGAATCCAAAATTGGACATACCGTTGATTTCGTCTCGGAAAAACAAATTCATAGACATGTAGTTTGATGACTTTAGAGACCGTAGGTTTTGGCACGCATTTCGGTACAAGACGGGTCCAACGGTGGACATCGTTTTGACCCAAAATTACAATTTTGCCCCTGTTCCAGAATTTAACTTTTGGACAGGCATTTTCTAGGCATATCTTTTATTCCAAATTCGTTCGTGATGTTTGTTTCAGCATCCGGAGCTCCTTGTGGATTTTGACTTTCGTGTTGACGATTCTGACTGTTGGATTTTGCTACATCTCGCACCACCCTCAGGCAAGACACCTTGCCATTTGCTGTTTGTTTATTTTAGCTCATATTTCATGCATTACTTATTTTATTTATGCAAAATAAACTGTGATACATGGCATAACCTGTTAGAATTTACTGTTCAGTTTCTTGCTATGTATTATTTTCTTACACATTAAACTTAGAGTTAAGGGACCACCCTTTGTGTGTTGTATTCATAGGCCTTGACACATTTATACCACATTATTGTGTGTCACATATAGGACTCGGACATGCGTGATTGGCTGGCCACCAGTACGTATAAGCCGTACGTTAGGAAATAACTGCTAATAGAATTGCATGCTAGAAGACTTAGCAGTTATGAGTTGGCATTGGGCGGGAAGAACATGATTGGAAGTTGACTACCACCCTATCTATCGTAGACTCACTCGCTACTGAGGAACGATAGGTAGACTATATGCTATAGACTCGCTCGGTACTGAGGAATAGTATATGGTGTTGTGACTCGCTACTGAGGTACTGTATTGGTATTTTCTTGACTTGACCTGGTAGTCTTGCGACCATGAACTGTTCTTAAAACTGTATTCACCTAGAGTTGGTTAGGCGCCCTTATCCGTTAGGTACGAGTACTTTTGGTTTGGGTACTTGTATCTGACCGTGGCTTGGAACAATAACTTGTCGCGGATTAGTTCGTCACATCTTGTCCTTATTTGGTTGTAGGTGTGACTTACTACTTCGATGAAAAGATATTGAACCTTGTTGGGGTCCGGATACCATATTGGATTCTTAGCATGGAAAGATACGTCACTGTGAATTAGTTTACCATCTCCTGTCCTTGTTTGGTTGGGGGGATGGTACGCTCGTTCAGTAGGTGCGTATTGGACCATGTTATAATTTGATTGACCTATTTATTTGAGCAATATTTGTTCAGTTTATATGACATGATATTATGTGTCTTGTTACGTCCCTCTGAGGACCTGGTTATCTCGCCAGGTGTGTGCTATTGTCTTTCGCAGGTGTTCTAGCTCTAGCCGTGTTCATCGCTATTTCTTCGAGGATGATTGCACTTGGATCGTCTTCGCTTCGCTCGCCAAAATTATTTTATTTCCCATGTATTTTTCTTATTTGTTGGTAGTGAATTTGTCTCCACTCAACATATTGTATCAAGACAATTCTTTATTATTATATAATATCTTTTATTTTTAGGTGGATGAGATTAGTTATGGTTCTACTGCATTTTACAGCTTATGTATCCATATGAGGTTTCCATATATTGGAGTATACTTCGTATGAATACAGTTGGCATGTCGATGTACCTAGTCCTACGTATTTTGGGACTGGGGCGTCACATGTTTTTGTGGTGGCCCATGCAGGTCAAGATAAATTGTTTGGTTACTTTACCGTACTAAGCAAGCCTGCGAATAGGATTAGAAGTCTAGGATCTAATCCACATACTTGACCTCCTATCTCGATTCCATCTTCAAACTCTCACTTGACTCATTGATTGCATCTTGCTTGATCCTTCTATTGTAAATTCATCTTTCCACGGGCTGGGGACGAAATTGTTGGAGGAAACATGAGTTAAAATATTAATGAAGGGCCACAAAGGTAGCCCTAATGAGTTAGAAGTATTCCACACTAATTGCCATGTCACTTATGACCATGATAGTAGTATATAAACAAGTGTTGTTAGTCATCTACCCAGCTATGTGACTATATTTCTACCTCGACTTACTCGACCTTCCTTCAATGCTAGACTTTTTAATTGCGACCTTCTAACCCATTTGCAATTTGATTAATGAGTTAATGGTTCCTTAACTGTATTCATCTAGAAGACTATCTTCTCACTAGAACGGTGTCCCTAAATTATTATTTTACTGGATTCGTTAATTAATTTTATTTCATGCTTTAACTTGATCTTCTTTATTTTGTGCATTAATTATCACCTCGTGAAATCCCACTTTCTATTTTTGATCTTTTGGCATCCCTTACCGTGACTTAGATGTTTGGAGCACAACACTAGACTTTTTCTTCCAATAAATTTCATATATAAGACCTAGACAAGCCTACCTTCATGTAGATATATCATGTCCCACCAAAACCCATGTCCTTGTACTCTGTTTCTTGATATGACCTTATGGTCAAAATGGCCAAACTATAATCTTTACCATGATACCGATATATTTTTCGACCACGGATAGGGATTCAACCTCGACTCAATTCTTTCGACCCGATATGTGATTGTGTTCTACTAAATTCCTTAAATTCTTAAAATTGTACTTATCTTGATTGTTTGACCCATTGTCCCATGATACTACTAGCTTAACTCTTGTATGTTGGGTAGAATACCTCACCACCTAACAAACCTTTTTCCTTGTGAACCACATTGGTAAGTTCATTTAGACTATAAATTCAAAGGACCCTACCTTATCTAGTCTACCAAGCCGTAAATGAAGAAACACTAGGACAACTGTATAGGCCCAAACTTCGGGCGAGCCTTGATTTTAAAAGATCCTGGACTATTTAAATTCCATCATCAGTACCACCCTTGCACATATTTTGACTATTCCATGCTGCTAATGTAGCTTCAGTTTTGCAAGCTTATTTCATTATCAAGCTTGATCATGACATATTTTATTGGGTGCACCCACTAACATGTTGTCTAATCAGAACCGGTACATGATGGTCTGATCAACCTATTGCACTTTGGTTCGCTTTTCATGTATTATTCTACGTGGATGGAGATATAGTTAAACTTGCCTTAGAGTCTCATCCGCGACAGCATTGACAACTCTCATTTGAATTATTTCTGTCGCCTATGAACCACGTATTCGTACTCGATAGCACCGTCCTTGAACTCTTTATTGTTTTTACTTTACTTATATTAGAAAGACCAGGCACTGTGCATGATAGATAGATGTAATATATCACCTTTCGTTTTCCTATCAGTTGTTTCAACACGAATTTAGATAGCCACCGACCCACTCATGTGGCTATATCCTCACCTTAAACTCTTCTTCTCCCCAATCCTAGAAATTTTATTGTGCCCTTCCAACCCCTCTTGAACGCACGAGAGTGATTCTAATCATCATTTAATCAAACCCTCGACCAAGACGATTAATATCCAGTTCTCCCTTAAGGAATCACATCTCCTAAATGTCTAATTTATTCTTTTTGGCCTACTCAATTCCTTAATGTTCTCTAAAATTGGATATTCAAAATTTTGTTACCTTCACTAGCAATCCTTATTTGAATTCCATAACCATGATAAATTTTTGTATATATCGACTCCACAATTTTCTATTGCATGGTGGTGTTTAATGCCGTTTTATCGCCTCCTCCAAAATTTAATTGTATTTTGGTATTGACGAACTCTTCCTATCCCTCAACCCTAAATACCCTATTAATCCTAAATTTCGAGGACAAAATTCTTGTAAGTTGGGTAGGATGTAAAACCCCCTATTTTTTTTATTATTTTTATTATTTTATTAGACTTAAAATTTTATTTATGCAAATTATGATTTTTTATTTTTCAGAAATGACCTTAGCCATTGTTGAATTTTGGAACGCAAGACTACCATGAATTTTGGCACGGAAGATGTAGCAGTGTGCCCTGACTAGTGTACTAGCCATGTCGGGGGAAACCTAGCCATGGTGATGTCCAAACTAGGAAAACTAGGCCAAGTTGTGAATTGACTCATTTAAAGTATTTTAATTAAATATTATTTTATATATTGATTTTTAGATGATCCGATTTGTCCAAATCAGTCCGAACTAGGGCCCGGACCGAACCCAATCCCATGTAAGCATGTAGTGTGACCAATTGTGGCCTCATAAGCATATTTTATATAGTAAAAATATTTTCTTGATTTTTTTAGAATTTTATGTGCAATTTCTAATTATTTAAATAATTGTACTATTATTGGTATTTTATTATTAAATAATATTGTGCAACACTTTGTACAATTTTTGGACCCGGATAAGGGTGTGCGGTATAACTTCACACATTGGAAAGATTTTATTAAGTTATTATTATTAAAATTTATTTTGTGAAGATTTAATAAACATATTGTCCTATTTAAATATTATTACTATTTTGAGTTGATTTATTAAGGATTGAATTTATATATATATATATATATATATATATATATATATATATATATATATATATATATATATATATATATATATATATATATTTGTGAAGATTTAATAACCATATTGTCCTATTTAAATATTATTACTATTTTGAGTTGATTTATTAAGGATTGAATTTATATATATATATATATATATATATATATATATATATATATATATATATATATGCTAAAATATATTAAATAATTGGATAGTTGAATTTTAAATGGTATTTGGATTTTAAATAGATTTTTTTGGTGTATTTATGGATATATATATATATATATATATATATATATATATATATATATATATATATATATATATATATATATATATAAGTTTTAGATAAAGAAAAGAAAAGATTTAGAGTAAAAAAAAAATATAAATTATATGGTCGGCCCCACCATGTGGGAACAGACCATATGTGCTGAAAGGAGCAGCAGCTCCTTGTCCCCATACTTTGGGCCAACTTCTCCCATCCCTTTCATATATATATATATATATATATATATATATATATATATATATATATATATATATCTATATATATATGCCTTATATATATAACAATAACAACAACAACTACGAATTAGCCGCCACTTCAAACCCTAGAATCCGAAATTCTTCTCCATCTTCTTCCTCCTCTCTCCTCCATCCTCCTCCCGTTCCTTGGCGTGCTTGCCAACCTCGCCGGAGCGACCGTATCTCCGCCTCCCGGTCGTCACGACGACGATAACAACAACAACAGATTCCCACTTTAAGGTATTCCACTTCTCCGATCTATATCTCCCTCATTTTAAATTCGTTTTTAGATCCATAAATTCGTGTAAAAAGCCCCATGACCCTCTATCATCCCCTTCAAATAGATTTATTTATTCTACAATAAATTTTAGTTTTAATTAAATTAAAAATCTCAAAAAATTAGTTTTTATAAACCTTAAAAAATCCCGTACGAGGTACATCCCGACAAACCGGACGACCCCGTCGCAAACCGAGAGTACCGAAAGGTCCGTATCAACTTTGCGAACGTGCGAGCTTTGACGGAATTCAAATTGGTTGCGTGTGCGCGACGAAATTGACCCGTATCCGTCAAATTTTCCCGTATCGGGCTTTTCGGAATTTTCTAATTACTTTGTGCACAATCATCAAATTGTGACGAAACTTGCGCCATTGGACTCGAAATTTTTTTCTGGTCCTGTGAGCTAAGTTTGTTCTGATTCTGAGACCGTTGATCAGGACGCTATTTTGGCGGGCCCACAATCCCACTCAATGGGCGATTTTGTGTACGACTCCTCGGAATCCAAAATTGGACATACCATTGAGTTCGTCTCGAAAAAACAAATTTATAGATATGTAGTTTGATGACTTTAGAGACCGTAGGTTCTGGCACGCATTTTGGTACAAGACGGGTCCAACGGTGGACATCGTTTTGACCCAAAATTATGATTTTGCCCCTGTTCCAGAATTTGACTTTTGGACATGCATTTTTTAGGTATATCTTTTATTCCAAACTCGTTCGTGATGTTTGTTTCAGCATCCGGAGCTCCTTGTGGATTTTGACTTTCGTGTTGACGATTCTGACTGTTGGATTTTGCTACATCTCGTACCACCCTCAGGCAAGACACCTTGCCATTTGCTGTTTGTTTATTTTAGCTTATATTTCATGCATTACTTATTTTCTTTATGCAAAATAAACTGTGATACATGGCATAACCTGTTAGAATTTACTGTTCAGTTTCTTGCTATGTATTATTTTCTTACACATTAAACTTAGAGTTAAGGGACCACCCTTTGGGTGTTGCATTCATAGGCATTGACACGTTTATACCACGTTGTTGTGTTTCACATATAGGACTCGGACATGCGTGATTGGCTGGCCACCAGTACGTATAAGCCGTGCGTTAGGAAATAACTGCTAATAGAATTGCATGCTAGAAGACTTAGCAGTTATGAGTTAGCATTGGACGGGAAGAACATGATTGGAAGTTGACTACCACCCTATCTATCGTAGACTCGCTCGCTACTGAGGAACGATAGGTAGACTATATGCTATAGACTCGCTCGGTACTGAGGAATAGTATATGGTGTTGTGACTCGCTACTGAGGTACTGCATTGGTATTTTCTTGACTTGGCCGGGTAGTCATGCGACCGTGAACTGTTCTTAAAACTGCATTCACCTAGAGTTGGTTAGGCGTCCTTATCCTTTAGGTACGAGTACTTTTGGTTTGGGTACTTGTATCTGACCATGGCTTGGAACAATAACTTGTCGCGGATTAGTTCGTCACATCTTGTCCTTGTTTGGTTGTAGGTGTGACTTACTACTTCGATGAGAAGATATTGAACCTTGTTGGGGTCCGGATACCATATTGGATTCTTAGCATGGAAAGATATGTCACCGTGAATTAGTTTACCATCTCCTGTCCTTGTTTAGTTGGGGGATGGTACGCTCGTTCAGTAGGTACGTATTGGACCATGTTATAATTTGATTGACTTATTTATTTGAGCAATATTTATTTAGTTTATATGACATGATATTATGTGTCTTGTTACGTCCCTCTGAGGACCTGGTTATCTCGCCAGGTGTGTGCTATTGTCTTTCGCAGGTGTTCTAGCTCTAGCCGTGTTCATCGCTATTTCTTCTAGGATGATTGCACTTGGATCTCGCTTCGCTCGCCAAAATTATTTCATTTTTCATGTATTTTTCTTATTTGTTGGTAGTGGATTTGTCTCCACTCAACATATTGTATCAAGATAATTCTTTATCATTATATGATATCTTTTATTTTTGGGTGGATGAGATTAGTTATGGTTCTACTGCATTTTACAGCTTATGTATCCATATGAGGTTTCCATATATTGGAGTATACTTCGTATGAATACAGCTGGCATGTCGATGTACCTAGTCCTACGTATTTTGGGACTAGGTGTAGCTTCCCTTCCCGGAAATTTTTTTTGAAATATTTATTTATTTATTTATTTGATTTAAATGGGGATTTTAGAATTTAATAAATATTTATTTAGTTAATTATTATGGTAGATGATTTTAGCCATGATTGAGAATTGGAGTACTAGACGACTAGGATTTGTGGCACGGGAGATGTAGCAGTGTGACTTGACTAGTGTACTAGTCATGTCGGGGAAACCTAGCCATAGGGATGTCCTAACTAGGAAAATCAGGCCAAGTTGCGACTTAAACCATACCGAAGATTTTATTTATTATTTAATCATATTATTGAGTTTTAGGGAACCCGGTTGTACCGAACCTATCCAGATTGGGCCCAAGTCAAATCCAAGTCCATGTAGGCATGTAGTGAGACCAAATACGGCCTTGTAGACATGTTTGGTAAATGCAAAGAATCGAGCCCACCACAGCCCAGCTTATGAGCATACCAGCCGACCCAGCATTGTGCTCAGTATGCATATAAATACATGCATAGAGAGATTCAGGAATAGAAACCCTAGCCGAAGTCCTTCTTCCCTTCTCCTTCTTGAACTTCTCCTTCCTCCAATCAGCCTCTCCACCACCATCATACCACCACCATCATCAACATCCCGACAACTGCACCACCTCCCTCGCTGATGATAGCCCCCACGACTATCTCCAGCGCAGCACCAGCCCCGTACCACCCTGTACGGCCAAGAAGGGCATCCTCGTCAGGTCGGACGTCCCCGTGTGTGCCGACCATGTGCTCCTGCGTGTGCTTGTGGTCTAGTCGGGCTGCACTGACCGCAGGCCACGCACATGTCCTCGCCACGCCGAGATCAGACATCGACAACCCACCCGACAGTCTCGACCCCGTCCCTAAACCACCAGCGGCCCCACCGTTTTGCCAAGGAACATCCTAGCGCTCTTCTCCTTACAGCCCATACGCCCGCGCCGGAGTGCACCACCTAGGTGGAGCCCCTGTTGGCGACCCCCTAGCCGCTCACTACCATCACCAACGATGCTGCCACACTCCATCCCGGCGAACCTCGCCGATACCGCCCCTGTATCCCGGTGGACCAACCACTCGTTGACTCCGAGTCAACTTTTGCTGATGCCGACTATCGCATGGAGTCATCGTGAGCCTCGTCGGGATTGCCTCTACGCTGAAACTCCAAGTACAAGGCAGTCGCAGTAACGGCACTACTCAGCCAGTAAAGAAGGCGGAGCAACACCGCTGTTCAGATGTGGCAACCACAATTGAATGTAATGTATTTTACCTATATGCCCTTTTCTACTTTCCTGTGTTATATGACTTATTAACTATAGTAAGAAATTTTAATACGATTTGTGTATAAACACAAATGTTGCATATAAGTTAATATAATAATTGGTATATATATAGATATCAGTATGTACATGATTTCTATATGTATATATACATATATAGGTAAGCTCACGCTGACTTACGAGATTTAATATATATAAAGTATTATTTTAGGGATATTTAAGCATATATTTTCCTTATTGTAATAAATCCAATATAGTTTTCTTAAACACACACACATGTATATGTATATATATTCGTATAAATTTTGCATAAGTATAGGGCTTCCTAATCTATTTTGTATTTTCAAATTTCATTAATTAAATGCGGAGAAAATAGTTTTCAAAATCGAGGTTTTATCTCTGTGAAAACAGTTTAAAAACCATCCATACGACGTGCGTTCTGCCATTTTGGGCGACGTGGTCGCGAACCGAAAGCATCGAAAGCTTTTAACGGCTTCGTGGTCGTGTGGGCTTTGACGGAATTCAAATTGGTCACATGTGCGCGACAAATTTGATACGTATCCGTCGAAATTCCCCGTATCGGCCTCTGTGCAAGTTTTCCAATTACTTCGTGCACGCTCATCAGATCGAGATGAAACTTACGCCAACATGACCATATCATTTTTCTGGTCCTGTATGCCAAGTTTGGCCCAATTCTGAGACCGTTGATAAAATCATCGTTTTGTGGGCCCTACGGTCCTACTCAACGGGCAATTTTGTGCACGGCCCGCCGGAATCCAACTTTGGACATACGGTTGGGTTCGTATCGAAAAACCGGATCCGTAGACATGTAGTTTGACGACTTTAGAGACCATTGACTCTGGTACGCTTTTCGGTGTAAAGTGGGTCCAACGGTGGACATCGTTTTTGCCCGAAGTTACCGTTTTGCCTCTGTGTCCAGAATTGGACTTAAGGACAGGCAATCCTAGCTAATTTGACTATTCTGAGAATGTTGGTAACGTTTATTTCAGCTTTCGGAGACACTTGTGATGACTTGGACTTTTTGACTTGTTGATTGACGATACATTGTTGGTTCTTCGCGCTACCGCCAGGCAAGTATACCTTGCCAACTTGTACAGTATAATTTATATGCATGTTCATCATCTCGCTGTGGTTCTTTTTCTTATATGCGTGATTGCTTTATTCCATGTCTTGTACACTCGTCCTGTTTTACTTTACATGTTTCTAGTTTCTTGTTCCTTTGCTGTTATGATATTTTCCTACCTGTTACACTGTGATAGTCTCATACGTATTTCTTGATAGAGTCGTCTAGTCCCACACCACGATTTTCTTAACTTGATTATAACTTGACTTGACTTGACATGACTTGAGTGGGACTCTACTTTGACATTATATAGATTATGAGTACTTACCTTGACTATGGTCTATAGGATTTTATACTAGGATTGGCTACCATCTTGGTTGTGTGTACTTGCCTTGACAGCGATTGAGATACTATAGATTGTGAGTACTTGCCATGACTGCAGTTTATAGCCAGCCATTTCTAGTATGGCATGCCAGTGTCTTAGGATCCTCGTGTTTAGATCTTGTGTCTTGATTCATTTAGTCTCGTTGGATACCCTTGATTGATTCTTACCTCTTTGCATATTTGTACTGTTACATGTTGGCTTGTATATTATGTATCTTGCTAGTCCTCTGAGGACCTGATGATCTCTTCAGGTTTAGCGACTGCATGGAGTTAGTTAGCAGAGCAGGATGGTAGAGGATTGCGATGTTTGATACAGGTATTTGCTTGTGATATTTCTTTATTATCTTCTCGTGCTTTACATTCAGTACCATGATATATTCTGCTTACTTTATGGACTCATATCATTCTTAGAGTCTAATCGGACAATATGCTAATGGGCTGCAGACCATGACCCATACTTGTTCTTTCTTGATTATATGATTCATGTGGATTGAGATATAGTTTAGACTAGATATGATACCATGACCTCGACAGCTTATACGTACTCGGGTCGGGCTGGAGTCCACTCGATACGTAGCTGGCTTGCTCACGAGCTCGCGTCCGAAAAGCGGGTGCGGGTCGTGACACTAGGGCGTCACACTTCTAGAGGTTCGATGCATTTGTCATCCTACAGGGACAACGACATGAGACATATATGACTCATTTTACCGACGCTGAGTACCATCACATTTCTCAGGCCCAGGTCTTGAGAAATGGCATGGCAACATTCAGTACATTTTGGCACATCATCCCACTGCTCCAGCTCCTATCTTCCGTCATCCCAGCTTCGACGGACCGAGAGTTGAAGATCATCCAACTTTCGAATTCTTTGATCCGACGACAACTTTTGTTGATCCCCACTCTCCTGTTGATCCCCCTGGTGATGATGTTGATATGTGATTCAGTTTTTTGGCTTAGCATTTTATGGACGTGTTCTGTGTTGATGATCTAGTAGTGACACTTTCTTATTTTGGATTATCTGTAGTATTCTGCACTGTTTCAGTTGTAGTCGTTTCTATAATCTTGACTTATTTTCAGTTGTAGTTGATTTCTATGGATCATAGTTCGTTTCATCTACACTTTGTCACTTTTTTAGATATTACTCTGTGTTTTTCTTTGCTATTGTTGGCTTCTCATATTACGGGGGAGCCATATTTTGAGTACATGACAAAGGGGGAGAAAGAATATACCAATTTTTTTTTGCGATTCAGAACAAGTCAGGTATATATTTTAAAGTTATAATTTTTTTATATTTTGGTATAGGCTCAAAGTTTGTCAATTATCAAAATGGGAGTGATTGTTGGCCCATTGGTTAATGATCACACCTGATTTTAATAATCAACAACAATTTTGGTCGATACACAAAATATACAGACTGCTACAGGTTTACAGGTTTTAAATGAGAAGATTGTCTACGTCCTATGTCACGACCAGCACCCGATAAAGGGGTACGAGTGCGTAATAGTGCCCAGCCTAAACTGCCGAATCGTTGGTAGAATGCTGTTCTAGGTTGCTAACTATCAATTCACACAATAATATAATGTACCTGTCATGGATCTCAACTCCGAATGGAGGACAAGTATATAGATATGATAATACTCAATCACAGTCTAAAGCACGATAAGATATCAATGAAGTCTTAATAACTAAAAGACTCAACATACAACAACTGAAATAATAATTGAAACAAATCTCAAATATAATGTCAAACTGCACATATTACAAAATAAGTTCTAAACAGAGAAACTAAAACAAGTCTACTAAACTAGTCTCTTGGTCACTCCTGAGAATCGGGACCCAAGGTAGCTATCCCCTCCTCTGATCCATAATGGATAGGACACGTATCTTCCGGGCAATCATCTGAAAAATATATCCAGTTAGGATGGAACGAGCACATCTCATCTAACAATCCCAAGTAAATGACAAAGACTATAAAGCAGTTATAACAATTATACTTGATGAATCATGGAAAGTTGAGACGGATAATAAAATAGGACAACAGTGAAAACAAAAAAAGTAAATATAGAGAGATATGAGAGCATGGCAATGAAAACTATAAATAGAGACAACTAACTAGAATAATATAATACGAGTCCAATTTGTAAAACATGAGACAATGTGATTCTAGTATAAGATACTAATCCATTATGTTTTGAGATATTGTTCTTGTCGTATAAATAAGTAGCAAGTAAATAGCGCACACCACACGCATGGCAAGCGTACGACGACTATCCTTCTTATTTAGATGAGTAATACGGTACATCGCATGCTCGGCTAAGCGGCGACGGCAGTCTTTCATGTAATACGGCACATCGCACGCTCGGCCATGCGGCGATGGCTATCTTTCTTGGAGGATGGTTCTTGTTGAATACGGCACGTCGCACACTGGGTCCAGCGGCGATGCTATCTTTCTTATAGTGATGATTCTTGTATGATTTGAACATTTAGTACTTGTAGGTGTTTCGAGTAGATGGTTCTTGTGAATGGTTCGAGTAATAGAGGCTAGATGAGTCAAGTACTGTATTGCGAGTGAATGAATCTATAATACTAATACATGTTGTGACAGAGAATCAAATAGAACTATACTAGAAGCTGAATCACATAAACCATCAAATAAATGAAAGAACTATCAGAGAATGTACTTGCCTGATACCTTGAACAACAGATGTGTATAGTTGTCTAAACTGGATTCACAAAGTCCTATTTAATAAAATACAGGTTATAATGTGTTCAATCTTGAATAATTGAAAAATACAATGCATTCTACATGCCACTAGGCCTCTCTAGGTCAAAATTCAACCCAAGGTCAACTCTGGTCAACCTAGTCAAACGTAGATTATTGGTCAACTCTTGGTCTTAGCTAGTCTAGTCTAAGGTTTGGTCAATAGGCTATGTAGAAGGAAATTGGTTATTATCCCAAAACCTACATCTAAGCTAAACAAAACCAAATACCAATTCCTACTCTAAGATATCACATAAACCTATATCATGTTACCCATCTCAACTAACCATAATACCTCTAAATCTAACAGAAACACATCTAAGGACATATTGTCTAACCTTAGCCCTAACTCAAGGCAACCAACAACATACAAATATATGTATATATATAGTATACCATAACACATATACATATCCATATATATATTTATAGATAAAGTCCTAATCTAACACACAACACAAAAATATAGATACCATATACCTTATCCTGCCCGCAACTAGAATCCCCCAAACCTGGGGCCTCTCTACCATTTCCTATAACAACCATATATATATATATATATATATATATATATATATATATATATATATATAATATATTTTTTTGAGAAGGGGAATATTATTGATGTATCAGGCACAAAATGGCAAAGCCTATACAAGAAGAGCGCCTAGCGTTGGCAAGAAAAAAGAAACGGCTAGTCAAGCCGACAAAACAGAAACAATAAGACAGAGACTAATCTAGGGTCTCCCAGAACTTGGGCGTGGAGTGCGAACAGCGCCTCTGGATCTTTAGAATCTGTCTGATGATTTCCCTGTACAGTTGGGGTGGTGGAACATGTCGGCCCTCGTATCAGAACTTGTTCCTGTTTTTCCACAGGACCCAAATGCCCGCGGCTACGACGATCTGATGTTCGTGGGAAACACCCCAGCTGGACAGGAGATCGTTGAAGCCCCTAGGGAGGAGAACCTTCCTAAACTTGGTGCTGAGACTCGCCCAAATATTCGTTGCCAGATCGCCGGAGGTGAGGATGTGCTATGCAGATTCGGCTTGAGGGGAAGTACAGCAATGGCATCTCGATGCTAGGTTGTAGCCAAACGAGGTGATGGCATCGTCAGTGGGGAGCTTCCAGAAGTGGTCTCGCCAGATAAGGATCGACCATTTGATAGGGATTCACGCGTGCCAGAAAGAAGCGATGAGGGGTGATGGGGTCCCGATGCCGCGGACGACTGACCTGGCGGAATACAGCAAGAACTGGCCGTCCGGGTTGGGGACCATCTCGGGATGTCCGAAGTGTCGAAGAGGTGGAGATTCACAGCGGTGAGATGGGCGGCAGCTGCTGAACTGAGCCAGTTCCTGACTCGGTCCAAATGCATCCAGACGAAGGATCCCAAAGCTCGTGAATCTGGCCCTCCCGTGGTGGGGACTCGGGGGGGGGGGTGCCAGAATATATATATATATATATATATATATATATATATATATATATATATATATATATATATATATATATATATATATAACTTAACCCACATACATAACTTAACCCACATACATACATATATCCTAAATATTACATATACATATATAAACAAAGTCTAATATCCACCCAACTCACACCTCTTATATATCAAACTTAACCCACATATATACATAATCCTAAGTATTACATATACAGATATATATAAAGTCTAATATTCATCCCATTGGGTTCACATTAATGTACTTTATCCATTATATATATATATATATATATATATATATATATATATATAATAGATAAAGTACATTAATATAAATAAATAAATATATATATATATATATATATATATATATATATATAATGGATAAAGTACATCAATGTGACCCAACATATCTAGGGACATCCCCAGCTGCCTACTGAACTATCAGAGCCTAACACACAGTGTATAACCTCATATATATACACTAAACCAAACAATGACATGACAGTAAAGCAATGAAACATATGTGTAATGCCAAGGATTATATGCAGTATATGCAGTTGAAATGCAGTGGTACAGGACAAATGAGCAACATGGGTTGAGTATCAATGACTGAATGTTCGGATACCAAGTGAGATATCAGAGCATGGAATGAAGGGACTGCACTATAAGTTAATGATCTGAATCAAAAGAGAAATGGACATGATAGATGGACTTAAGGATGGATACCTACTAACATCTAAATATAGGGCACGTAAAATGCTGGACAGTATGATGCAGTAGATTAAGGCAATGAAGTAAAGGTATGCAACATATATTTCAAAATGCAGTACATTTTAATGAACCAAATACAGTGAAGTGTATGTGGGCAGTGAACTAATATGCAGTATTAAAAATATAGTAAAGAAGAGAGGTTGCAGTGGATGTAAAAGAGTGCATGATATGAAAGGATGGGTGCACGACTAGACCAGTGTAATATCTGAGCATGTGGGTGATCAAGAAATGGTATTAGAGATATTTCTACTCTAGTATCCTTCAAATATACTCATCCCTAACCTGTACATCTACCACTAAGCACTAACACTAGGGGACACTAACTCATTACTACTGTCATCACTCTAACTCAAAGACATATGGACACACTGATGAACTCTCATAAGTGACACTCCCAATTCGAAGGCTGCATACTCAAAGAGTGAATGGGGTCTATCACAAAATTTTTTTATGTAATGTGAGACTAACTAAGGAGGAATGCAGGTTAGAGTAATAGACTGAATAGCAAACTCACCAAGTGAATGCAGGGCAATCACACGGTGAACTGAACTTAAATGGATACAATGGAAGATACATGGTGTGCCCCAACTGATACACATGTGCCTGCAATCTTACCTAAACTTATTGTCTGATTCCCTCATCTTACCTTCATGTAGGAACCCAAGTGTTCCTATTCTGAAACCTAGTGGCCATATGGCCGGAACCTAACTGCCCAACAATCCAAGTACTTGAACTCATCCTCTCTCCTTTATAATCCAAATTAGCACATAAAGATCTGATACTTACCTAACAACCACACATACACCTCAGATACTGGTCTTCTTACTTATCTACACTCACAGACCAAGTCCCTTGCTGTACTGCTATGGGTAAGATTGAGCCCTCACTCTCTAGCTTTATACCAAATATCCCTATAGAATAGATACAAAGGGGGATAATCTGAACTAAGATGTATCACTGAACGTTCCACCAATTCAAATAGGACTGAAACAAAGAGGGTATCCTATTTAATGTATAGGCTATCTCTCCCTCTCAACCATATCAATTCATTACCACTGATCACTATACTTATACTCAATAACTTGACTGATACATAAATGAAATGACTAATCCTAAATGATATGTCAAGCATTCCTGGGTCTGGACAATGGACTGAATTCAAATGTAGGGGATTGACAATTGTCCTAAAACTTGGGACATTAATTCTCGTTTTCCTACAACTGATACCCAAGGATATGGGAGTGAACTAAAAGCTAAGGGATTAAAACTAAACAATTGTGAGGGGAAAACTAACCATGGAAGGTCTAAACATTCAATGACCACAAGACTTAAGCAGTATATTTAACAAAGGTGGATCGGATGGATGAAGGACAGGACAGGGCTACATGTAGGAGTAGAGGTTTACATGATAGGCAAATCCATAGGGAATGGACTGCACAATGGGGGCAGAACCAATTAAGGCTAAAGACTCAAGCCACAGTGAACTAAAGTTCAAACCAAGGCCCCATATTTCCTTGGCATACAGGAAGTATCCTACATAAACTCACCCAATGGCTCTTAAATCCTTGCTCTCTACACTCACGACCACACACTCAAAATCACTAATACCTTAATTCCTAACTGACACACTAACACAATCACACATATCTTAACCATTTGGCACCTCTGATATAAGCCTCTTTGATACTCTTCCTATACTAATAAGGCCCAAACATCTGCTGCTACTGCTATACTCTATCTTCCTTCCTAACTAACCCAATCCAAGTTAACCCGAGCCGTCTTCTTATAAGGACACTAACTATATACCTACTGCTCAAGGCACTCATCCCATCTCACATCCTAACTTAACGTCCTACTGAACACAAATATACTAAAACACTCTAAACTCTCACACTTTCGACACACACACACACACTCTAAGGTACTGTTTATTATCCTTCACACAAGCACACATATCGGATACATATCCTGCTGCCATGAACCTGAGCTGTCACTCCCGTTTCTCGTTATACGTATTTTCAGGATACGTATACGGATTTCTGACAATCGTCAGGTGGCCCGTATTTTTACTTATCTTGCTTAGCTTAGCCTTGGTTTATTTTGACTTAATTTGTTTAACTTGGTTCAACATGACTTGGCTTGGCTTGGTTTGGTTTATTTTGGGTTGAGATGGGAGGGGTTGCTATATAAGTCAACTTTTTCTCTCTCCTCCATTATTTGTATTTACTTCTTCATCTTCTTCATTTACTCCTCCCACCTATAAAGCCTAGGCAAGTACAACTTGCTTCATGATGGATCTCAAGTTTTATTGTTCCATTCTCTTCCTTACTTGATTCATAGCCTCTTTAGAACTTGACATTTTTGGATTTGATGGATGGATTCTTGTAGATCTAAGTTTGTAACTTTTATATTTTTCTTGGTTTTGATCCCTAAAACTTGGTTATTTTTGAAATCTAATGGTTCCATGTTTAGGATATTCAATTCTAACCCAATTTTGGCTTTTGAACCGCTTGATTTTGACTTCGTATGAGAAAGTTATGCCATTTTTGAGTTCATGGGTTTTCTATACCTTTTGGGGCTGTCGGGACGATGAACAGTGCCGCGCGCAGTGCCTTCGCTGTCGTGCGCCCGCGTGCCGTGCTTGCGTGCAACGTACGCCATGGGCGATTTTGCCCGCGCGTAATGCGCAACTTGTGCGACGTGCGCCCGTGCACTTCTCTGTCTCGTGCCACGCTTGCGTGCAACATGCGCCGTGGGAGATTTTGCCCGCGCACAATGCACAACATGCGCGCCGTGCGATCGCGTACTTCTCTGCCGCACGCCCGCGTGCCGCGCTTGTGCGCAACATGCGCCGTGGGTGATTTTGCCCGCACGTAATGCGTAACTTGCGCGACCGCGCGCCCGCGCATTTCTCTACCGCACGTCTGCATGCCGTGCTTACACGCAACGTGCGTCGTGGGCGATGTTGCCCGCGTAACTTGCGCGCAGGCCACTCCAAATGACTGTTTTTGCCCGTTTGGGCTATTTTGTAGCTAAAATCTTGAAAAACTCAAAACATGAAAGTTGTAGATCTTTTCCTTGGCTTCAATATTATGTCACTTGTTATTTTATGCAAGTTTCTCTCATTCATAATAATGTAAGAATAAATCACGATAGTGGCCTGTTAAGGCGCACTCTTAACAAGTATCAAGTAATATGATAATTCTTAATTGTGACCCGTCGTGGTACACTCTTGACAAGTAACTTGACATGATAATTCTTGATGGTGGTCCGTTGTAACGCACTCTTGACTTGATAAAATAAACCTACATGATAATCTCGATATGCCTTGCTAAGTAAATCTTGTCTTGACACCGTGGGTGTTTGTGCTTGTATAAGCTATATGTCTCGTCTTGCATCATGTCTAGGATATGAATTCCTAATTTCCACGGTCAGGGATTCATACTGAATCTTAAAATGACTAGAGTGATCAAGTAGTTCATGAAGAGATTTTCCAGCTACAGGAAGTCCCGTTATCTGGTCGCTTTTAATTGGACTTGTAGCCTGCCGTCGAGTAGGGCACATTTCCAGCACACTGTCATGTGTTGCACCTCTAAGTCACATAATCCAACTCTCTCAACTTGTGATCGGATAACCTGGATTAAGACTGCAGGGCTTGTGGCTGTTGGAACATCTCGATGCATCTTGCCAGTAACTAGGCTTATGATAACCCTAGTTAGTTAAAGTATCAAGCCGTACTCATTGTTTGGCCATGAATGATGAATGGAGTCCAGTCTAGTCTTATCTAAGTAATACCAGCCTATGATTACTTCATCACTTTACTGTTTATGTTTACTCTTGTCGATAATTGGTCGGAGACTAAGCTCTGTTCAGGAGAAGGGTTACAACCCTGGTCCTTGTTTGGTTTACGGGTTATAACTTAGCTACCGGAACATTCCCTTAGTTGTCTTATCGTTTATCACCTTGTTTTCTCTAACTCCTGTATTTTGTTATCCTTTATGTATCATGTGCTAATATGCTAGTTTTAGTTCTTAAGTGAAGCCTTCCTTGTGGCACTTGCTCTTTCTGGGGTCTAACCAAGCTGGTTTTGTATGGCCAGATTTCGGACTAGCTTCCGAGGATCTTCCTATCTTCCAGCCATATGATGACCACTAGGCGCAACCCTGGCAACAAGTGGGTTCTTATTTTTCTCTCCTACTCCCTTATAAAAATATTTTTTGAGGCGTTTAGCCGCCGAGCAAGTGTTAGCTCGTTTGCAACTTTACTTACTGTCGGCCTACGGGCTGTAACATGATTGACAAATCCTATGGTTGATCATGTATGACTGAAACTCTTGCTAGTCTTCACATTTCTATGACTAGCTTCATGATCATCTGAATATGTGATGTTTGGGATGCCTTACTTTGTATGTCTAATGATCTAACATCTTGTAACATTTACTTACTTGCTTGAGATTGAGACACTAGGCTTGTTCATGACCATAAGAGACTATTGGCTTGTAGATAAACCCTCATGCATCTAGACATCCGTGACCGTATATCGAGGTAGATTATACTTCAATGTACGTAGCTGGCTATATCTGTCCCCCACTCTCCAGTATTCTGGTTCTGGGGCGTGACACGGTTTAAGTGGTGGCCCATGAAGGTCTTGTAAATCAAGATGTGTGAGGGTTTCACTGAATAGATGTCTCAATCAGCACTCGCCCTTGATCTCTACTCGTGTCTTCTAATCTTTTCGAAATCTTGACCTGATCACACGTTTATATCCTCGATCTATCATGGTCCTTCCTTATTGTTCCTCATGTCGTTTCTTCAGCGACATTGTTCCTGGTCCTACCGATCAGCAAGGCGAAGCACCTCCAGTGGACCAGCAGCAACCTGGAGACGAAGCCCAGCACTCTGGAGTGGCCTCCCGGGTCATGCATTTCGGGGATCCAGAGCCCCTAGTTCAGCCAGTCCAGCCTGCAGAGCCTGATAATGGAACCCTGGTTGATCTCATCAGAGAATTGCTTGCATCTTAAAATCATCATGGTGATGCCCTGTACCAGACAGTACAATATGCCATGGACAGAGTTGGTTACCAAAGGAACAATACGGCCAACAGCTTCAAGCGTCTGAACACTCCTTTCTTTGACGGCACTGAAGATACTATTACTGCTGATGCATGGCTTCAGGACACAAAGGTTATCCTGGAAGCAGCTAGGATTCCTGAGAATGAGAAGGTGGCCGTTGTGCGCCTGCGGTTATTAGACTTAGCCCGTAGCTGGTGGGCGATGCTAGCAGTTCGACTACCGACGCCTGTCTCATGGGTTGTGTTCAGCAACAAGTTCTAGACCAAGTACTTCGATGTAGTAGCTCGGTATGATCTGCAGACGAGATTCACCAATCTTAAGCAGATGGAAAGGACGGTCGATGGATATGCGACCGAGTTTTCTAGACTTAGTCGGTTTGCTCCCACCTTGTGGCAACCGAATTGGATCGAGCCCAGCGATTCCAGCAGGGGCTCCACCTAAAGATTATTATATCAGTGGACCAGTTTGAGCACCAGACGTTTGATGCCATCTTGTGAGCAGCAAAGAGGTATGAGTATACTTCGCAGAGGATTGTAGATAGAAGCGGAGGACGGAAGAGGTCTCATGGACAGATGTCCCAGTCATCAACACCAGCCCCGGCAGCTAGGGCTTTAACCATTGGAACTCCTAGGAGGGCGACCACAGTTTCGTCGATTCAGCATTCGATGCCGGCGTATCCTCAGCAATAGAAGCAGAAGCAGTCTTCTGCAATGGTCTGCACTCATTGTGGAAAGCCAGGGCACGTAGTATCAGAGTGTCATAGAGCACAGGGATTATGCTTCGCATGTGGGGCACCTGATCACAAGATAGGGTCCTGTCCGAATAGAGCCAGTTCATCATCGTCATACCTAACCAGTCCATCGGTTAGGGGTCCAACACCAGTACAACAGCAGTATCAGCCTCCAAGGCCATTACCGCCTCAGGCTCAGCAGTATGCCCAGGTTCAGATTAAGAACAGGCAGAGAGGTCACAAGCAGAGGGGACCAGCACCAAGAGGACAAGGTCAGGCTATGGCTCTGACCGTAGCAGAAGAATTGGCATCAGGTGAGGTGGTGGCAGGTATCATTCTCGTCAACTCTTTTCCAGCATCAGTATTATTTGATTCGGGTGCATCGTATTCATTTATGTCTACACGATTCACAACATGGGTAGGACTGGAGCCCGAGTAATTATCAGTAATGCTCAATATACTTACTGGTAATGGTCTTGTAGGGGTAGATAGAGTCTATTCCTCATGTCGAATCGTAGTTAGCGGTAGAGAGTTTTCCGCTAGATTGATAGAATTTTTGATGGCCGACTATGATGTGGTCCTAAGAATGGATTGGTTGAAGGATCAATACGCAAGAATAGACTGCCATATTGGAAGGATTAGTTTTGGTATTCCAGGCGAACCAGAGATTTTATTTTCTAGAGGCAAAGTAGAACCTTCTCCACCAGTATTATGGATGGCAGTAGCAGAAGCAGTTCAATTTTCCAGAGTAGTAGAAGAGTTTCCTGATGTGTTTCCCGAAGAGCTTCCATGTATGCCACCGGAGAGAGAGATATAGTTCACTATCGACTTGATTCCAGGGACGGCACCAGTGTCAGAGAGATTCTACGGGATGGCACCTTCAGAATTAGAGATCTTGTACAAGATGATTGAAGAACTCAGAACCGAGGGAATCATTCGTGCTAGTGGATCGCCTTGGGGAGCCCCGATGCTTCTTGTGAAAAAGAAGGATGGTACGTCAAGATTATGTGTTGATTATCGTACCTTGAACTCTGTGACAATCAAGAACAGATATCCTTTAAACAAGGATAGATGATTTTTTTGATCAACTCAGTGGGGCAGCAGTATTCTCAAAGTATTCTCGAAGATTGACTTGCGGTCAGGGTACCATCAAATCGGAGTCAAAGAGTAAGATATTCCTAAGACAGCATTCAGATCTAGATGTGGACATTGGGAGTTCCTTGTTACACTATTTGGAGCGACCAATGCACCGACCGTATTTATGGATCTCATGAATCATATCTTTATGCCCTATTTGGATCAGTTCGTGATAGTGTTCATAGACGTCATATTAGTCTATAGCAAGAACGAGGCAGAGCATGGGCAGCATCTTCGTGTAGTTCTTCAGATTCTTAGAGAGCACTAGTGGTACGCGAAGTTCATTAAGTGTGAATTTTGCCTTGATCGCATTTCGTACTTAGGTCATATCATCACCAGAGGAGGAGTGTAAGTTGACCGCCAGAAGATAGTGGCTATAGAGACATGGCCAGTACCTAGCACCATCGCAGAAGTTCGAAGTTTCCTGGGATTGGCCGGCTATTACGGGCGATTTGTGTCAGACTTTGCTCAAATTTCAGCACCATTGACCCAGTTGACCCGCAAAGAAGTGCAACTTGCTTGGACAGCAGAGTGTCAGAGTTCCTTCAAGAAGTTGAAGCGGAGATTGATGACGGCTTCCATTCTCATGCTTCCAAATAGGACTAGAGGATTTTCAGTTTATTGTGATACTTTCGGTAGACGATTGGGATGCGTCTTGATGTATCATGGTAAGGTAGTAGCTTATACGTCACGTGAGCTTCGTGGTCATGAGAGGAATTACCCAACCCATGACTTGGAATTAGCAGCGGTGGTTTTTGCACTCAAGTTATGGAGGCATTATTTGTATGGGGATCGGGTAGAGAATTTTACCGACCACAAGCGTCTTAAGTATGTGTTTACCCAGAAGGACCTTAACATGCGTCAGAGAAGATGGCTAGAGATACTTGTGGATTATGACATCAACCTGCAGTATCATCCTTGGAAGGCCAACGTTGTTGTAGATGCATTGAGTAGAAGAGCAGGAGCTTGTTTCTAACAGCACAGCCAGAGTTATTAGCAGATCTTCAGAAGATGGGAATAGAAGTAGTTCTTCCTACAAATATGGCATTTATGGCCAGCATGCAAGTTCAGTCCAGTATAGTTAAGGGGATTAAGTTAGCTCAGTCAGTAGATTCTAAGCTTCAGCGGCTTAGGGCAGAATGTGTAGCAGGACGGAGACCAGAGTTATGTATTCATGAGGATGGTACACTTCGACATAGAAGGCGTCTTTGTGTACCCAGTTGTGATATCAGATAGGAGATCATGGCAGAGGCTCACAGTTCTCAGTATTCCATTCATTCCGACAGCACGAAGATGTACCGAGACATCCGTTAGCATTTCTGATGGAATAGCATGAAGAGGGAGATAGCCCGGTTTGTCTCTCGTTGTTTAGTTTGCCAATAAGTTAAAGCTGAACATCAGAGGCCAGCTGGACTTCTTTAACCTTTACTGATCCCAGAATGAAAATGGGAGCACATTACCATAGATTTTGTAACTGGGTTACCTAAATCTCCAACTGGGAGAGATGCTATCTGGGTTATCGTTGATCGTCTCACAAAGGTAGCTCATTTTCTTTCCTTCAGAGTTGGTTAGTCGACGGAACAGCTAGCAGAGATGTACCTCAGACAGATAGTCAGGTTGCATGGAGTACCAGTCTGTATTGTATCCGACAAAGATTCAAGATTCATATTGCACTTTTAGCGGAGTCTTCAAGAGAGCTTTGGGACTCGACTCAAGTTCAGTTCAGCTTATCATCCGCAAACAGATAGTCGGTCAGAGCGCACGATCCAGACTCTTGAAGATATGTTACGGTCATGTACACTCGACTTCGGTGGTTCATGGGAAGATCACTTGTATCTCGTGGAGTTCTTCTATAACAACATTTTCCAGGCTAGTATCCATATGGAACCCTTTGAAGCACTGTATGGCAGGAAGTGTAAATCATCTTTAGCTTGGGATGATGTCGGCGAGAGGCGGATGCTTGGTCCAGAGATGATTATGCAGACAATCGAGGTGGTCAGACAAGTTAGAGATCATCTTCCAATTGCACAAGATCGTCAGCGCCATTGGGCCGATTCTCATCAGCGCCCTCTTGAGTTTTCTATCGACGACTATGTATTCCTTAGGATCTCGCCTACCCGTGGCATCATTCGATTCGACGTACGGAAAAAGCTTAGTCCTATGTATATAGGGCTGTTTGACATTCTCGAACGAGTAGGTGATGTGTCCTATCGTCTCGCTCTTTTGCCGTCGTTACGTGAGGTACATGATATTTTTCATGTATCTTAATTACGACGGTATATCCCGGATCCGAGCCATATCCTTGATTATTCGAAATTGGTTGTTGGTACCAATCTTTCGTATGAGGAAAGGCCCGTATCCATATTGGACCGAAGAGAGAAGGTACTCAAGAATAAGACGATTAGTTTAGTTCGTGTTGCTTGGGGCCATCACTATTTAGGTGAGTCAACGTGGAAACGTGAGGATGATATCCGATCGCAATATCCACACCTGTTTGACTCATAAGGTATAATGTCTGCCTTATGCCTTATGCTTTTACTTCCTTGCTTACATGAAAGATTACTTGGTTGACTGCTAGTCATAGATTGCCAGTATTAGTGTAGCTCGCACCGACACCTTTAGCCTCTTGATTAAATTCCGAAGACAGAATTCTTTTAAAGTAGGTAGAGTTGTCACTCCCGTTTCCTGTTATACGTATTTTCAGGATACGTATACGGATTCTGACAATTGTCTGGTGGCCCGTATTTTTACTTATCTTGCTTAGCTTAGCCTTGGTTTAAATTTTGACTTAATTGGTTTAACTTGGCTCAACATGACTTGGCTTGGCTTGGTTTGGTTTATTTTGGGTTGATATGGGAGGGGTTGCTATATAAGTCAACTTCTTCTCTCTCTTCTATTATTTGCATTTAATTCTTCATCTTCTTCATTTACTCCTCCCACCTACCAAGCCTAAGCAAGAGCAACTTGCTTCATAATGGATCTCAAGTTTTATTGTTGCATACTCTTCTTTGCTTGATTCTAAGCCTCTTTAGAACATAGCATTTTTGGATTTGATGGATGGATTCTTATAGATCTAAGTTTGTAACTTTTAGATTTTTTTTCTTAGTTTTGATCTCTAAAACTTGGTTATTTTCGAAATTTAATGGTTCATGTTGTAGGAAATTCAATTCTACCCAATTTTGGCTTTTAAACCGCTTGATTTCGACTTCGTATGAGAAAGTTATGCCATTTTTGAGTTCATGGGTTCCCCACACCATTTGGTGCTGTCGGGACGATGAACAGTGTCGTGCGCAGTGTATTCACTGCCGCGCGCCCGCGCTCCGTGCTTGCGCGTAACGTACGTCGTAGGCGATTTTGCCCGCACGTAATGTGCAACTTGCGCGCCGCACGCCCGCGCACTTCTCTGCCGTGTGCCGCGCATGTGCGCAACGTACGTCGTGGGTGATTTTGCCCGCGCGTAATGTGCAACTTATGCTCCGCACGCTCGTGCACTTCTCTGTCGCGTGCCCCGCGCGCCACGCTTGCGCGCAATGTGCGCCGTGGGCAATTTTGCCTGCGCAATGCGCAACTTGCGCGGCCGCACGCCCGTGCACTTCTCTGCCGCGCACCCGCGTGCCATACTTGCGTGCAACATGCGCCGTGGGCGATGTTGCCCGCGTAACTTGTGTGCAGGTCACTCCAAATGACTGATTTTACCCGTTTGGACTATTTTATAGCTAAAATCTTGAAAAACTAAAAACATGAAAGTTGCAGATCTTTTTCTTAGCTTCAAGATTATGTCACTAGTTATTTAATTCAAGTTTCTCTCATTCATAATAATGTAAGAATAAAATACGATAGTGGCATGTTAAGGCGCACTCTTAACAAGTATCAAATAATATGATAATTCTTAATAGTGACCCGTCGTGGTACACTCTTGACAAGTAACTTGACAGGATAATTCTTGGTGGTGGTCCGTTGTGACGCACTCTTGACTTGATAAAGTAAACCTACATGATAATCTCGATATGCCTTGCTAAGTAAATCTTGTCTTGACACCGTAGGTGTTTGTGCTTGTATAAGCTACATGTCTCGTCTTGCATCATGTCTAGGATATGAATTCATAATTTCCACGGTCAGGGATTCATACTGAATCTGAAAATGACTAGAGTGATCAAGTAGTTCATGACAAGATTTTCTAGCTACAGGCAGTCCCGTTATCTGGGCGCTTTTAATTGGACTTGTAGCCTGCCGTCGAGTAGGGCACATTTCCAGCACACTGTCATGTGTTGCACCTCTAAGTCACCTAATCCAACTCTCTCAACTTGCGATCGGATAACCTGGATTAAGACTTCAGGGCTTGTAGCTGTTGGAACATCTTGATGCATCTTGCTAGTAACTAGGCTTGTGATAACCCTAGTTAGTTAAAGTATCAAGTCGTACTCAATGTTTGGCCGTAAATGATGAATGGAGTCCAGTCTAGTCTTATCTAAGCAATGCCAGTCTATGATTACTTCAGCACTTTACTGTTTATGTTTACTCCTATCGATAATTGGTCGAAGACTATGCTCTGTTCAAGAGAAGGGTTACAACCCCGGTCCTTGTTTGGTTTACGGGTTGTAACTTGGATACCGGAACATTCTCTTAGTTGTCTTATCGTTTATCACCTTGTTTTCTCTAACTCGTGTCTTTTGTTATCCTTTATGTATCATGTGCTAATATGCTGGTTTTAGTTCTTAAGTGAAGCCTCCCTTGTGGCACTTGCTCTTTCTGGGGTCTGACCCAGCTGGTTTTGTATGGCCAGATTTTGGAGTAGCTCCCGAGGATCTCTCTGTCTTCCAACCAGATGGTGACCACTAGGCGCAACCCTGGCAACGAGTGGGTTCTTATTTTGCTCTCCCACTTCCTTGTAAAAATATTCTTTTGAGGCGTTTAGCCGCCGAGCAAGTGTTAGCTCGTTTGCAACTTTACTTACTGTCTGCCTACGGGCTGTAACATGATTGACAAATCCTAGGGTTGATCATGTATGACTGAAACTCTTACTAGTCTTCACATTTTGTATGACTAGCTTCATGATCATCTGAATATGTGATGTTTAGGATACCTTACTTTGTATGTCTGATGATCTAACATCTTGTAACATTTACTTACTTGCTTGAGATTGAGACACTAGGCTTGTTCATGACCATAAGAGATTGTTGGCTTGTAGATAAACCCTCATGCATGTAGACAGCCGTGACCGTATATCGAGGTAGATTATACTTCAATGTACGTAACTGGCTGTGTCTGTCCCCCGCTCTCCAGTATTCTTGTTCTGGGGCGTGAGATGAGCCCACCTTCGCTCAATATAACTGATACCTAAATCTAACTCCTAATACCTCAATCAATTTGAACTAACACACATACAAACGTACACAATGCACACACTCACTAACCCACTGACCCATGGCCAAATGGCACTAGCCAAAACTCTGAGCAGACCTTCCCCTTACTGCCCGACCCCTGATATATGGTCCACTCTCTACAGGATACACTATATTCACATACAAGTTTAGGTACACACTATGACACTTTCTATGGACTCATCATTGATAATTATACTTGCTATTAGTAATGAGGACAGGGCATTTGAGTTGTGAACTGAACTCACTAACTGAAAACTAATTCATGTTAAGAATGAACAAGGATATAAGAATGAAAGGGAGGTTGTACTACTACAATGTACTGAACATCTAATATATATGGACTGACCTAAACAAGGTAAGGGGATTGCGACATTAGTGTTATGGACTGACAAGAATATGAGGAAATGTGGTCTGCACAGTTGACAGATTCATGATCATGTGAACAAGCCCATGTACTAAAGCCCCCATCCCATAATAACCTATTAAATCTATTCTATAACACTATACAACCAATATACATAGTTTAAACATGGCAATCAAACCCACAGCAATATTTAGAAACTGAAGTTAGGCTACCAATACTCTATTGGTTATTTCGTCAAACACGTAGTGCGCGTATCCGATACTCTCGTGATACGCATATCAAACCAATCCTAAATTGACCCAACTTCTTCCTAATGCAAGAGGGACCCTAAATGAATGCACCTACATCAATGAATGTGAAATTATAAGGTTTAGAGGGCTATTACCACACTACTAAAATCTGTCAAATCAGCGACGCCGCAGGACGTCGCTAAATAGGGAAAATATGTCGCTAATTTCAATTAGCGACGTTTGGACGTAGTCGCGATTAACCTAGTCACTAAACAACACGACGTTGCAATACGTCGCTATTATGACGACACTTAGCGACGCATCCGTGTCGCTAATTCAGCGACTACTAGCGACGTAAAATGACTGCAGTTACCGACGTACCTAGCGACATTTAGCGACTTTACATGCATCGATGCTGACCTGGCTTGAGAGCCAAATGGCGACATTCTACGACGTTTTTACGTCGCTATAGTATCGACACATAGCGACGTTTAGCGACGTCGTACGTAGCGACGTTTAGTGACAATCAGCGACGGTGTTTATCACAGTTAGCGACGTTCCGATACTTACTTAGCGACGTTAACTTTCGTCGCTGTACGTCGCTGAAAGTCGCTAAATTTGGGGAAAAAAATAAAAAAATACAGCAATGGCAGCAGCAGCACCTACAGCATTTGCAGCAGATACACAAAGTATCAAACAACATAGATACACAATCACGAACAGAAATGCGTATCAAACAGCGACGGTGTGTATCACGAACACAAAGTATCAAACAACACAGATACATAATCAGGAACACGTTTGAAATACAATCTCATCAATCAACACAGATATATAAAAAATTGTAACAACAATGTCAAACATAATGCTCCACATAAGAATAATGTATGTATAAACACATAAAAGACCCAACAATGGGCCATCACACAACAATATATATATATATATCGACTACGGCTGATCAGGAGGATCATCACCTCTCCTAGGAAGAAGGTAAGCATACAGCTCCGGTGTAAGAACTACCGACGACGATGAAGGAGGAGGCAATGCAACCGCTGTAGAAGAAGGCAGTGTAACCGCTACAGATGGGTGTGTCCGCGTCGCCTCTAGGGCTAGCAGTCTGGCGTTGTATTGCTCTATGCAAGACGCTATCCTAGTAACGGTGTCGTGAATGGACTCATGCGTCCCCTGTATGTCCCTCACGGTGCGCTCGAGCTCGTCAAAGCGTGTGGTGACCGACGCAGCGTCCCCTTGCGCCTGAGACCCTGGCTGCTCAGAAATCCTCCTCAGCATATCGTCGTGCTGCTCAGCAATCTGGCAGGAAATGGTATTTTCGATTCGGGACGACTCGGCCTGTGACGGCTGTGAATGTGCACTGGCAGAAGGAGCCCTGGATGCCTGTGTCGCAACAAATGCGCCGTAGGACCCCAAACCGTAGTACAGACTTCTATGAAGACCACCAACGGCGGTCTTCCAGAGCTCGTCCTCCGACTGAGACAGAGAAGGCTACGATGTACCAACCCCTCCCTCTGCCGGTATACTAGCACTCGCACGCTCACGTAACCTAACAAACTCGTCCTAGAAATTATTGTGCATCTGTATAAATCAGTACTTACCTAAATTAGCCTAATAAACGTCTAAAGTATTTAATGATTATTAACTATATGGTTATCTGTATATTTTTCAAGTTGTGTTAAAAATTAACGAAATCTAAATTAGTACTTACATAGCTCTGAGTAGCCCGGTCGTCGATGAGCTTTCCATCCTTCCGATGTGTGGCTAGGAAGACGGTCACCATGTTTGCGTCCTCACCCCTCTGTACCTGCGTGTTTGCTATATTTTATTCTTTAGTAAAATAGAAAATTATATACTCCTACTATTAATAAAATCTTATATATTGCAATAAATTACATACCAGACGACGGAAATGCTCCGTCATAGGAATCGATCCACCACACCACTTTCCAGCCCTCGTCCTAGCTGCCTTCGCCTTGGCCGACCGCTCTCTGTATCGGGGCTCCTCAAATCGAGCCCTCATCGTGGTCCACTGGTCAGGTGTGATCCAACCAGCAATCGGCTTTTCAGAGCGCTGACGAGCTTTCTGATCGTTAATTGTATCACGGATCAACTTGGCGGTGACGGCAGGAAACTGCCTCTCAATCTGCTCGGCCCGGTATGGTGGATAAAAATAAGTCATCTACAAGAATTACAAATTAAAATAATAAGTTCGAAAAAATGTTTAAAATTATATTAATCATACTAAATTAACTATCTTTAGTTACCTTGAAGTGGGCAAACCAGAATGCCTTCCTCTCTTCTGATGCATCCGAGTAGTTGATCCACGGACCCTCATAGTTGGA
Source organism: Iris pallida (assembly GCA_029216955.1). Taxonomy (NCBI): domain Eukaryota; kingdom Viridiplantae; phylum Streptophyta; class Magnoliopsida; order Asparagales; family Iridaceae; genus Iris; species Iris pallida. Next base: position 5,313,008 of record JANAVB010017399.1, read on the forward strand.
CCTTAGAAAGGAGTCCAATGCTCTCTGTACCGACTAGGGACGATATCTGTATACAACGATAACCGACATATTAATGAATATATATATAGATATACAGACATGCATAAAATATATATATATATATTCATTTAACTTACTTCGTAGGACCGTCGGCCCAAATCTCCATCCTCGTCTCGTCCTGAGGTGCGCATGGAGGGTCGCTCTGGTATGGATCCGCCCGGGCGGGAGTAGGGACTACCTCCTCCACCTGCTCCCCACCCGCCATGCTGCTGTCAGCGGTAGGAAGGCTAGGGGAAGGAGTATGATCAGCAAGCCTGGAACTGCTCGTCGCAGGTGTACTACCACCCGAACCTGCGACGGTATGGTACAATGGAGTGCTCGGGTCAGACGATGGTCCGGAGCCATCCTCTGGTAACGGAGCTCTCTGCCAACCTAAGGATACGGCTCGTCCTGACCTATCTCCGCGTCGTCCTGAGGTGCCTCCGTGTCGTCCTGCCATGCTGATAATAACATATGATTAAAAATATAAATAAATACAATGACAGTTTAAAAATATCTGCATACATTGGAGTTCATAATCTAAGTTTCACAAATCTGAATACTAATAGAAATGATCATAGTTCATAATTTAAGATTACAGAAATATGAATATATTAAAATCACAGTTTCTCAATCATCCTCTGAAAATTCATCTTCTTCGTTTGCCTCCTCCTCCTCCTCCTCATCCTCTTCCTCTTCCTCTTTCTCCTTATCGTCACTAGCATCTCCTTCGTCTTCCCCTTCGGATACTTGTACCTCTTCTACATAAGTAGATATTGAATGGGGAACTTCTGCTGAGTCGACATCAACTTTATTTGGTACAAGAGGCAGCTCGTCCTCCTGATAAGCCACTTCGTCGACGTCGTAGGTATTTTTGGCTTTAGTCTTGCATATTGCCCACCATTCGTACCTCGTTGTTCCCCGTCTAGGATATGTTGTAAAATATACGAGTTGAGCTTGACTTGCTAGGATAAATGGTTCATATCCTTGGTATCGACGACGGTAGTTAATATCCACAAGACCATGCTTGTCAATTTTCCATCCTTGATCTTATATGGGATCGAACCAATCAACTTTGAACAACACGATCTTGGCAGGCTCTATGCCATAGTTGTACGTCAATTCCACGATCTCCCGTAAGACGCCATAGAAATCATTGTCTGGAGTGACATCTTTGTAGTTTGTAGATTTGATATACAAGCAACTGTTTTTTGTGGAATCAAGATCCAAGAAGCTATCTCTGATGGGAGCATTTGTTGACTTGAACTTAAACCCATTCACACAATCACTTGGCCGTATTTTGACGGCATAAATTGGTCCCTTGGTAAGAGTTCTAATAGATTCACTCTCAAGGATGACGTCCGGACGATCGACCTAAACACGAGAAGATACAAAATTAAGTTCAATGTTAAGTTATTTCTTGTGCAGTTGTGAATGGAGGAAGATTCTAACTAGCTTCTTACGTACATATGCAGTCAACCAAGATGGGAAATGAAGTCTCATTTCTTCTTCTACTTCTTCATCTACAATGTATGGTCCACTTGACCTCACCTCATCATTAAATTTGCTGAAAACCAATAAATATCAGGATATACTCGTTAAATTATAATAATGTAATCAACAAATAGATGACTTGAACGTTGAAGATTTTCACTTACCACTCTAGCTTTTCCACTTCATCCTCCTCGCAGTTGAGTAATATATATAACTGGGCAGCCTTTAGTTCCTCATCATTCAAATATCTCTTTTTCAGTTTTCCATAAGGCTTTCCAAGAGCATTGAAGACTTTCAATAATGCATCATTATATTCTATATCTCCATCGTCGTTCCTCGGAGCTCTTGTTCTATTTGTAGCAATATGAGGCTTGAAATACATTGAACAAAAGTTTGTAATCTCCTCAATGATATAGGCTTTACAAATAGAACCCTCGACCCGTGCCTTATTTTTCACCTTTCTCTTCAGGTGGTTTAGATGGCGCTTGAACGGGTACATCCATCGATAACCGACGGGCCCACCAACACGTGCCTTATATGAAAGATGCATTGGCAAATGCTCCATAGAGTCGAAGAATCCAGGAGGAAACAACCTCTCAAGCTTACACAATGTTACTGCAATATCCTTCTCCTGCTTTTCAATCCGATCGACGAGCAACTTAGTAGAACAAAGATCTCTGAAGAATATGCTAAGCTCTGTCAGTGGATCCCAAACGACCTGAGATAAGAATTCCCGAAATACAATCGGGATTAACCTCTCTATAAAAATGTGACATTCGTGGCTCTTTATATCCAGTAGTTTGTTCTCCTTCGGGTCAACACATCTTCTCAAATTCGATACGTACCCGTCTGGAAATTTTAGGCCCTGGATCCACCTACAAAGTTTACCTTTGTCCTCCTTGTCCTGTGCAAAAATAGCCCTGGGCTGTTTATACTTCCCACTGCCTTCCTTTATCAAATGCAACTCTGGACGTCTGCATATTTCTTCTAAGTCCAACCTGGCCTTGGGATTGTCTTTCGTCTTTCCCTTTATGTCCATCACAGTATTTATTATATTGTCAAATACATTCTTCTCGATATGCATGACATCCAGGTTATGTCTGAGCAGATGGTCACTCCAATATGGTAGGTCCCAGAATATACTCCTCTTCGTCCAGTTGTGAGCGCGGCCAAATCCATCACACTTGTACCCTGTTGTAGGCTTTTCAATAACACTTGACAATTTTTTAACTTCCTCCCATATCGTGTCCCCGGACCACCGTGGCGGTGGACTGGACTTCTCTACCATGCCAGCATGAAAAGCATTAATGTTCCTCCTGTACGGATGATCCTTTGGCGGGAACTGTCGATGACAATCAAAGAAGTACGGTTTTCCTTCGTATTTCAAACGGAAAGCCTTAGTGCGATCCATGCAATACGGACATGCGTGACGACCATGGGTGCTCCAACCCGATAACGTTCCATAGGCCAGGAAATCATTGATGGTCCACATTAGTGCGGCCCTCATTTGAAAGTTCTACTTTCTGGAAACATCATTTGTGGTTGCACCTACTTTCCACAACTGATTCAGCTCATCTACCAAGGACTGTAAGTACACATCGATGTTCCTCTTCGGGTTCTTCGGACCTGGAATAATAACAGTTAGGAACATGTAAGGAGTTCTGATACACATCCAAGGCGGCAAGTTGTACGGAGTAACAATCATAGGCCAACAAGAATATTGCGAGCCCGAAAGTCCAAATGGGGTAAAACCGTCGAAGGAAAGCCCCAATCTTACATTATGCGGCTCCGAAGCAAAATCGGGATACACTCGATCAAAGTGCTTCCATGCTTCCCCGTCGGATGGATGATCCAGTACTCTATCTATTTGTTCCCGCTTGTGCCAACTCATATTATCAGCTGTCTCCTTTGCAATAAACAACCTCTGCAACCGTGGTATCAAAGGCAAATAGTGCATCGAATCTGTTGGCTTGCGTGCACCAGAAGTCCTTGTTGTACTAGTGGCCTTGAAGCGATCGGCACCACAAAATCTGTAGGCGTCTTCATCCTTATCGTCCTTATAGTACAACATGCATCCGTTGTGACATGCATCATTTTTTTCATACCCCATCCAGAACGATCTCATCATTCTCTTAGATCGGTAGAAGTCTTTAGGTAACTTGCCACCCTCCGGCAATATATCTTTAATTAACTCCAGGATTCGGTTGTAGCATTCTTGAGACATGTTAAAATCTGATTTTATGCTCAACAATCTTGTAATCACCTCCAACGGTGAATGGTCATCACAACCAGGATATAAAGGAGTCCTTGCATTCTCCAGCAACTCCATGAACTTTACAGCATCGGCATTCGGTGCCTCATCAGCTGCATATTGATTGTTCGGATCGAAACTAGGCCCCGCAGCATCGAAAACCATGTTCGTCCACCCTTGGTCGTAATCAGCATGCACGTGGACATCTACATAAGGCTCCACATAAGGCTCCGGCTCGGAGGCTAAAGGCACAAGTTTTTCGTGTGCGGTCCACTGATAATAATTTGGCATGAAACCCCTCGAATACAAATGATATGTCACATCCACTTCCGAATGATATTTCAAGTTGCGACATCTCACACATGGATACTTAATTTTTGTACGGTCCATGTACTGAGGGAACGCCTTGGCAAACTGCAGGAACTGTTGCACACCCTGTATAAATTTATCCCGCATACCGCACATGTCATCAGGATGACGATTGTACATCCATAAACGGTTCCACAGATAGTAATTCATATCCATTTTAAGATAATTCTGCAAAGATTGACACAGATAGTAGTTCATCAGGATGACGATTGTACATCCACAAACGGTTCTGCAGATAGTAATTCATATCCATTTTAAGATAATTACTGCAGAAAGTGAAGAATGGCTCAAAAAATAACCCAAAATTTTATGTTTTTCAACGATATATTTCACATGCTTAATTGCCAAGTGTGGGGACGAATGGCTCAGAACGCAACCCAAAATTCAGTCTAGCATATATTAGTGTGAATCATCTATGTTATGTACATATGGTGTAGTATATGTTCTTATCGAATCTAGTATATGAAGGATGTAACAGAATCAATAAGATGAACCCAAAAATGTAATACTAAGACATTATCTACTACTAAAAGATGTAGTGTTAGGTTGTCGTATCATCATTGCCGAATGATAGGGGTCGGAGGACAGTCAACTTTATCTACAGATATATAGTTTCTTCCTCGCTAGTCGAATGGCTGCAGGGACTATGTCCTGATCACGATGTCGTACCGTAGATTAATGCAAATTCCTTGTAGCAAATATCGTATATTGATTTCTGCCTCGCCAGTCGAATGGCTGTAGGGACAATGTCTGGCTGGTACATGTAATTCAAAATTAGATTAATGGGACAGTTACTTCCAAACCCATCTTATAATAATATAGAGAATCCATGAATATAGAGAATCCACGAATGAACAACAAATGAACAACAATCCAAATATATAGAAAGCCAATACTCAACAAACCGATATGATCATTTAAGCCTAAATCAGACCCCAATGTAATTCAAAACCCAGACACACTCCTCCTCCTCACACAGCTCAAAATCAGACCCCCAATGTCCTGATCACATCTGTTTCGATTAATGCAAATTCCTTATAGAACCTGAACTAAAAATCAAGGCCAATGGCTAACCACATCAGTTTTGATTATGAGAAGCAGCTGCTGCTGCACCAAATCATGGATCCATATTTTTCCAAACTCATATTTTTTGATACCAAACTCATATTTCCCGATACCAAGCTCAAACTCCAAAATAAAAAACTTATCAAGCTCAATCTCGAGCTTGATTAATTATAATCAAGCCAAGCTCAAGCTTACAGTATTGGTGTCCACGGGGTTATGTGTAAATAGTATACATAGTATACTGTTAAAGAGGGGCAATATACATAGTACCGTTGATTAATACAAACCGTCAGACTTCTGATGTTGTGGGATCGTGGGTGGGACGTCGTACGTCCTTACGGCATTTCATCATTGTCATTGCACCTATATCAACACTGGCACCCTCTCGGTACCACCATTTCCATGACACGCCCATAGGCATATCCGAACCTTTCCATGACACGCCTTGTGTCTGCACGATTGTTGTCCACCCGTAGGCATATCCGAACCCTTCCATGACACGCCCATAGCGATTGTTTGGGCAGAGCTATGCCGTCCAAAAAAAGGGGGAGTCAGGTTGCGATTAGTATCCATCCTTCATGACATAGCTGAAATTTTATAGAATATCGATCACTATGGACAAGTTGGACTTGAAACAGGTACTTAAAGGATCTCCGATTTGGAATTCAACAAGTCGATAATAAATATTAGTCAATTTATTCATAATTTCAAAACACTGAAAATGCCCAAAAAACTTCCAGTATCAGTAAATAGGGCTCGAACCCTAAATTAGAATTCGAATCCAAGCAAAACATCAAATTGACAGTTGATATGCCCAAAAAACTCCCAGTAAAAGTATATAGGTGTCAAACTGTGAGTCTCGTGTCCACACAGTAGGAAAGACGTGTCCAAACCAACAAAATAGGTGTCACACTGCTGCTCGTGCAGCGAGTCCATGCTCTCGTGGACACGAACTAGAAGCGAGAGAGAGAGAGCTAGAAGACGAGGAGAATTGGGAAGCGGGGGCAGGAGAGAGTGTGTGTGTGTGAGAGAGAGAGAGAAAGAGAGATGGGGGAGCTACCTGAGGAGGAGGAGGCCGGAGGAGGGAGATCGCCGGAGGAACGTTGCGGAGGAGGAGGCCGGAGGAGGGAAATCGCCGGAGAAGCGCCGCGGAGGAGGAGCGCGCGAAAAATTGGGGAGGAAATTTATGAATGATTGAAAAGGAAACCCTTGCAGCCTTTATGACACATTTAGCGACGTCCGAAAAGGACGTCGCTAAACGTCGCTGACATTTAATAAACGGTGATGCCGCTTAAATTACGTCGCTACGCGTCTCTACATCAGCGACGTGTACCAACAAACTTGCGATGCAGGTTCCCATTTAACAAACTGTAGTCGATATACGTCGCTATTAGTCATTGTTGGCGACTAACAGCGATGTCTTAGTAAAATGTCACTAAACTCCCAAAAATTAGCGACGTTCTATCTTGGAGTCGCTAAATACGTCGCTGATATGACTTATTTTGGTAGTGCCAATTGGGAGTTAGAATTCCAATGAAAAAAATCTCTAAATCTAGACTCCCACCAAGCTCTAATAGTCAAATTGCTCTAAATGCTCCCAATCTAGGCAATAGAGACTTCCTCTCTCCAAAGGAAAGAGATTGTAATTCGTTTGGAGGAATTTGGACTCAATTTGGATGTTGGAGGCAATTTGGGGAAGAACACAAAATATGATTAAGGTTTATAATGAAAGGGGAAAGAAGGAGGCTATAAATAAGAAGGGGAGGAGTCTCTTGGCCGGCCATAGGCTGCCCCTAGGGTTAGGTTTGAGTGAAAATGCCTAATGGGCTTCCTATTTGTCAATTTAAGGCCCCTTTTAGGAAAGGCCCAAAGTGGCTTAGGATTTAAGTCACTAATTGGTTTCTAAAAAGGCACTCTAGCTATATTAGATCCTAACTTAAGTCATCTAATCTTTCTAACAAGTTTCTATGGTCATGGCTAACATCTAACCAATGTAGTTTCTAAGGTTTCACCAATTAAGACACTAACACAACCATTAATAAAATATTATTAAAATAATCAAAAAATTTACCAATTTCTAAATCACCCTTGTTCTAGAATGTGGTGGTGACATCCTACTACTTCAAAGTACAGACATCACATCATAATCAAGAACCAATCGCACTGGAAGAAAGATCAAGACTTTAATATTTTATTCTGTATTTTTCAATTTTATTGTGTCTAGAAAATATTTGTGAGATTGATCAGGATTCGTATTGGCTTAGGTTTTTATTAGTCCACTATCCAAAAATCCTACATATCCATACTTCCAAGTCTACTATCCAAAAAGTCCAAAAACCTAAAACAGATCTAGCCTAAACAAAACAGTTCTAACCCTGACTGAACTCAGGGCGAACACGGCCCGAGTTCGGTCATGGTATTTTCAAAATTCAGTTTCCACCAAATCTGCCTACAACGTTCGTATGCGAGATTCATGCATCTGAACTCTGTCCGAATTCGGTCAGCAAAAATACTATAAATAAAAGAGAATTCTGACCATTTTAAAATCACTTATTCATTCTCTTCTCTATCTATTCCAAAGTATTTTTTACGAGAAAATACTTTCAAGTCAAGCCTATACTACCCTTAGCAAAGTCAGTATAAGTTCTATTCAATCTAGAGTTTTGATACTAAAGAGTTGTATCAGAGGTGTCATTCAAAAAATGTTCCAGTTGTCGAAATCAAGTTGTGGAGTTGGTCGTGCGCTCGTCACCAAGCACGACGTTGTAAGAGACTACAAGCTTTCAATCAGCTTGTGCTATAGTGGATTAACGACGACCAAGAGTACTTGAGACTGGAGTAGTCCTCTCAGAGGGAGACCAGTATACATCGCTATGTTACTGAGTTTGATTTCTTGACTCTTACTTTACCGTATTTTTTACTATATTTTATCTGCCATAATATATATCTCCTTAATTTTTAATTGGTGATTATTTTTGCTGCGCACGCACACACTCTATTCACCCCCTATAGAGGTGCTCAACGGTCCTACATCATTCACTTTCATATCTTCTACCATCTGAGTTATAAACCTTCTTCATTTCCAATATCAACTCCCAGCCTCTAATGCCAACGCGGTTCCAATTTTAGAAGTCTAACCGAGTTGTAAAGCTTGTCTTTCAAACTGTTGTCTCTACACTTGTTGTGAAGTCAAGAGTCCTTCGTATTAAATCTCATGGTTAAAGCCGTCGTGACCTTCGGATCAAAGCACGAGGTGTAAGAAATCGACGTGCCCTTTGGATTAAAGCACGTGGTGTAACTAATATCTCAAATAGTGGATTAATATCAAGCAAGAGTTATCGAGTCTGGACTAGTCCTCTCAGAGGAAAACTAGTTTAAATCTCGTTGTTTGCGTTTGCTCTTCTCTACTCATTTACATTACGCATTTACTTATATATTGCCCATTTCACATTACGTACACACTATTCACCCCCCCTCTAGAGGTGCTTAACGTTCATACTATCAAGTCAATCATGTCAAGTCCAAGTAAGACGGGTACACATGACCAAATCAAGCACACAAAAATACGAGAATTTAGCAAGTATAGTGTAGCATGGATCAAATATGTGACAAAGAAAATAAATACATATAACATGTAGGAAACAAGTAAGGAAGATATCATGAAGCATGAACAACAAATGATGTGTTAGTACCAGAAATAAATAAACGTGAAGAAGAATGACTAAAAATAAATATGCATAATACTATACAAGTTGGCAAGGTATACTTGCCTGTCGTCCAAGTTCATGCTGAATTCGCAACAACATAACTACCAAGAGTCAACATACAAATAAAGAATTATTTTAGCATTCTAGTTACACATGGGACACGTAGGTTTCCTAAACGACAAGACTACATGCTTTTAGGATTTTTAGACCTAGTTTTATAGTTTTGACTTCTAAAATTTAAGGTTAAGTCCCAAATAAAGGACAAACATACAAATCACATAAAATCATGATTTAAACATGAACAATATGGAATTTAACCTCTGAAGTCCAGATTGAAATTTTGGGTACAACTTATGGTTATGTTTATTGAATACTAACTAGTCTTGCCCGAAACTTCTCCAGAACATTACCAATTCATTTCTATTACCTAAATCTATGAAATAACATATAAAAACATATTTAATTCTGATTAAACTCAGACAACAAAACCAAACCAACTCCTATTTATGAGCTATTCTATGTTACCAATTTAGACGAAAACCAATCCTGTTGGCCCATATTTTTGGGGTTCAGATTAGGGACGATAAAATTATGAAAATAATTTTAAAATACTTATTTTATTGTAATAGTACACCAATAACTTCTGTTTTAAGAAATTGTAATAGTCGCTCAAAATTTCACACCGAAAAGGCTCTAACTAGTCTTACCGTAATCCAAACTTTCAACAATTCAACCCATAATCTATATGGTTGATAACATGGCATGGAAGATGTGAAAATATGGGTTTTAGAACATTAATTCTCAGACTTATATAGAATTTATAACATGGAGAGTCGAGATGAAAGAGTTAGGATCTTTACCGAATGCATCCAAAAGATGGGTTGTCCATGCTCCTTCTTGTCCAAGAACACCGTCCCATGATTTTGATTGGCTTGCTACCCTCTTTTTCATAGATTAAAAGTGATGGCAATGGTGTTGGGATGGGTTTGATGGAAAATGTGTAGTTTTGTGGGGTTTTAGTGGAGATTGGATGAAATGATGGAGGAAATGTTGATTCTAGATTGGAGGAGAAGCTTTCCAGTGATGGACATGATGGTGGATGGGTATATATATAAATAGAAACATATTAATTGAAATAAAAAATAATATATATATATACATGGAGGTATTTGGATGCACCACATGTCTACATGGGTTTCGGTTTGGTTCGGGTCAAGTTTGGGATAGTTTGGTACAACCGGGTCTGCTAACAGTCTCAAGTCTCTAAACATAATTAATTACGCCAAAAAATGGTTTAAGCCACAACTTGACTTATTTTCAAACAAAGGACATAAATATGGCTACGTCATCCCCACTATGGCTAATATGCTAGTCATGGCACATGACTGCACTGACCATGCCAAATTCCTTATCAACATGCATCTCAAAACTCAATCATGACTAAGGCTATATATATAAATAATAAATGTTATTTTTTAAATACAAAATTAAATCCAATAATCATTATTTAAGACAAATTATAAATATAAAATATAAAAAAATCTGGGGGTTTATAAAACAATTCACATAGTAACAAGTATAATATCATTAGTGCATATAAGGACTATGTTAAGTTTAAGTACAAAAATTATAGTGATTTGCATAATCATTAGTGATTTTATAATAATAAACATAATCGGTTAACCATAATCAAAAACACAATTTAATCATTGGGCTAACAGACCCAAATCCTCTTTTGAACGATATGAAGGACTAAACATTAATTTCAAATATCATACGAGCTAGAACTAAATAACCCGCATCATTATGCCTAACTATTCCACTTCTTATACCTTGTAAGAGAAAGATCTTATTTTTTTACACATCATTTCAACATGAACTTCAAAAGGAGTATGCTATGTAGCATAAAAGCATTATGGGTTTACTCGTACTAAGAGCATCTTCGACCCTACTGTCTTGTAATGTGTCATGATTCCTATGTGGCAAAAGGAAGGCAATATATTTCCTAGGTGTCATTACTAGAAAGGCAATGAAGTATAAAAATCTTCTCCAAAGGAAAGTCTTGAGATGCTTACTTTTTTCAACTTCCAAGACAACTTTTTATCTTCTTCCATTTCTCTAAATATTTTTATTCATAAATGATGTAGAGTTGAAGACTTTATCATGTGCATTATCTAAACTAGACATCCGACATTCCAATGGCAACTATAGCGTACCACATCAGCTTCATAATTTACTTGACAATTTGCATTGGAAAAATATTTTTTAATAAAAATTTGTTATTCCTATGTGGCAGCAACTTTTTTTTCTTCTAAAACCCTTATAGGATTGGAGACGCTCTAATTATTTGAACTCCTTATTCCAAACAAGCCTACAAAGGCAGTTTCTAACTAGTAAGTAAGTATTATAGTGCCATGTCCCAGCATCGTACTATGTTTCTCGTTCGTAGGGAGCACGGTTAAGAAATAATGTTGGTATCAATTGATCGGAACATATTGAATCAATATACTTTCCTCATTATGGACCGACTACTTTGAAATCAAGTCCCATATTTACTGGCTTATGTCTCGAGATAGGACTCCGTGGCTGACTTACAAGAGACCTATCTATTAGTTTTGTTTTCGATGTCACACTTGACCATTTTTGAGTTGGCTTTATGAATGCATTTTTGAGAATATATGGATTTTATTGCTTGCATTTTTTGAACTTCGTACTTTGTACCAAAATCTGAGAGAAAAAAGATAGTATTAATCCTTTTCTTATGCAATTGTAAGTGATCGCGTAAGTGACGCATAGTGTAGGTGACCTCTTTCTCTCGCCCATTTGATCAACGGTGAGTGGCTTCAACTATTTCTCCTTGACCCACTTGTTCTCTAATCAATCAACAAACTACTATATCATAAAACTTCTACATGCTTACTCATGTTATTCCTATAATAAAACTATACTAAGCAAAGATTGAATGATGAATATATGTTGCAATGATAAGACGAAACTATAAAATTGATTAAGTTTCTTATGAATTCGTAGACCATGCTTGAGTAACTAGTTTTAGTCTAGCACGGTCATAGACAACTTGTGCACAAGGGCAATGTTTCTTCGAATGGTATCCCGGGGCCACAAGACCGTTTCGGCCTAGGAGGAAACATGAAGCTATGCTGGATTTGTACCATTGGTATTCGGGGACTTTCAAGGGGCTCGCTACTCTAATTGAAATGATCATCGTCTAAACCAAGTATAAGTCCAGGATGGCTAGTAATGCTAGTGACCTCCACAAATATAAACTGTTTAGCTAACGATATCATACTGGAAGGGAAGAACACGGTAAGCTTTATACTGCAGTGGTAGACTCTGCCATGGATAAGTTGTAACATATTTTATTTTATTATGCCTATCAAATATTTACATGGAAATGACTAGGATGGTTGGAAAGATCACCAACTATAATGCATATTTTACATAATTTATTGAACAAATGAGAGCATGGGATTTAATTAGTCATTCAATCAGTACACGCTAATGTACTGACCCTCGCTCCCTACAGGTGTTGCGAACCAGGAATCTCGTGCCATATAGCTGAAGGTGACGTTTGAACCTTTTGAAGCCTTGCTCGAGTGCGAAGTCTTGTTCAACTTTTGAAGCCCTACATTAGTCTAATGCAAATGACTCAACTCTCCTCTATTATAGGTGTTTTGAATGGTTTGGTTGTATAAAGGGTGTAATACATGAAACGACTATCTCATCAACGTTCATTTTAAGTCAGTTTATAAGTCTGCGAGGCAACCTATGTAATCAAGCCTTGTAAATGATGTTCATGATAAATAAAACAAACTTTCCTTCTATGCAAGTGTTCAATTTCATTGTGTACTCTATTTGTTGTTATATTTCAGATAACTTTATGACCATGCCTTATGCGAGTCAAATTTAGGCTCTAACGACATCACGTCCTGGGGACAACTATCGATTCTATGGAATCAGACTTGACGTAATGTTATCAGAGCACGTCTTTATGTCATTTGGCTTTACGTCTTTAATCGAGTTCGAAATCGTTGACCTCGTGTCGAAGAGATGAGTTGGTCCATACAGTGAGTCTATAATATTTTTAAGACTATTATGAATTGTCTTCTTTTGCCAGAAGCCGCAACTATGAAACAATTAAGTATTTTGAGTGGCTCGAGTAGCTCGAGGGCTAGACCTTCTGACAACCCTATGCAGCACCATCGTTAGCCCAATAATTATATCATGTTTTTGTATATGGCTAACAATTAAGTTTAAAATAATGATGTCATAATGGTGTCACCAATATTCATGTAATCATTATTATATTGCTCCTTAAACTTAGTATTGCCCTATTGTTCATTAGAATTATCATATTGCTATATTACTTTGTTCGCCTAACGTGTCCTTAAAGACAAGCAGTAAGCATGATCAAACCAAAAAATATGTAATGAATACTTAATTATGGGTCAAAGACGGTGTTAGACAAATAGATTTCTCTAAACCGCGTAACGACCTATCCAGGGTCTCGTACTCGGGGGTTCTGCTGCCCGGTCAGCGGACATAGATCGTGGGGGAAGCGCCCCCCGTGGGGTTCGGGGGTGAAGCTCCCGAAAGGTATTCAGATTTTCATATCTATTAATCTTTGGACAACTGGCGTCAAAGAAAAAGGTGGCTTCAAGTCTGCTCAAATGTCAAAAGAATGGCATCATCAATGATTTTTTATATCTTTCTTATGTATTTTTATCTTTATTTAAAGTCTAGGAAAGTATGTTAGATTGATCGGATCGGTACTGGCTTAGCTATTTTTAGTCCACAAAATACAGCCTTCCTATCTACCAAAATTCCTATCCAAAGTCCACAAAAATTCTTATCCAAAGTCCACAAATAAAACCCATCAAAATGGCCCAAAATAGTTCTGCTCTGACCATGACAGAACTCGACTAGAACTCGACCCGAGTTCGGCCGAAGTTCGATCAAGGTTGTTCAATCTGTTTTTGAACTTCTTGAATATCTGTGTCTAACGTTCGAATACGAGATTTATGCATCCTAACTCTGCCCGGATTCGGTTCATAAAAAAATATAAATAGAGAAAAACTTTCACATTTCAATTATCTCATGCACTTTCTCTTCTCTCTATTCCTTAAATATTTTTCTACGAGCTATACACTTTCATATTTAGCCTATACAACTCTAAGCCAAGCCAGTATCAGTTTTAGTTCAATCTAGAGTTTAGTTTAAAGAGTTGTACCGCAGGCTATCTTAGAAAATGTTCCAATTTTCAAATGCCTTCAGGAGTCGGTCATGCACTCGTCACCAAGCACGGTGTTGTTAGAGTCGGTCGTGCACTCGTCGCCAAGTATGGTGTTGTTGAAGTTGGTCGTGCACTTGTCACCAAGCACGCTTTTGTAAGAGTTGTAAACACTCAGTTAAAGCTTGTGCCATAGTGGATTAACATCGAACAAGAGTACTCGAGACTGCACTAGTCTTCAACGAGGGATACCAGTACATAACATTGTGTCTCTGAGTTTGATTCTTCTTAACTCTTTATTTTTACTACAATTCATATACTGATATTCATCTACTCTTACCTGTATTTGATTAGCCATATTAAATATTTTTTAAATTGTGATATTTATTCCGCTGCACGCACACACTCTATTCACTCCCTTTTAGAGGTGCTCAACGGTCCTACAATGCTAGAGCCTCAATAAGTCGAGATCCAGTAGAGCTAGAATGAGAATCATCAATGGTAAGTCGAAGACCAGCGGAGATAAACTGATGTACGACAGGTCCAATTCGAAGCTCGATTCGAGACACACTTCAAGGTACAATAAAAATAGGTTGATACTCTACAACAGATCGTCGAAATAGTTATGGCTAATAGCAACTCTGTAATAATGTATGCTACAAACGAGACTATGGCATGACCTATTCAAGTCGATTAAGAGGAATGGAGCTCCAGCCTGCAGCACCAATATGTCACAACTTCGAGATGTCTAAATTCAAGAAAGTATGTCACACTTCTTTATCAGTATCGAGGATCCTTCCAAGGCGATCGATTGGTTAGAAAAGTTAGATGATCAATTCGAGCTTTTTGGCATTAAAGAGTCAAAGAAAGTCACCTGCGTCCAACTTTAACTTTGTTTGAGCACATATGACTGGTGGGTCGTGCACAATCAGTCGATCCGACACGACAACCAATTTTTGCCGATCACTTGGGCCATATTCTATAAGGCGTTTAAAGAAAAGTACCTCTCCCCAGCAATTCTTCAAGAGAAGGAGAATGATTTTATGTCGCTAAAGCAAGGAAACATGATGGTGCAGCAGTATGCAGCAAAATTTAATAGAGTATCCAAATTTGCTGAGACATTTCTACCTAACATGGAGACACGAGATTGACGATTCAAAGTGGATCTGTCGAAGTGGATATGTGGACCTATATCTATAATCATGTGTCTCTTCCGGTCTAAAAGACGGTTGGCAAGTGTTTCTATTATGTTATCCTTCTAGAGTGCCAGTATCCTCCAACCACTGATGGTGTTGTGCAAAATTTCCATCACAAGTGTCCTATTATGGCAGGAGGTGACAATGCATCAAAGTGTCCAAATAATGGTGGCCCTCAAGGACGATACCCAGGACCTCGGTAGACCAGATGTCGTCGATTCAGACATATTGCTGACGACTGCCAAGTTTTTGAGCTGTTGAACTCAACGAAGAGACGACGCTATGGATTAGAGTGATGGACTGGTGGAGTCGGGGTCTCGTCGTGTGCAGTCGCTAGGGACCTTCGACCAGTATCGGGGTCCAATAAAGAGGTAAGGTCGTGGTCGAGGAAACGTCAACCGGAGACGAGGTCACGTGAGTTGGCGGCTCTCTGCACCGGAGAACGATGGAGATCAACGCGGAGGTGCCAGATCAATAGTAGAGGCACGATGAGGGTTCTAACAGTTCTTGGTCGAAATGAGGCAATGGTGGTAGGGTCGAGGTTAACCGAAGAGGTGTCGGGGCTCTGGAACAGACGACGACTAGTCCGAGGCAGGGAATTCTACATATGCAGAGATTTAGTAAGATTTTGATGCAGTTTTGGTATTGAAGTATCCACGTTCTCGTGGTCGAATCGGGGACAAAGGAAGGGAGTTTTATATTTTGTTTGTGGTTTGGGGGGTATTGTATCATGTCAGATATGGCAATTGTATGGTAGAATTATAGAATAAAATATAGATACCCGGGGTCAGACCCGAGATCGATACGACTAACACAAAAATTTGGTAGACACGGAGACAAATCTGGACACAAGAATCAGGGCTAGCATTTTAGGTTCAGGGTTTCATAAGAATGGGTTTTGGGTTTGATTTGGAATGATCATCAATAGGAAAATTAGGATATCTATAAGATGTAATTAGGATTATGAGAGAATATTCTATGAATATCCCAAGAATATTTTAATAATATGCAAGATTCTCTAGGAATATTCTTTATGCTTAATTAAGCTCATGCTTAACTATAGCATATACTAAATTAATCAATTCTAGAAAGTCCCCATCGTAACCATGACTAAGTATTTATTAAACTTGCTACTCCCTCTTCACTAATTACTAATTTATCATTCCCTCTCCATAATTATAAAAAATAATAATATTTCCTAGAAAATAATAAATAAAAAATTAGAAATAATATATAAGTAATTTAGGAAGAGGGTTACATATCTACCCACCTTAGAAAATCTTGTCCTCGAAATTTGGCAATGACACTACTTGGCACGATAAAAAATATAATCAAAATCTAGGCATGATCAAGACTAGAATTGAAATCTAAGAACGATTAATAATAGAACCAAAATAATCTAGCCACAATCAAGAATAGAATTTAAATCTTGTAACATATTTTTATACAAAATCAAATGATGATTACAATGATAGGATATGCAGGAAAGAAAAAAGGAAACTACGATGATCAATACCAAAGAATACTAAAGAATTGCAACGAGGTCATTCTAACCATTATTCCTCAATCATACTTCTATTTATAAATCTAGAAATGTTAGTAACAAAATCATGAATCCATCATTCCATGAAGACCAAACTCTTCTCCAACTAGATGAACTTGATGTAGAAGCATGAAAAATACTAAAAGAGGCGCATAGATGTCATGCGCCTAAAAATATAAAGTTCCTAAATCAGAAGCTGTTAGACTTAGAAATTTCTAAAGGACCATTGTCCAAAGATGGGCCAGAGAGACGCATGGTTCATTCAAACGCATAATGTATTTTTGTCCCTTGTGTGAAGAGACAAACCTCGGGCAGTGTGCAGTATTTAGACTATGAGGAAGATGTCAATAATTTTGTCATCCCCATCATTACACTTTACGAGCTGTAAATGAAGCAGTTGTATGCGTCAACTTCATATCAGTATTTTATACTAAGCGATTAAAAAAGCTATGCGTTCAAGTGTTGACTGATCCATATTTACTTGAAGCAAAGTTATTGTTTGCAGTAAGCAAGCAATTGCTATGCATCTAATAATATTTAACGCATAGCTGATCCTCACTAAATAAATTGTGTGCTTATATGGCAGTATTTTGTGAAGCATATCTCGAAATATGTGGCAAGCAATACATGATTCTCGAGCACGTTCACTCTCCACTAACCCCTAAGGCTTATGCGCGTACCCAATTTTATGCATCTTTGAGGTAGAAAGTTTATTTTCTACACATATGCACATGGCTATTCCAGTGAGAAAAAGATATAAATAGAGGACTGTTCCTTCTGCAAGCAACACACACAGATCACAGGCATAAGGAGAGACTACGGATACTACTTCTTTGCTAAGAACTTTCAGATAAAGAGAGAGAGCTTTCAGTGATAAAATTTCCCTTTCTATAGAGAGTTCATCGACGACCAAACTTCAACAACTTCTGCATCAGATCATCAATGAAGTAAAGATGCTGAAGTAGACCTAATCTCCATCGCCCCAATCCCCAAATTCTATTGTACTCGAAATTCTTGTTTAAGATTCTTGTTGTTCTTCTTTTTTATAATAATACAAAAGATCCTATATTTTCGGACTCTTTTCGTATTAAAACACAATGGCGACTCTGCTGGGGACAACTTTCCCCACTGACAAGAAAGTAGTGGCACAATCTGATATGTTCAAGCTAGGTTCAGCTAAGAAAATATTGGTTGTGCAATTCGACCAACAAGCATATAAAGCGATGTTGTCAGACACAGATTCCACTCTGACTGCCAAGAGAGAAATCCAAGTGCATTCGTAAGGCTTGGATCATGAATTCCCTTCCTACTCTTTCTAATACCACTGACGACAAAGGAAAAGCTCTAGACATTGTGGGCCACTAGTTTGGAGGCTCATGGCTCAGTAACTATCTTAGAATGTTTTTGCTATACAGACGCATAAGACACACAATGCGTCTAGAAGAGGCTCTACCAATGAGCCATCAACTAAGTCATGTGCTTCTTACGGGAAGAAAAACACCAAGAAGGCGCATGCTAATCATGCGTCTGTGAAAAAAGTTAACATTTGCGGCAGAATCCTTCTCTCCAATATGGGCAAAAAGAATGTACAACTTCTGAATTTTGGCAGAAAAAAATACTACGATGCTAAAAATTCAAGTACTGGAACTTCTACCTCATACTTAGTGAATCGAGATGAGAGTTCTACTTCAATACAGAATTCTAGACACATAACTGGGGATAAGACATATGTCTTCCAGAAATTTTTTTTATCAGATTCTATGCGTTATAAACGAGGTTCGGCTCATGCATCCCTCCGTATTATGCATGCTGATGATGGAAAGCTATACAAGATGAAATCTATGTGCCACGGTCATTCATGTACCTCTCTTCCACATGCTGTGGACACATGTACATTGCTTCCCAATGTTCCTAAAATGAGTTCACATGATAAAATAAGTCAAGGCCGCGGTACTGGGTGTTCCCACGTATATAAAATAGGTTAACGAGTTAAGAAACCAACTTTCCCTTGCACGATCTTTGTTCAGTCGCATAAAAAAGGAAAAGAGGTTGTATACCCTTCTATAGACTTGCGTTATATACTTCAACATAACCGTAAATCAACAGAGGTATCATCAAACACAGCTATATCTTGTCAAAGATATTCATGTGTAAAGATTATTATCAATTGTTGCTGCTCAAAGACGGTTGATTAACCAATTAGGCGATCTATCTTCACCAGATTACAACCGAACTCTTCGGATTTTTTGTGTATCAGGCAACAACTTTCGGATAATAAAGATGAGTTACAGGAGGCCTCGGTCTATGCAACATTCAGTCAAGGTGATGATCAAGAACCTTCATCCTCTTCATCCACGGGAGGTCAAAGAGCTACTTCACCTGAAGTTGTTTATCAAGGAACTTGTTCCCGATCTAGACACTCATCTGATATACTATAAGTTACCGAATAAGATAATACTAGGGGTAGCATTCTTCCAGTCTTTAACCATTTTACATCTCAATCTGATGATCGAGTAACTCATATTTTTTTTAGATATGAGGCAGTTTCACAGTCAGGATCAAGCAATACTGTTTGCCATTGATTATCGAAAGAACAGAACAGTTTTATGGGAGGACTGAACTTTGATTCATAATACAAACTCGCTCGTACAAAGAGAGTCTAGGAACAAAACCTAGGAAAAGCAATCTAAGTATAATTATTTAGTTTTTATGGAGGGTAACGGTAGAGGCTCGGGAGAGTGCTATCAACTCTGCCTTACTCCTTGGACGATCGGACGTAGCTTCTGCTCTGGCGAGGAAAAGCTCTTTGTGTGTGCGGGGGTTGCTAATCTCTAAGCTCGGGATTTGTACGTATATCTTTGTCTCTTTGCAAGGGAATAACACCTTGCTATTTATAGGAATTTGTGATTAGTGGGGTGTGCAGTAACTATGCCGTAAAAAGTGGGCGGTTGGGGATTGGTTAAGATTAGCCTTGATCTGTTTGTTGGAAATCAATCTGGGCTCTTGCGTTGGTCGCAACAAATCTGTATTATTATGATTTGCTGGTTGTAATAAATCCAAATGGATAAGTCTTAGTCAATCTTCTGCCACGTGTCCCAACTGCCATCGGGGCGTCCTGGCAGAGCCGCATGAGTATAGTCTGGTAATTGAGCCGTATGAGGGTGGCCCCCACAACCGAGCCGCATGAGGGTGGTCACCAAAATCGAGCCGCATGAGGGTGGCCCCCACAACCGAGCCGTATGAAGGTGGCCCCCACGACCAAGCCTCATGAGGGTGGACCCCATAACTGAGCCACATGAGGGTGACCTCACAACTGAGCCGCATAAGGATGGCCTCCAACTGAGCCGCATAAGAGTGGCCTCCAATTGAACCGCATAAGGATGGCCTCCAACTGAGCCACATAAAGGTGGCCAGCCGCATAAGGGTGGCCCCCAACTGAACCGCATAAGGGTGGCCCCCACAACTGAGCCGCATAAGGGTGGCCCTCCATCTGAACCGCATAAAAAGTCTTTGAAGCGATCCGCATAAGAAGCTTTGGAACTGGTGAATCATTCCAGCTATAAAGATTTTTTGTCTCTCTAGGAGCACGTCATTATGTCAGAGTCATCATTTTACCTTTATGTCAGAGCTGTCAATCCTTTGTGTTAGGGATGTCGTATTGCGTCAGAGCATTTAATGAGCTAGCGGCATAGGCCAGCTGTAGAGGCCTATTTTTGAACCACATAGGGCCACGTGGCTTTTCCCGAGCCGCATGGAGCTATCGGGGACTTTCGAGCTGCATGAAGCTCTAAGGGACTTTTGAGCCGCATGAAGCTCTAAAGGATTTTTGAGCCGCATGAAGCTCTAAGATGTTCTTGAACCGCATGAGACTCCTCCTGTTTTGAGCTGCATGGACTTTTGTGTTCTTTTCCATGCTTCTACAAGACCACCTTCATAGTTTTTAATTTGTAAAAATTGAAATACTTTGAATAAGAAGCATGTCCACGTAATCCCTTCATGCCGCATAGACTTCTCTGGCCGCATAAGACTTTCTAGCGGCATAGGCTGCTCCGGCCGCATGGACTGCTCTGGGCCGCATAGACTTCCTAGCCGCATAGACTGCTCTGGCCGTATATTATCCTTCATGCCACGTAGGCATCTCATTGATTGCTCTTGATTTATTTTGATTTAAAGCCGTCTTTTTGGTAGGATCCCAAGAGTCAGCATTAAATATTTTAGATTGCCTTGATGATTCTGAGCACTCTTTTTTGCATGAGAGGGAATAAAATCCCAAGAGTCGGTTTTATCTTTAAGACAGCACATGGTTCGAAGCATCCATCGGTCTATGAGCCCCCTGTCTGCCTATAAATATGAGTAATTTTTAGAGGTAGACTCTTTAATTTCTTCTCTTGTTCAAGCCTTTCTTGCCCTAGTTGTCGTCGTCTTCTCCTTCGATCATCAATGGCTCCCAAAGCTTCCTCTAGCGCTGCGGCCAAGGGTAAGGGAGCGGCTTCCTCATCGACTGAGGTGCCTACAGTTCATCCCGACGTTCACCCCGCCAATAATGGTAAGGATATTAGGAGAAATTGTATGAACTTAAAACCCTAACCATCATGGCTACGCCGCATATTTTATGCACGGGCCTTCTTCGTCTTCATTGAACTGTTCAAGTTTATTGTGATAAATCCGCATACTGTGCTGCATGTGCCGCATGTACATCTCATATCCGAGCCGCATAAGCACTTTGCAAACCGGGCCGCATAAAAACCCATCGAACTGTGCTGCATGAGATTCCACCAAATCAGAGCCGTATAAGCTCTTTTAAACTGGGCCGCATGAGCACCCGCTAAACAGAGCCGCATAAGCTCACTTAAACTGTGCCGTATAAGCTTCCTCAGAACTGTGCCGCATATGCTCACTCAGAACTGTACCGTATGAGACCCCACCAAATCAGGGCCGTATAAGCTCTTTTAAACTGGGCTACATAAGCTTCCTCGAAGTAGAGCCGCATAAGCACACTTGAACTTGGTCGCATGAGACCCCGCTAAACAGAGCCGCATAAACTCATCTAAACTCGGTCGCATGAGACCCCGCTAAACAGAGCCGCATAAGCTCATCTGAACTCGGCCGTATGAGACCCCGCTAAACAGAGCCACATAAACTCATCTGAACTCGGTCGCATGAGACCCCGCTAAACAGAGTTGCATAAGCTCCTCTGAACTTGGCCACATGAGATCCCGCTAAACAGAGCCGCATAAGCTCATCTGAACTAAGCCGCATGAGGCCCCGTTTAAACAGAGCCGCATAAGCCCCATTAAATTGAGCCGCATAAGGACCCGCCTGATCAGAGCCGCATAAGCTCGAAAATACTAAGCAGTTCTCCCTGGCCATCTTCTAACATGTTTCTTTTGTCCTTTTTTAGTAAATTTGCCAATCAATCCTGCGGGAGAACCTTTTGTGGGTCGTGCCCAATCTGCTGTGGGCTATAGGTTCGACCACATAGTCGAGTATGTGGTGAACCAGCTTCCAAAAGACAAACATGTGGAGAGGCTGGAAGACATTAAAAAGCAGTCCTTCTTCTTTATCTCAGGGATGATGAACTCAGGGCTGCTGGGGGCAAACACTTGAAGCCTGCGTTCCTCTTCGGGGATGCCTTAACTGTAAAAAACTCTCAAGTTTTGGACATATCTGAGAGTTGGAGTTTTACTTCTGACGGGATGGCGATCCATATTCCTCTGGTGGAGCGTCACTTCCCACTATCGTGGTTCAACATGTTGCCCATGGACAGGAAGATGGTGGATTCCTTGACTCTGACCCGAAACGGGATATTTGTGGGCGAAATTCACTATAACAATAACCTGCGGTCAGTTTATGCGGGCAGGGTACCGGTCAGCCGCTACGTGATGGGGTTAGCCCCGGGCAGTTTCTTGAATGTACAGGGTCCCAACTTCAAGTTCTCTCAAGCTTATACTTTTCTGAACCAGCTTGCTCGAAAGGGATCCTATCTCGTTGGCCGGTTGTCGCTACCGAGTTGGATACACCCCCTCCCTTCGTGGACCAACCTGTCTACGTGGATCACACGAAAATACGAGACTCTACTGCACGAGATTGGACTCTACCATGCTATTCGGGGCACCAGCTACGGCTTGTCCATAAACAAGAAATTGTTCATAGCTCTGCTGGAAATGAACAACTGCCGTACGGGGACCTTTTTTATACCCGTAGGGGAGATGAGGCTTGCTCTGCATGAGATGCATGACGTCTCCAAGCTGCCCTGGGGAGATAAAGTCTTTGAGGTGTATACCCCGACGAAGGAAGAGTTCGAAGATTTGGAGGAGAAGCTCCCGGGCTTCGTTGTCGTCTACCAGGAATTGCTGTGTCATCACAGCACGTGCCAGCAGCTGTCAAAGAAAAAAAATGATAGTTCGGAAGGGAACCTTCCTCACACAAAGGCCTGGCTCACTTATCTTTTTAAGCTCGGTGCCTCAGGCCAGGTTTCTCTCTGAAGTCCTCGCACTCGAAAGGAGGTGCAGGACCAAGTATCGACCGCCAAGAGGGTAAAAACTGCCAACGACAGATTCGGGAGTTAATCTGACTCTTTTGATTATTTTTATCAAGACACTCAGCCGTTGTCCGAGAAGGCACTCCTGGCAGGATTTCTGATGGTGTGGCTGCGAAACTGCGTGGTCTTAGGAGGGGCTCGTTCTATTGAGAGGATCAGCCACAACTTTATCCTCCCTGCTGTGAAGCTGGTCTTCGGGGTCAGACTAGCTCTTCTTCCGGCCATGGTGTGCAGCATACACCGTGGCCTTCGTATTTTCTCGTCCAAGGCCATCGCCCCTGACACGACGAAGGACTTTGAACGCATTAAACTGCCCTATCATTATATGATGGGATGGCTACTGATGTATTGCCGGTCTTTGATGAGGCCTGGCCCCGAAGATGGCGTAACTGCTGATGATGCTTTCATTTTTCAGTATTGTTGCATTTATTAGGATTACGAGACTATACGCGCCTGTCGGATGGCGCTGGCAAGAGTGGACAGATACACTTTTTTTGTGTATGTTCCTCAATTTACTACTGAGGAAGTGAGGGCCGTGCATCTTGATGGTATTTGGCCTCACCACTTCTTATCCGGCAAGATGCTCCTTTGGCTGCACAACATTCGTCCTTCCCACCTGGTATACCGCAACCGCAATACTGTCTACTTAGAGCTTACTTGCCCAGTAGGTTCTCCCGACAGTTCGGATATAGTCAGCTATTCTTGGACAGTCCCAGCTCTTGCCTGGGCTTTGAAGGTAGCGTCCTTGACGGCATCAGGGCCTGGCACTATTGTAGCACCCAGTTTCCCAAATGAGGGTAATTTTGAAATTTCATGTTTATAATTATTTTAATAATGATATTTAATTCATGATATGATTTTTGGTGATTTTAAATCATTTTAAAATTATTTAAATCAATGACTTGTGGTTTTGACGTTTTGCTAGTGAAACCCTAGAGACTGTTTGACCTAGAGCCTAACCATGTGATTATGATATTTTAATGTCATTTTTGGCCTAAGAATATTTTTGCATTTGACCTCTTTGAATTATTTTGATATTATTTTATTATTTATGATATTGTTTTGGGGTTATTTGAGTCGGGTTCGAATTTCAACTCAATCCGACTTGAAACGGGGACCCGGGGGTAGTTTGACTCTAGTGGGACCCACACACTAGTTAGGCATGGCCCACATGATATTAATTTTAGTCCACATGATAGAAATATTTTAGTTAGAGGTTAGACTAATTATTATGGATAAGGTTAGTGTGATTAGAGACTTTAGAATGACTAATTTAGTCCCAACCAATTAGCCCTTTCCTAATACTCATAGAATAGGTTAGTAGGGGCTTTTGGACTTTTCCTAATAGGACAAAACCACCTTTATGGCTAGCCACAATAAGGATAGGGTTGAGCCTCCTATTTGTCATTATCCATCTATTTTTCTCTCTCTTGTTCTTCCCCAAATTCCTAGAGAGCAATCCCTAGCAATTTCTCCACCAAATCCTTCCATTTCACAACCAAATCTTCTTCTTTCCTTCTCCATTCTAGCCAAGGAGGAAGCTACCCAAGTTTGGGAGGATTCGGAGCTCGTTCGTGTCCTTTTGGAATCTCTACGTGTCGGTGTCGCTCCGGGAAGGTTTTTCTTCGATTCGATCTACCGGGAGGTATAAATCCCTTCTCCTTTTCATTTTCTCATGCATATAGGTCTATTTTGAACCCATAGGAATGACTCCCATGGTTGTATCTCCATTTGTGTCCATTTTGTGTCCATTTGGAGGTCATAGGAGTATCCTTTGTGTTGTGGATGTGTTCATGTTACATATATAGATTTATATATATATATATTGTAATGAGAGTGTATCTATATTTAAATATGTAATAAATGGTTCATGATGATTATATTATCAAGTTTGTGAGTGTGGTTCCTCATATTATTATTGCTATTATTGTTGTGGATAATTAGGATATATATTGTGTATTTTTTGGGCTCAAACTATCTAAATCCGTCATGATTTTTATCCACGTTTTTAATTTCAGCCCTAACTTAGAAATGTCATAACTTCTAGCTCAAAGCTCGGTTTAATCTCCCATTTTTTTTAAAAGAAGAGTATTGAAGTTAGCTTTCCAAAAACATGTATTAATAGGCCTAATTCTTTCTGTAACTTTCTAGAGAATTATTTGAGTGTCAGCTGTACGAAAGACAAACGCGTTCTCGGTATTTTCGCGATTTTGGGAGTTTTCGGAAACGAAAACGCGATCCGTTTAAAGTTTCGGAAAGCTAACACATAGATCTATAACATACTTTAATCCTAAATTTTAAATCATGCTGAGATGGTACAGTATTGATTATTAGTAGGAGTTACTATTCGGTATATGTATTTTGTGCACTCTTGTGTGTAATATAATGTTCTATTTGATTTTAACCCATGTTAATGTATATACATTATGTAATTAAATAGAGAATACAAGCATGAGTAAATGGTTAAATAAATGATGTATGAGGTATAAGTATCATATCTAATGTAAGCATGTATAAGTATGGCTTGTAATGAATATGTTGGTTCCATAGTATGTAATGTATGGTGCATATAGTGGTGCAAGAGAATAATGAATGATGAATAAATGCAAGCATGAATGTAATGTAATAATACATGTAATGTATGCAATATACAAGTTAATGAGATATAATGTTCTATATTAACACAAATCCTATATTACCTCATGTACCCCCTTACACTATGTTGACACTATCACACTTGACACATTGTTCACTTACACTTTGACACTCTTTGATATGTATACACTATGTATGCCCATTTAACTCTCATTTGCCCCTTTGCCATGTTCACATACACACATATAGCCTCTTAAATAAGTATTTATGAATACAGTTAACTTAGCTATGTATGTATATTATATATATGTTAGCATATTGTGTTGTAATATATAAGTTTATATAACCATTTGAAATGACATGATTATAGACCTAATGTTGAATACCAATATATGCATGTGTATATATGTGTAGACATATATAGTTTAAAGTAATAGATTACCTAGTGTATATCCAATGTGAATTCTTGCCTATTTGAGTATTGAATAATTGCATGCTATATAGTGTTGGGTGTATGTTGGCTTGTATAGCCTTGTATTGATGTGTGCTTGCTAGGATAGTCTTGGTTAGGCCTAGTAAGACTTACTGGGTTAGGACATGACCTAGTTTGACCTAGTTTGACTAGTGCAGTTGACCAGAGTTGACCAAGGGTTGTCTTTGGCCTAGTTTGACCTAGATTCATGTAGAATGCATTGTAGTGCTTTATATTAGCCTTCTGGACATGTTGTGACTTGTGCTGTTCTAATTAGGAGCCAAATACCTCTCTTCGGATAGTATCTTTACCTTGGACATTCAGATATCCGGCGAGTACATTCTCTGATCGTTTTATACTTGTCACGACTTATATTCTCGCTCTAGATTACTTTTACTTGATGCTGTCACGTTATCATCACGGATTGGTACTATATGGATCTCTTCTTGGGATGTTATCCCCCTTAGCGGGCGCATCGAATACTTTATGACATATGTTTCATGTACATCATGTATTCCTTGCTTCTGCGTTATTCATGTACACTCATGTTCTCTCACGTTCTTACATGTACGTTCATGTACTCTCATGTTCTTTCATGTACGCTCATGTTTCCTCATGTGTTTCTTGTATAACCAAAACATCATGTCCGTAACGTAACTTGAATAGATCCTTGTGTATTGATTGTGGGTAGGGGTGAGTATAAATGGTCATGTGATTTACCCATCATGTTCACTCTGTTACTTTTCATGTTTTATCATGTACAACACAGCCTTATTGGCTGATGTCCTACATGTTCACTCATGTACATCATGTTCAACCTAAGCCAATTACATGCCATCTCGTACTCTAAATCACTAGTTACTTACAGTTCTTACTTATAATGTATATATTTCCAGTTATCAAATATCTCTCATGTTTTTATGTACATCTTCTTACAGCGTTTCATGTATCTTATTCTATTGCCTGCTTTATATTTCCTGACATGATATGAACTGCATGAGATGTATTGTGCTCGTTCCTGTCCTGACTGGACCTGTTGATAAATTTTACAGATGGCCTGGGATTGCCTGCTAGCCTAGAGGAGACACAGTAGAGGTTGCATAGATTGCTAAGGTTTTTGCTTATAGTTTATTTTCAGTCATCTTGAGTTGTATTTATGGATTACTGTATTTGAGTTTTGAGATGTACTTCTGAGTTTATGTATCTTAGACACTTAGACTTCTATCTCCTGTATCTCTTTTGGATTTCATGTTTTATCTATCTTCCATTATGCTCTACCTTAGATGTGATTGAGTTTACATTCTGCTATGTCACCCCCATTCGGGGAGTATAAACTGCTTTGCCTTATACAGTTAGATGCATGAGACCTAGGACAGTGTTCTACCGCCGACACTGCGGCGTAGGCTGGGCATTGTTACGTTCTCGTGCCCTAACTCTAGGGTGCGGGTCGTGACACGTTTTTAGTGGTGGCCCATGCAGGTCGAGTTTATGTAGTGGTATTCGAACTTGAGTACCACTACAGCCTGCAGTAGGATTAGGATATATTTTGAAGGTACTCAATCACAGTTCGGAACCCTTGAGAGATTCTCGGAACGACCCTTGAGAATCTTATTTTAACTTCGATTTGAGAACTCTTTTTTCCCTTGATTTGAATTATTTTTACTTACTGTTGTTAAATTTGATTTTGATAGATTATCGTTGAATTTGAGTTGTATTCATTGATTTTGATGAATGATTGTCGAATTTTGAATCTTGACGATTAGCTGTAGCATCCGAGTTTGTATTTATATGATTAAAGGATTTTGTTCATTTTTGAGTTTGATGTTCGTTGATAAATTTGATTTGATTTTTGGGTATTCATTGTTGATTTAATTTAATTTTTGGCAAGATAAAATTATATGGGCTAGGTCATCTATGTTATGGAATCTAGTCTTCTATAGTCACATTAGCCAGCATGGTGAGGACATATAGTCTGACTCTGGATATATTTCTCGGGTGTGAAAATTTAAGGTTTTAGCAGCCAAGCTAGCGGCACCGCGAAAATGTTAAATACCATGATTCTAGAGATATGTGCATAAGTCAAGGGCTCTGTGATTATCGTAGCCTTGCTTACTAGTATGACGAGGATTTAGAGTACCATGATTGTGGATAGACGCATATGATTATCAGATTGTTCCTTAAATATTTTCGAACATGTTTTCTCTACTTTGTTTCAGTCCTTCAAAAAAAAGAGAATTATTAATTGTTTTGTTTTGTTTTGTTTTGCTTCTCATTATTTAGCTTAGGAGTAACTTTAGCTATTTTATAAACCTTTGTGTAACTTCTTTTATGAATTTCTTCTTAATACAATGAATCGATGATTTTGCTAGACTTTACCTTGGATTTGATATTTTAACTCTGGATTTCAAAATGGTTCCTTCTTTTAAACAATTAAGCAAACTAGATTTTATCGTTATTCCCTTCTTGCTATTATTTTTGTATTAAATAATAATAAATCGTCTTGATTACACCAATCACCTGTTTTGCAATATTGGTAGGAATCTAATGTTGGTTTTGGTATAGAATCTGATTTTTATATTGGGACATGAGAATATATATAGTGGATACTTTCCTGACACTTATGCATGCTACACTTGATTTTCACCTATCTAAATAAATAATAATATGTCGTTGATGTTAAATTTTTAAAACCCCAATATTTCTGGTTTTCTGCTTTTACAGTTTAAATTCGTAACTTAAATATAAATTTCATGTTATTAGTTATGTTTACATCACTGCACATGTATATCATACCTAGAGTTTCATTTTAAAAAAAATTGTTGAGTTTTGTGTTTAAATTTGTCAAATCTGAGACTGTGTGCATATTAACCCTTAATACTGGATTTTAAATGTTAGTTCAAATTGTTGTTTTAAATGTAATATTTAGAGCTTTGTACATTGTTCTTGTAGGAATATAATGTTAGGTTTCATATTCTTACATGATAGGTTGTGATAAACATTGAGTTGGTTTTGATGTTCAAATTTCTCCAAAATCCTGAAAACTGAATATATGTTAACATTTTCACATTGATTTCAAATTTCAATTTCAGATTTAACATGTAATATTGAACTGTGTGCATAGATAAATATATGGATAGTATGTTAGGGTTTCATTTCTATCATGCTAGGATGTATTGGGAGCATTGAAATTAGTTGTGATATTTCAAACTCCTAAATTTTAAAATTGCATTATGTTAATATTACACTGGTTAAATGTTAGCTCATTTTCAGATTTCGTATGTAAATGCTGAACTAAAACTGGATTTAACCTTTCAATACTAAGCTATAACCCTGTACAAGGACACACACACACCCTAACTTAGTATACGCTGTCATGTAACCTAACCTTTCCTCTCTATGTTATGATCACATACTTGTATAGATATATATAGAGCTTAGGCATACATGTTATAATATATGTATATACATAACTAAATCTCTACCTCTTATAGATGTTTATGGTTAGCCATGCATGCTATGATTAAATAGGTTGTGTATTGTAGGTTGTTAACCCATATGCCATGAGTAGTGTAACATGATAGCTCATATACAATTTCATGTATATTTCACATACACCCATACACACACAAACCACATAACATTACATAATGCTAGTTTTTCCTCTCTAACGCTCTCTCTGTATATATATACTGTGATTTGGATTTCAATACAAGTGATTTTCAATTCCTTAATTTTTGAATTTGATTTTCTGTACCCTTTTTTAGATAATTGGTAGTTGCCTTTATTTTGTTTTGATAAGTACCAGTTTCATATAGGATGGTAGACCGCCTTACAGTTTTGATGGTTTGTTGTTTCTGTAACTTCTCTAGTTTAGCACCCTAGATTGTTTGTATGTTTTGATACCCTATGACCGTTTCGGTTAGCATGACTAGTATACCTAGATGAGACTTTCACTACCACCGTATGCCATGACCCTGTATGTCATCCTTATGATCACATGATTTATTTTAATCTGGGACTTTGATTGTGGGGGTTTGACCTAGAGGGAGTATGGACATTTTAATTTCGAGGACGAAATTTTTCTAAGGTGGATAGAGTTGTAGCACCCAGTTTCCCAAATGAGGATAATTTTGAAATTTCGTGTTTATAATTATTTTAATAATGATATTTAATTCATGATATGATTTTTGGTGATTTTAAATCATTTTAAAATTATTTAAATCAATGACTTGTGGTTTTGACGTTTTACTAGTGAAACCCTAGAGACTGTTTGACCTAGAGCCTAACCATGTGATTATGATATTTTAATGTCATTTTTTGCCTAAGAATATTTTTGCATTTGACCTCTTTGAATTATTTTGATATTATTTTATTATTTATGATATTGTTTTGGGGTTATTTGAGTCGGGTTCGAATTTCAACTCAATCCGACTTGAAACGGGGACCCGGGGGTAGTTTGACTCTAGTGGGACCCACACACTAGTTAGGCATGGCCCACATGATATTAATTTTAGTCCACATGATAGAAATATTTTAGTTTGAGGTTAGACTAATTATTATGGATAAGGTTAGTGTGATTAGAGACTTTAGAATGACTAATTTAGTCCCAACCAATTAGCCCTTTCCTAATACTCATAGAATAGGTTAGTAGGGGCTTTTGGACTTTTCCTAATAGGACAAAACCACCTTTATGGCCAGCCACAATAAGGATAGGGTTGAGCCTCCTATTTGTCAATATCCATCTATTTTTCTCTCTCTTGTTCTTCCCCAAATTCCTAGAGAGCAATCCCTAGCAATTTCTCCACCAAATCCTTCCATTTCTCAACCAAATCTTCTTCTTTCCTTCTCCATTCTAGCCAAGGAGGAAGCTACCCAAGTTTGGGAGGATTCGGAGCTCGTTCGTGTCCTTTTGGAATCTCTACGTGTCGGTGTCGCTCCGGGAAGGTTTTTCTTCGATTCGATCTACCGGGAGGTATAAATCCCTTCTCCTTTTCATTTTCTCATGCATATAGGTCTATTTTGAACCCATAGGAATGACTCCCATGGTTGTATCTCCATTTGTGTCCATTTTGTGTCCATTTGGAGGTCATAGGAGTGTCCTTTGTGTTGTGGATGTGTTCATGTTACATATATAGATTTATATATATATATTGTAATGAGAGTGTATCTATATTTATATATGTAATAAATGGTTCATGATGATTATATAATCAAGTTTGTGAGTGTGGTTCCTCATATTATTATTGCTATTATTGTTGTGGATAATTAGGATATATATTGTGTATTTTTTGGGCTCAAACTATCTAAATCCGTCATGATTTTTATCCACGTTTTTAATTTCAGCCCTAACTTAGAAATGTCATAACTTCTAGCTCAAAGCTCGGTTTAATCTTCCGTTTTTTTTAAAAGAAGAGTATTGAAGTTAGCTTTCCAAAAACATGTATTAATAGGCCTAATTCTTTCTGTAACTTTCTAGAGAATTATTTGAGTGTCAGCTGTACGAAAGACAAATACATTCTCGGTGTTTTTGCGATTCCGGGAGTTTTCGGAAACGAAAACGCGATCCGTTTAAAGTTTCGGAAAGCTAACACATAGATCTATAACATACTTTAATCCTAAATTTTAATTCATGCTGAGATGGTACAGTATTGATTATTAGTAGGAGTTACTATTCGGCATATGCATTTTGTGCACTCTTGTGTGTAATATAATGTTCTATTTGATTTTAACCCATATTAATGTATATACATTATGTAATTAAATAGAGAATACAAGCATGAGTAAATGGTTAAATAAATGATGTATGAGGTGTAAGTATCCTATCTAATGTAAGCATGTATAAGTATGGCTTGTAATGAATATGTAGGTTCCATAGTATGTAATGTATGGTGCATATAGTGGTGCAAGAGAATAATGAATGATGAATAAATGCAAGCATGAATGTAATGTAATAATACATGTAATGTATGCAATATACAAGTTAATGAGATGTAATGTTCTATGTTAACACAAATCCTATATTACCTCATGGACCCCCTTACACTATGTTGACACTATCACACTTGACACATTGTTCACTTACACTTTAACACTCTTTGATATGTATACACTATGTATGCCCATTTAACCCTCACTTGCCCCTTTGCCATGTTCACATACACACACATAGCCTCTTAAATAAGTATTTATGAATACAGTTAACTTAGCTATGTATATATATTATATATATGTTAGCATATTGTGTTGTAATATATAAGTTTATATAATCATTTGAAATGCCATGATTATAGACCTAATATTGAATACCAATATATACATGTGTATATATGTGTAGACATATATAGTTTAAAGTAATAGATTACCTACTGTATATCCAATGTGAATTCTTGCCTATTTGAGTATTGAATAATTGCATGCTATATAGAGTTGGGTGTATGTTGGCTTGTATAGCCTTGTATTGATGTGTGCTTGCTAGAATAGTCTTGGTTAGGCCTAGTAAGACTTACTTGGTTAGGACATGACCTAGTTTGACCTAGTTTGACTAGTACAGTTGACCAGAGTTGACCAAGGGTTGACTTTGGCCTAGTTTGACCTAGATTCATGTAGAATGCATTGTAGTGCTTTATATTAGCCTTCTGGACATGTTGTGACTTGTGCTGTTCTAATTAGGAGCCAGATACCTCTCCTCGGACAGTATCTTTACCTTGGACATTCAGATATCATGCAAGTACATTCTCTGATCGTTTCATACTTGTCACGACTTATATTCTCGCTCTAGATTACTTTTACTTGATGCTGTCACGTTATCATCACAGATTGGTACTATATGGATCTCTTCTTGGGATGTTATCCCCCTTAGCGGGCGTATCGAATACTTTATGACATGTGTTTCATGTACATCATGTATTCCTTGCTTCTGCGTTATTTATGTACACTCATGTTCTCTCATGTTCTTACATGTATGTTCATGTACTCTCGTGTTCTTTCATGTACGCTCATGTTTCCTCATGTGTTTCTTGTATAACCAAAACATCATGTCCGTAACGTAACTTGAATAGATCCTTGTGTATTGATTGTGGGTAGGGGTGAGTATAAATGGTCATGTGATTTACCCATCATGTTCACTCTGTTACTTTTCATGTTTTATCATGTACAACACAGCCTTATTGGCTGATGTCCTACATGTTCACTCATGTACATCATGTTCAACCTAAGCCAATTACATGCCATCTCGTACTCTAAATCACTAGTTACTTATAGTTCTTACTTATCATGTATATATTTCCAGTTATCAAATATCTCTCATGTTTTCATGTACATCTTCTTACAGCGTTTCATGTATCTTATTCTATTGTCTGCTTTATATTTCCTGACATGATATGAACTGCATGAGATGTATTGTGCTTGCTCCTGTCCTGACTGGACCTGTTGATAAATTTTACAGATGGCCTGGGATTGCCTGCTAGCCTAGAGGAGACACAGTAGAGGTTGCATAGATAGCTAGGGTTTTTGCTTATAGTTTATTTTCAGTCATCTTGAGTTGTATTTATGGATTACTGTATTTGAGTTTTGAGATGTACTTCTGAGTTTATGTATCTTAGACACTTAGACTTCTATCTCCTGTATCTCTTTTGGATTTCATATTTTATCTATCTTCCATTATGCTCTACCTTAGATGTGATTGAGTTTACATTCTGCTATGTCACCCCCATTCGGGGAGTATAAACTGCTTAGCCTTATACTGTTAGATGCATGAGACCTAGGACAGCGTTCTACCGCCGACACTGCGGCGTAGGCTGGGCGTTGTTACGTTCTCGTGCCCTAACTCTAGGGTGCGGGTCGTGACAACTATTATAATACAGTTCACACTCATACCAGCTGCTTAGTTTCTGATGCTGGGGAATCCAGGAAGATCTTGTATTTGGCGGCTCTATACCATGTCATGGCGAACAAGCCTCCTGTTGGTTTTGACCCGAGTACTAGCTTCATTGTTGGTACTGGCTTGGAGGAGAAGCCCAAGAGGTCTAAGGCGAGAAAGAAGAGGGAGAACACGTTTGCTGCGTCAGATTTAGAGTCTGCCAACGCGGACGAAGAGGATGACGAGCATGACCCCGATAACTCTCTTCCTTCCGTAGAAAATATGGTGACCGATCAGTCGCTTGTCGTGCCTAGTCCTTCACGCAAGCGAAGAAAGCGTGAGTCCGCTGATCGCGGCATGACTTACTCTGTAAAACGGGCTACGGTTAAGCCTCGTGGGCTGCTCATCAAGGAGAGAGACGAGGATGATGCCGTTTCGGAGGTAAATTGAATTACAACAATCTTCTTCTTTAGCTCTTCTTTTTTCCTGAACTATGACCTAATCATTTTTTTCTCTGTAGGCGTCAGGAGAAGGGGACTTTCCAGAGCCGGATGCTGCTTCTGAGGTCGACCCGGCTCTAACTATTCTAGTTAGAGATATGAGTGCCGGGATTATTGTCGCTGGGATTCTCCCAGCGATGGCTGGGGTTCCTCTAGTTGTTGACGTCCCAACCCAGGGCGACGTGGGCTCTACTGAACCCATCCTCGAGACCGCTGAACTTCAACCGGGTGACGCTGACATAGTTGTATCTTCTTCCAGGACGGCTGGGGCAGATGAACGAGCTGCCTTTGGGTCGGATGTTGCTGGTGAAGTGACTATGGTGGCTGAGAGCGAACCTCAGCCCAAGCAACTCTTCCCTAGTAAGCTAAGTCAAATTTTGACTAGTGAGGAGGTTCATTTGCTCTATCATCACATCCTTCGGGTTAAGCTGATTGATAGTTGCTCCGGACATACAGGTTCTGCTCCTTCACTGCCAAACACGGACATTATTGGGGAAGAGTTCGCCAGAGGGGATCTGGTGGAAGAGAATATGCCTCCTCCTCCTGCAGCTTATATTGAGGGGCCTCCTACTAGATCGTGTTCAGGAGAGCAAGCGGCGGAACGGCCGGAGCAGGGAGAACTGGTTCCTGCACCCTCCTCTGTTCATGTGGCTCCGGAGGTCGACCTTTTCGTCGTGCCGAGTCTCTAGATCCTTCGGGCGGCGGAGAAGGAATTGGCCGCTATTCAAGCATCTTTTCGCTCGAAACTTGTTTCCCTTGTGGCAGGGACATCAAGTTCCGGTACCCCTTTTTCGACACTGCCAGCAACTTTTCTTTTGACGCCATCTTCTTCAAAAAACCTGGATGAATCGTCAAAGGATGTGGTTGACAGTTTCTACCGCCACCTGAGGCGAGGGGTTGAGGCCACCGTGGAGAGGGGGACTTCTTTTGCCTTGGCCCGTTAATGCGCTCGTGGCCAAATTCAACTCCTTAGAACCCTCCCCGGTGGGGCGGGGATAGTTGAGCTCCTGGAGCCCAAATTGCTAGAGGCGGATCAGCTTGTGGCCCAGTTTCAAGTTCTACGGCAAGTTGATCTGCTTAGATAATAGATCAGGAGCGGGCCTTCCTCATCACTGCCATGGAGAAGATAAGGCCTGCACGAGAAGCATCCAAGCCGATTATAATGAAGGACCTCCGCGATCTCTCTCTGCAGTATGATCAGCTGAGCCGCCGAAGAGAGGATTGCATTGCTCGAGAAGCGGCAGCCTCTCGTGGGATAATCGACACGAAGGAGCAGATCCTCGAGCTCCAGAGGAAATTGGTTTTTTTGGAATCTGAGCTCGAGGCCTCCCGTACAGATAAGGAGGTAATTGTTCAGGAGGCCAACAAAGTCACCCGAACTTCTGCTGTCTTGGAGCGTGCTCTGAAGAAGCTTGAGGATGGCTGGCAGACTCACGCGCATCTGGAGGATGCGGAGCGGTTGACTCAGAAGGCCGAGCGCCGAGCCAAGCAGCGGTTTGAGCGGTCGACGGCCGTACTGAGGGACCATCTCAGAGAATTATGTATCGTCGAACCATAGTCGACTTTTTCTTTTCTTTCTCTCTTTATGTTTCTTCATCTTTTTGGCAGGGACGTGGTCCCAAAGAATGTAGTACTTTTGATTTGATTTGAATGAATGACTTTGCTTGCATCATCCTTTATCTGTCGTGCTTGTACTGTATTTATGTGTTTGCCCCACTGGGGGCTTTTCTGTAGACCTATTACCCTTGGCATACCTTGGTCTTAGGTATGTATAATAAGTTTGAAAGGGATACATAGAACAACTCCGCGATAAGGTGGATATGGAAGTTCTTGGTATCAGGCAAAAGAATGCCATGGAACAGCTGGGTTCCAGAGGCATGTGATAATGAGAAAAGAGGCACGTGTACTAGAAAACTTAGTACAGCATTTGTGATCAACTGCAGACATTTATGGTCAACTGAGGACATTTGTGGTCAACTGTGGACATTTGTGGGCCTATTATCCTTGGCGTACCCTGATTTTCGGTACGGATAATAAGTTGAGAGAAAACCAACATACTTACTCAAAGGTAATGAGGACGTGGTAAGTATGAGGGTTTCTTCAATAGAGTATTCCTACTCAGTGGTAATGAGGACGTGGCAGGAGTGGACACCATGAAGGGTACATAGAACAACTCATAGATAATATGGACGTGGCAGTTCTACGTGAGGGGTGGTTTGTTTTTGATGGAAGTGAAACAACACAGAGGTGACATCGACGTGGTTGTTTCGAGAAATTTGTGGATCTGTTACCCTATTTATGCACTGAAAGTGCGGGCACTAGATCATAAGGAAGATGCTCTTTTGGGACGAAAGTTCAGAGGTATGATCATACATGACTTACTACCCAGAAGATGTGATATAGATTCATTTGGGATGACCAGAGAGTAAGTTCAGCAGTGCCTGGGGGCACATAACTTAACAGTCCGGTTAATTTGGAGGATGTCATTTAGACATAATACTTCTTCAGGAACTTGCCGTTGATGGACAACATGAGCAAGTCTCTATTTTGTTTTGTGAGGCGGTAAGCACCATTGGAGAATACAACCTCGATGACAAATGGGCCTTCCCACTTTGGCTGGAATTTACTGACGATTTTGTGAGTTATAACCATCGGCCTCCGAACTGCCAGAATGAGATCGCCCACTTAGAATGTTCTGAGTTTAACCTTCTTGTTGAAGGCTCTCGAGATGCGTGCTTGATACAGCTCGATTCGTTGTTGAGCTAACAGGCGCTTCTCATCTAAGGCCTCCAACTCTTGTAGCCGACGACGGCAATTATCATCCATCGTCAATCGATAGGTGAGGGCGATACGGAGCAAGGGGATTTGAGTCTCCAGTGGGAGAACTGCCTCACTCCCATACACCAGAGATAATGGTGTGTTCCCAGTGGCCGTCCGAACTGTAGTACGGTACGCCCGTAAGCATTCACCAAGCTTTTCATTTCAGTCGCGTTTGTTAGAAGACACGAACTTCTTGAGCAGCTTAATTATAGTTTTGTTGAATGCTTCTGCCAACCCATTCGCTGTCGGGTTGTACGGTGTTGAAGCAACATTCTGGATTCGATGTTTGTCACAAAATTGATAAAAGGCGTGGCTTATGAACTGCGGATCGTTGTCATGGATGATCCTTCAAGGCAGTCCGAAACGATAAATGACGTGATGCTTGAGGAAGTTGATCACATTTGATGTCTTCACCTCTGCAAGCAGGACAGCTTCCGCCCATTTGGAGAAGTAATCTGTAATTGCTAGTATGAAGTGGTGCCCTCTGGATAAAGATGGGGTGATAGGACCAATGATATCCATTCCCCTTGCCACAAATGGCTAGGATGCCACTGTTGGGTGTAGGAATTCAGATGGTTGATGTATGAAATCTGTGTAGACTTGACAGGATTTGCACTTTCTTGCATAGTCTATCGCGTCTGCCACCATCGTAGGCCAGTAGTAGCCCATCCGACGAAGGCGGTCTTACAGCTTCGGGC
Organism: Iris pallida; assembly: GCA_029216955.1. Classification (NCBI taxonomy): domain Eukaryota; kingdom Viridiplantae; phylum Streptophyta; class Magnoliopsida; order Asparagales; family Iridaceae; genus Iris; species Iris pallida. Next base: position 5,351,404 of record JANAVB010017399.1, read on the forward strand.
CAGGTTGATGGGCCCCATAAATACCGTCATGAGCTTCGTGTACCGATTCTTTGGCCTCTGTATTTGACAAACACCGAAGCAGTAGTCCATCGTAGGATCACCGATACAGCATATTTGTCTCAGTATCGTAGAAGAATCTGAGAGAACATCTTCTGATAGAGGTGGCTTCTTTCGGGTTCTCCGATAAGATGTTATAGACAGCAAAGTCAATAAATAGGAGCCTCCAATCCTGTGTCTCGTCGACCGTCAGGGCAGAATAGCTCTCAGCAAATTGGACATTGTTCTTGGGACAGACCAACTCATGGCGTATTACATCCACCAAATGATGAGTATATTTTGGGACCGCCAGGGAAACGGCCAGTCCTGCTAAGGCATCGGCTTCAATATTCCGGAGTTTCGGAATATGTTCTATGAAGAACCCTTTCAGAGACATAATGATAGCGATTGCTATTTGATGATAGAGGGTTATGTCTTCATGACGAACTTCATTTGAACCCCGAATCTGAATGACGATTAACTGTGAATCGCCATATGCCTCTAGTACTCTACCTCCAGTTCTTTTGCAAGTCGGAGGCCGATAACCAGGGCGTTGTACTCGGCCACGTTGTTCGAGCAGGGTTCTGTAAGGGAATTTGCCCGGTTGATCACCAAGCCAGAGGGATAAATCGGTACCACTCCGACCCCAACGATAATGTTGCCCTTGGGCCCGGTTCTTGAAGCACCGTCGAAGAACATTCGCAAGATGGAATAATCGGACGCCATGTTTGAATTGGCAACCTCATCTGGAATCTCTTCATATATTCTGGTTGACTTCGAACTTGTATGGACTGTTAAAAAGTCTGCCAGAGCTTGACCTTTAACAGCCTTTTGTGGGACGAAGATCATGTGGTAGGGAGAGAATTTTATCGCCCAGGTAGCGAGGCGAGAGCTGAGTGCGCCTGGCTTGGTCATGAGAACCCTGAGGGGGTTAACTCGAGATATGATGTGGATGGTTTGTCCTATAATATAGTATCGCATCTTCTGGATAGCGAACACCAAAGCAAGACATTCCTTCTCCATGGCGGTATATCTTTACTCAGGCCCAATCATCATTCGACTGAGGTAATAGATAGCTTGTTCATGTCCCGTATCATTGTTCTGTGCTAGTAGAGCACCGAGGGAATGCTCCATCGCTCGCAAATAAAGCAAAAATGGCTTTCCAGCAACCGGGGCTACCAGAACTGGAGGATTTGACCGATATTCTTTGATGTTGTCGAACGCGCGTTGGCACTCTTTATCCCATATGAATGAGACGCCCTTCTTCATGAGATGGATGAATTGTTGACATCACCCAGGAAAAGCAATCTAAGTATAATTATTTAGTTTTTCTGAGGGGGTGATGGTAGAGGCTCGGGAGAGTGCTATCAACTCTGCCTTACTCCTTGGACGATCGGACGTAGCTTCTGCTATGGCGAGGAAATGCTCTTTGTGTGTGCGAGGGTTGCTAGTCTCTATGCTCGGGCTCTGTACGTATATCTTCGTCTCCTTGCAAGGGAATAGCACCTTGTTATTTATAGAAATTTGTGATGAGTGGGGTGTGCAGTAACTGCACCTTGAAAAGTGGACGGTTGGGGATTGGTTAAGATTAGCCTTGATATATTTGTAGGAAATCAATCTGGGTTGTTGTGTTGGTTGCAACAAATTTGTATTGTTATGATTTGTTGGTTGTAATAAATCTGAATGGATAAGTCTTAGTCAATCTTCTGCCACGTGTCCCAACTGCCATCAGGGCGTCCTGGCAGAGCTACATGAGTGTAGTCTGGTAATTGAGCCGCATGAGGGTAGCCCCCATAACCGAGCCGCATGAGGGTTGCCCCCACAACCGAGCCGCATGAGGGTTGCCCCCACAACCGAGCCGTATGAGGGTGGCCCCTACGACCTAGCCGCATGAGGGTGGTCTCCACAACCGAGCCGTATGAGGGTGGCCTCACAACTGAGCCGCATAAGGATGGCCTCCAACTGAGCCGCATAAGGGTAGGCTCCAACTGAACCGCAAAAGGATGGCCTCCAACTGAGCCGCATAAAGGTGGCCAGCCGCATAAGGGTGGCCCCCAACTGAACCGCATAAGGGTGGCCCCCATAATTGAGTCGCATAAGGGTGGCCCCCCATCTGAACCGCATAAAAAGTCTTTGAAGCGATCCGCATAAGGAGCTTTGGAACTGGTGAATCGTGCCAGCTATAAAGATTTTTCTCGTCTCTCTAGGAGCACATCATTATGTCAGAGTCATCATTTTATCTTTATGTCAGAGCTGTCAATCTTTTGTGTCAGGGCTGCCGTATTGCGTTAGAGCATTTAATGAGCTAGCGGTACATGCCAGCTGTAGAGGCCTATTTTTGAACCGTATAGGGCCACGTGGCTTTTCCTGAGCCGCATGGAGCTATCGGGCACTTTCGAGCCGCATGAAGCTCTAAGGGACTTTTGAGCCGCATGAAGCTCTAAAGGATTTTTGAGCCGCATGAAGCTCTAAGAGGTTCTTGAACCGCATGAGACTCCTCCTGTTTTGAGCCGCATGGACTTTCTTGTTCTTTTCCATGCTTCTACAAATACTAGTTCTGTTAATGCTTTCTTGCATACCTCTCCATCTGGCGGTCCATGTACAACTTTCGTGTATGTGACTGGTAATGAAGAAGGTGGTAATAATGATCGACAAAGAATTGATAGTCTGGAAACCATGTTACAAAATGTTATGGCGATGATGCAATGAATGCAAACAACCACGCACTTGCAAACAACATCAAATGAGAATGTCATGCCCTTATCCTTCAGTGCTACCTATCATACAGACGACCTCTGCAAGCCAGTCGATTGATACTCTCGAAGCTATTCGGGGCATCAATGCTTGATTGGATGATATGACTTCAAAGGAGGAACCACATCAAATAAGAATGTCATGCCCTTATCCTTCAGAATGGGATGATGTGGTTTGTCCTCCAAAATATAAACCTCAATCCCTGATTCCTTATGATGGAACAGGTTCATCGAGACAACATTTGACGTACTTTTACTCCCAAACCGTTCACATTCCAAAGAATGATGCACTATGGTCTAAATTATTTATTGGCACCTTGAAGGAAGTAATCTTTCAATGGTTTTGCAATCTACCTGACGATTGTATTAAAACTTTTAAAGACTTAGAGAAATTGTTCCTTACTAGATTCTATGAAGGGATAGGTGATGTCTCTATATCAAAGCTTATTGCTACAAAGCAAGAGAATAAAGAGTCGGATCTAGAATTCATAGAATGGTTCAGAAGATTATCGATGAAATTGTATCCTGAGACTCCTCAGTTAGTGTTGATCGATACATACAGGGGTAACTGCTTACCCACAGTCAGATTCTGCATTGGCCCTGGAGATTATAATGATTGGCCAGCCTTCATCGATACTGTCGAGGAGGCTGAAGTTCAGGTTCTGCATTTGATTGGGTTGAAGTCACCCGAGGACAAAGGGAAGCATCCCATAGCAACAACACTTCCGGAAAAACCAACAAAGAAAAGAAGTCCTTACGGTGGATGTTTCCACAGTTGCTTCCCAGCGTAAACAGAAATTTCCAGCTGCTCCAAGGCCTAAGCCATATTATACCTTCAATGAAACCCTCATATTGGACATTTTTCAATTACTTGTGAAGGAAAATAAGATGCAACTACCTCCCCTTCGAAGGCCAGAGGAGGTAGGGCGAACCAATGATCTGAAGTATTTCTTTTGTCATCAGTATGTGCATCAACCTACGAAGGATTACTACATACTGAAGAATAATATTTAGCAATTGTTGGATTCAAAGGCCATCACACTACATACAGATGAGAAATGAGTTTATATAAATCTTGTTTCTCTCTAGTTTGGAGATTTTTTTGCAATTGAAGTGCAAGATGGTGTTACACCGATACTGAAGGCGACATTATAAGCCGTCAATCTCCCTCTAGTCCGTGATCAGACAACCTGATTTGTACCACTCACTACTCAGCATGGTAAAGTCATGTAGATACATCCCGATCTTTTTGAAGATATAGATCCAAAATCTACCTTGTCTACTTCCAAGATACAGAGCAAGAAGAAAAAGAGTAAATCATGCAATATGATCAACGAAGTTCTAGTCGGGGAAACCAGATCCGAAAAGGCATACTTACGTGCCTCCAATCAAGGCGAAGAAGACAATCCTTTTATTGTAGCGCATGCTCCTAGTCTACCTACCATTCTGGCTTCATCAGAATCAGGACCATTAAAGCAGACCTCAGGAGAAAAAGAAAAACAAAAAGAGGTAAAGTTCGATAAGTCCTTAAAAAATTCTACTTTCCTCGGACTTGAGAAGCCTTCCAATTTTGATATATTGGCACAAATTGCCAATACCCTAGCTCGATTGTCCATGTTCGAGTTACTTCGTCTCTCCAAGGATACATGGGAGACACTAAATAAGTCATTACAGCATTCAGACTCATGTTTGTCTCAGATAGTAGAACCTGATGATGACCCTGTGACTTGCCCTCATTGTCATAGTATATCAGAGAAGATTTTCAATATCACCTTTACTCAAGGGGACATGTTTTTGAAGAACAACCGCCATGATAGACCCTTACACTATACGGGGCACGTCGGGGCTTATAAGGTGGATCACATTCAAATTAATCTATGCTCATCTGTTAGTATGACTCACCGAAGTTTGCTTCAGGTGTTGGGAATCCCAAAGCACAAGTTATCACCTACTTTTACTACCATTACTGGCTTCAATGCTGGACAAAGTCATCCTCTGGGAAATTCTGAATCAAGTATCATATTGGAAATCTCTGGGCAGAAGTCACATATTATGTGATTGATGCCAATGTCTCTTATAATATTTTGTTAGGACGACCGTGGATACATGACAACCTTCTAGTACCATATACTCTTCATCAGTGCTTCAAATATGCGGACGAAGGAGTAGTGTGTACAGAATTTGCAGACGTCGATCTTTTTAAGGGGTCAAAGTCTACTTCTCTGATGCAAGGCTGTATAAACCTCTGGATCAGAGACCCTCTAATGATGAACCATCGTATTTGGTTGTAGACAAAGAAGCATAGGCTAGGGATGAAATAGAAGAAGCATCTACTGATCAAATAGTAGAAAAACCTCTAGCTATATACTTGAAAGGCCCTACATGGAAGGATCCGATTGAAGAGCCCTTGGCAATATACTTGAAGGGTCCTGTGTGGAAAAAGCCTGCTAGAGCTTCACAGGAGACGCAGTCAGGGGGTAGTACACCTTTTATTGTTGACTTACATAAGAATAAAGCTAACATCAAGACAGAGGAACCTCTAGTAATTGATTTGAGGATAAAGAAAGCGAAACCACTGGTAATCGACCTGAGGACCAAAAAAGAAGAACCGTTTGTAATTGGTCTTCGCCAAAAGCAATCTTCCAGTTCAACCGAATAAGCCCTTTATGATCGATCTGACTCATGCTGCCATCGATGCAGAAGCAAGTATTATAAATAAACATCCATGTATTAAGCTTCCCGAGGATGTTTTCTCGAAAAAAGAAATCATATACGTGCCTAATGAAAGGGGTTATGCTTTTGTTTACTTTGGTGTCCCTATGACTGGACTAAGAACTGTCGAATCTTTTTGTTCACTTATTACGGACACAAAATTGTCATTGTCTATATCTATTTCTTTTAAAATTAGTACTCCATGTCTGTCATATGAAGATTCTTATTTTGTGGTACCGGCTAGGTCAATTGGTGAAACACTGATTATATTATGCCGAGCCGAGGTTCATAAAGAAGCTTTGGTCGACGATCCTGAACCATATTCCGGTACAATGCAATTATATCGGTATACTCCTCAAGCGAAGAATATCATTCAAAGAATGGGCTATGAATTAAATTGCCAGGAAGGCCTCAAATTTGGTAAAGGCCGCCACCAACCGTTGCGTATCCCAACTCCAAAGAAAAATTGCAAGACTACTACCATCGTACTCGATCTGGACTGGGATATGTAACTCTCCCAGCTACACCAAAATTCTCAGACGAAGAAGATAGCGATACATGTTCTCATTCTTTCGATTCTTCACTATGGGATTTATATCATAGTATATGAGCAATATTTAAAGATGTCTTCTCAGCTTATATGATATCTGGTGATCAAACAGATGACGATGATCTTTCTGTGGCACCTTTTAAAGTTAAACCTTGGGCTCAACAGCTTGACTCCAATGGAAAATAAGGTTTAAACAATAGGAACCTTCTACTGATGATGAAGTTGTTCAAGTTAATGTAGGTGATTCAGAATCGCCTAAAAGGATATTCATTAGCAAAAGTTTATCTGATGAAGACAAACATTCTCTCCTTGAGCTTATCAAAGAATATATAGATGTGTTTGTTTAGAGTTATGAAGATATGTCAGGGCTCGATATACAGATAGCAATGCATCGTATTAATATACTCCCTAATGCTAAATCGGTGAAGCAACAACAACGGCGGTTCCGTCCAGATATGATGGAAGCTATTTTGATTGAGGTAAAAAAACACATAGATAGTGGTTTTGTTCGAAAAGAACAACATCCTGACTGGGTTGCTAATATTGTCCCGATAATGAAGAAAAATAGGAAGATTAGGGTATGCATCGATTATCGGGACCTCAATCAAGCTTGTCCAAAGGATGAGTTTCATCTTCCAATCACAGATGTTATGATTGATAACACTTGCGGCTTCAAACATATGTTGTTCATGGATGGATTCTCTGGTTACAATCAAATTAAAATGTTTCCAGCTGATGAATAGCACACGTCATTCCAAACACCATTAGGGGTATACTACTATACAGTGATGCCATTTCGTTTAATGAATGCTGGAGCTACATATCAACGCGTCATGAGCATAATTTTTGTGAATATTTGCGAAAAATAGTAGAATGCTACGTCGACGACATTACAGTTAAAAGTCGTTCAAAGGGCGATTAACTTTAAGACTTGAGAATGGTGTTCAAATTGATGCACGGGCACCAACTCAAGATGAATCCCACAAAGTCATTCTTAGGAGTCCCAGCGGCAAATTTTTTGGATTCGTTATAACTTCAAGAGGAAAACTGGATTTGTTACAACTTCAATGGGAATATATATTGACCCTGACAAAGTTAAAACCATTCTAGAAATGAGCCCCCGAAGAATATTAAAGAACTTCCTTGTTTACAAGGCAAATTGGCCTATATTCGAAGGTTTATTTCATATCTATCCAGACGTTGCCGATCTTTCACCCAGTTAATGAAGAAAGGGGTCTCTTTCGTCTGGGATGAAATATTTCAACAAGCATTTGAAGATATTAAAAGATACCTCACTAATCCTCCAATATTGGTAGCTCCTGTTGTGGGTAAACCATTCTTGATTTACGTTCGTGCGCTAGAACATTCTCTTGGTGCACTTTTAGCTCAAAATAACGACGAAGGACATGAACCAACTATCTATTATTTAAGTCGTATGATGATCGGTACAGAGGATAAATATAATCTTGTTGAGAAAGAGTGTCTCGCCTTAATTTTTACAATTCAAAAGGCGCGACACAATGTTATGGGACAAACTATCCATATTATATCCAAAGTTAACTCTCTCAGAGTTCTCATGACTAAACCAAGTGTACTCAATTCTTGCCTTGCTACTTGGACAATGTTATTATCCCCCCTATGATATGGTCTATGTATGTAACTCCTCTTCACGGATTCTCAAAATTTTTGTTTATCTTTCTATATTCTTATTTTTTGATGTTAAAGGTTAGACTATGTGCAAGATAGTTGTGAGTAATTTTGTATTTGAAAACTAGGTTAAATATTTTGTTTAAAAGATACCATTCGATTTTCATAGAATAAATTAATCATGAATATCCATTAGTTGTATTAAAAATATATGTTTAATTTTGGACTATCAAAGCCTTGACTTCGTAGGCAGAATAATTTTCATAAATGAAAGGAATTTGTTAATATTTTTTTTAGATAAAAGTTCTGATTATTTGATAATTAATTTCTAAACTAATTTAAATTGTTTTGATAGAGTATTATTTTAAAAATATTTATGTGGTCACTTATTTAAATTGGAAATCATTAGTATTCCAAAAAAACAATATAAAGATATACGAAAATGTATTTTTAATGAGATTTTACGAAAATGTATTTTAATTATGGATTTATTATTATAAAATATTTTATGTTTTATAATATATATTGAAATGATAAATATTACTTTACAATCTCATGGTCATTGGTGGTTAGATAAAGATGTACTAAAGATGATTTAGATATATGCAAAGATTTGATTAGTTAACATAGAAAAAAGAGGACTTTTGGCAAAACCTAAGTTTATAGAGTACTTGATGAAACGTGGATATTCAAATTTCTGTTCCCTACCCAACACCTCTTTCGAACCTGGTTAGGATTCAAGTTCCTGCTGATCAAACCTTTCCATCCATTCTAGTATTTGAACTGGCCTATAGAGATTCAAATAGGAGATTACTCCTAATCCCCTTGATGGCCGACTCCAAATCCGGTTTTAAATCAAGTCTACCTATCCCTTTTACACAGGATCGATAGTATATACATATAGGGAATAAAAATCCCTGACCTCCTGTCGTTTCCTTCCCGCAGCCACCACCTAGCCGCGAACCCCACGTCCTCACCACCACTCATGGCCGAACCTATCCCCGCCATGGCCGGCCGGTCTCCTCTTCCACCACATTCTCTGTCACCACCAATACACCAATACTTCACCTTCCAGACCGAAACCACCACCATCATAATCTGCATCGCCACCACCACCACATAAATCATCGTACCCGGACCCGTGTGTCTGTGTCCATCTTATTCCACCATTAAAATCTAATTATCGTCTTTGTATCGACAGGCCGATACAGACATCCCAACAATCATACCCAACCACCAGTACAGAAAGAAGAAAAGCTAAGGGGAACAAGCCAAACACTCATCCGATCCCCCACCTACCCCCGGATCATTGTCGTACCTCATCGACGACCGCACACGACCATCCCGCGGGGTCCATAGCACGGCTTCCCGCGAGAAGATCACATCACCGTACCGCCGACGCAGTCTTTTCGATCCGCCATAGCGCCCCGCTGACCACCACTGGGATATGAAGCCATCGCGCCTGTGTTCACCGTGCCGCCGGATCCCCTTTCGAGCGTCGCCGCCGGAGTCCCCCAGCCGCGTGGATCCACAACCGACGACTCCGTCCTTGGGCCGCGTGCACGTGTGTGTACGTATCCTCCGGCAGTCGCTGTGGCCGCGCTACCCAGATCCAGCACAGCGTCGGGACTCCGCCGCCATGGGGGCGACCATCACGCCGACCGCCAGGATCTCGTCGACCCCGCCGACTGCCATCCTCTGCGACAGCTCCTCGCCGAGCCTACCAGTCGGTGCTGCACACCCACATCACCGAAGCGGCCGCCTCTCTGCGTCCCCTTGAACCGAGCACCAGTCCCGACCACCGAACGCCGTCTTCTCTTCCGCCTCGTTCGGCGAGCGCGCCCCTTTCTATGGGCTCTGCCCTCTCCTCTCCGCATGGACGCCAATCTCCGCCGTGTCTTCCAGCACGGTCGTGCACCACGGCCAAACGTCGCAGAGCTACGTCGGTCTTCCCCTTCTTTCGGTGAGCAAAAGCCCTCTTCCTCCTCTCTCTTCCCTCTCCTTCACTATCCCTCTGTGTCTGATTCTCTCTCTCTTCTCCACTTCTTCTGTTGTTTTTATTTTTGTTTTATTTTTATTTTTGAAGAAAACACATAATATGATATGTTGGGCTGGTTTTGATCCTTGACGGCTTTAAATCCACAAAAGGATTATCTTTTTGGTATAATAATAGATTTTAGGCATTGGTTTTTTTGAATTGTGCTTTATTTTGGGCCTCTATAGTTAATTATAGGCTTCAATAAATACGTTAATTATGTTTTATTAAATAATTCGTATATATACGTTAATGGACTTTGAAAATTATATAAATGGGTCAGGCCTAGATATAGGCTTTAGGTTACTAAATAAATACTTTGGTAAGGGTATAGATATAAATAAATTGGGCTTTATATGCTAGTAGGATTTTATACTTTTAAAATAGAATTTGTATATAAGTATATTTTTAGTTATTTTAAGTATATATATAAGTACAATTTTTCTAGGATTTTATAAATATCAATGGGCTTAATATACCTAATATTTCTAATAAGTTTACATATACAATAATAATTTTTAGTTTATAAATAATATTCTAAATAATAAAAAAGAAATATTTGCTAGTTAACAATTTCCTTTTTCTAAAATAAACTCCCTCTTAGATTAGATTAATTCTTGATCATGACTAATCATGATTCTCATTTTCTTGCATATACGATATTCTTCATACCGTGCCTAACCTATCATCTCATACGCGGACATTGTTATGTCAACCCTAGGCTAAAATGGACGATTCTGAACTCAATGGAAGTGTCGGTTTCATCAACTCAGGACCTCAGGCGAGTACATCTCTAATAGTTTCTAGCTCTGATTATCTCTATGAATCATGTACGTAGTAGTGTTTTATATTTATATTCCTTTGGTTCTTGATACGTTGTTACACGAGATAGTAGTTGTGGATTCTTTACATGTTGTTCATGACCAATCTATTACCGTGTTCGTGACCTTTTTGGATCCGTGAGTACTGGTCGGGCGGGGAAATACTCTAGACATGTAAACAAACCCAAAATTATTCTTGCCTAATAGCAGTCGCACACTTCACATGCGGGTACCGGATCTTATTCTTGCCTAATAGCAGTCACACATTTTATGTACGGAATGCCGGATATAGCCTTAGCCGTTTACATGACGAAGTAGTATTTCAACTCATTATATAGGTACAGTGTCTGGTTCTACAATATATATTGATAGCTACAGGCCTTCTCTGTTTTTATTACTCACTTGCCTTGTTCACCATGCTCAGTTTTTGTCATGATTCTATACTTGTCTTTTCATCGTGTATTTCATTATTATTTATAGATTTATGGATTTCGTCATTTATTGATTCTGTTGTGAGATTGTACTCGTTCCATTCCTGACTGGAAACCAACATTTTTTAGGTTAGCTGTGGCTTCACTTAGCTTTGGGAGATACGAGGGTACTTGCAGACATAAACCTAAAAATAGATCGCAGTTGTGTCATTTTAATTAATTGTGAGAACTTTATATTTTCTTTAATTATAAATGTTGTAAATGTTGTAATAAATTTAAAAATATGAATGAGCAATAAAGTTGTTATTTTTTGATTTTGATCATCATGGCCGTGACAGCGTTCTACCGCCGACTCTGCGGCATAGGCTGGCTTGGATACGTCTCGTATCCGAAAAAGCGGGTGCGGGTCGTGACAAGTTTTTGTGGTGGCCCATGCAGGTCAGTCTTCGCAAATTATGCGAACTCGCGGTAGTACCATATTAGTCGTACTGCTGCGAGCCTGCGACTAGTAAATGCTCATTCACAACTAGGAGTAGGTCAATTTTAAGAGAATGGTTAGGACTAGGAGTCCCTAATTTAATTTGACCGTTGGGTAGTTAAGGTTGCTACATAGGCCTCATAGAATTCTAAATCCTACTAGATGACTTTCATAGAAGGATGCACTATCTCATTTTGATTCGACGGTATTTCTAAAGAGGGTAGGTTCGTAACCCTCTTTTCGATTTAAAAAAAATCCTTTTATTTACTTATTTGAATTAAATATAATTTTTAGAATTTTAGAAATATTTAATTTAATTAATTATTATTATGGAATATCTTAGTCATGGTTAAATTTTGGAGTGTCAAATGACTAGAAGTGATGGCACGGATAGTGCAGTGGCGTGCTTTGACTAGTGTATTAGTTACGGTAGGAAAGACCGAGCCAAAAGTGTGATCGAGCTAGAAAAACCAGGCAAAATTGTGACCTGACCTCTATAAATAATTTAATTAGTTATTTAATAATAATACGACTTTTAAAAGACCCGGTTGTTCTAAACTAGCCCGAACGCAACCTAAGTCCTGGTAGTCATGTAGTACGACCAACGACGTCCATGTAGATATATGGATGTGTATACAAATTGGTAGTCCATTTTGGTCTTGTGAATAATTTCTATAAATTGTATATTGAATATAATAGATGTGTTATTGCTATTTAAATTTGTATTTTACTTGGAAATAGGATAACCTTCCCTTAAAATGATATTTTGGAATTTATTTAGACTATACTTGTGCATAAATATATTCATAATAAGTAGATAGTGCTTTATACATATTTTCCCTCGATCTTGAATATTAGTGAAATAGAGATTAAAATTTATATTTCTTTTGCCTTCGGTCCTTTTCTTCCGGACCTTGATCATTTGTACAAACTTTATCTTATGTCTTCTCTAAACATCACCATCTCATGGGTTTGTATCACTTATATTTTCCCTGGACCCAGGGATTATATCTTTTAATAATTTCTCACTCAATTGTCTATACATTAATCTCAAGTTAAGTTTTTGGATTCAAAAGTTATCCTTCCTAACTAATCATTTTCTTTTCAAGACTTGATATTCAAACTTGAAGGACGGATACTTACACCCTCATGAAAGTTGTTTGAAATTCTAGAACCTCCTTTGAAATTTCATAAAGTATAGTTAAAAGAATGTTTGTTGACTTGCGATGGAAAGACAGCAGTGCACTGTCGCCACTTATTTGAATTATCGAGACTACAGATTCACTGCAGCCAGCAGCGCACTGGCGTGACATGTCCCCTAAGTTGAAATAATTTCAAATAAGCGTGAGTTATCGATTGTCATTAAAGTTATAGCTTAGTTGCCCTATTTTTCATCCTTGAATTATTATGTCAGGATTGGATAGAGTTGATAGGGTATTCATTACCGTATCCTCATTTGAGTCATGGAACCAAGAGTTTATTGCAGCTAGCTGTACACTGGCGAGGCATAAATTTTCGGTAAAATGACTTCAGATATGTTTACGATATTCGAATACCATATAGGCTACGTCTTTTATTGGCATACGACTATAAAGTTTCTAAATTGATTTGTGCATTGTTACTAGTTACCAACTTCTTAATAAACTGATTGTTCTTTTCCTCCACATCTTCCTATTTTTGAATCGTCATCTTTTAAACCTAATTTGATTTCCTTCCACTAGATTCATAATCACCCTAGACTACGATTCTATTATCATGCTAACCTAATCGATCGTGTTAGAACGGTTTCGATTTGGACCACCCTTAACGACCTTTAGATCACGACTAGACTATTCGATTCTATTTCAATCGTGCCAATTCGCATGTTATCCTAGAATTCGATTCTATAATCGTGTCTAAATAATTTTGCTTAACTATTTGTTCGTACCACAAAGATTTCAATTTTGATCAATCTTGAACAATTTTTGTTCGTGACTAAATCATAATCGTGCCTATATTTTTTTAACTAAGTTTTTGTTTTATTCCACCGTGATCATGACTATTATGATCTTGTGCATGCTCGTACCAACTTTTAAATTTTGATCATGCTTGGATGACTTGCATGCATCTTAGCTGTACCTAAGTGGCTTTAACCATGCTTGGACTTTATCTAGATTTTGATCCTTGACCAGGCCTATATAATTCCAACAGTTATTAGTCGTGCCTAACGACTCTTCCTTGTTTAACTAATCCTATTTTGATTATATCCTCGACCACGGTAACTAGACCCTTTCGACTATACTTTAATCATGACTCGTGGTACATTTCTATTCACGATCTAACTTTTGATTATTGGTCATACCATTCTGATTATATTCGTAATCATGACTAATCGTGCCTTTCAAATTTTTAGGAAGAAATTTTCTAAGCTGGGTAGAGCCTTCGATTGATGAATTGTCCATAAGGTTACTTTTAGCGTTGTGTCAAAATTTTGAACATTTTAGCATTTAGGATCCAAGACTATAGCCTAAGGCCCCAACCCCAAGCCATATCTATTTACTTAATTCTATTTTTTTTTACCCAACGAATCAACATTCTTAATAAAGACTGTTCCCTTCCTTTTTTCCCGATCCAAATTTCTCTTTAAAATAATTATTACTATTTTTTTCACGATCAACCAACTTCGCCATCCTAGTAGTCCCTAAATTCGAGGACGAATTTATTTCTAAGGGGGGTAGATTTGTAACTCCTCTTCCCGGATTCTCAAAAATTTTGTTTATCTTTCTCTATTATTATTTTTTTTATGTTAAAGGTTAGACTATGTACAAGACAGTTGTGAGTAATTTTCTATTTAAAAACTAGGTTAAATATTTTGTTTAAAAGATACCATTCGATTTTCATAGAATAAATTAATCATGAATATCCATTAGTTGTATTACAAATATGTCTTTAATTTTGGACTATCAAAGCATTGATTTCGTAGGAAGAATAATTTTCATAAATGAAAGGAATTTGTTAATATATATTTTTAGATAAAAGTTCTGATTATTCGATAATCAATTTCTAAACTAATTTAAATTGTTTTGATAGAGTATTATTTTAAAAATATTTATGTGATCACTTATTTAAATTGGAAATCATTAGTATTCTCAAAAAAACAATAGAAAGATTTACGAAAATGTATTTTTAATAAGATTTTACGAAAACATATTTTAATTATGGATTTATTATTATCAAATATTTTACGTTTTATAATATATATTGAAATGATAAATATTACTTTACAATCTCATGGTGATTGGTGGTTAGATAAAGATGTACTAAAGATGATTTAGATATATGCAAAGATTTGATTAGTTAATACAGGGAAAAGAGGGCTCTTGGCAAAACCCAAATTTATAGAGAACTTGATGAAACGTGGATATTCAAATTTCTGTTCCCTAACCAACACCTCTTTCGAACCTGGTTAGGATTCAAGTTCCTGACGATCAAACCTTTCCATCCATTCGAGTATTTTAACTGTTCTATAGAGATTCAAATAGGAGATTACTCCTAATCCCCTTGACGGCCGACTCCAAATCCGATTTTAAATCAAGTCTACCGATCCCTTTTACACAAGATCGATAGTATATACATATAGGGAATAAAAATCCCTGACCCCCTGTCGTTTCCTTCCCGCAGCCACCACCTAGCCGCGAACCCCACGTCCTCACCACCACTTATGGCCGAATCCATCCCCGCCATGGCCGGCCGGTCTCCTCTTCCATCCCATTCCCTGTCACCACCAATACACCAACACTTTGCCGCCCAGACCGAAACCACAACCATCATCATCGGCATCGCCACCTCCACCACATAAATCATCGTGTCCGGACCCGTGTGTCTGTGTCCATCTTATTCATCATTAAAATCCAATTACCGTGTCTGTATCGACAGGCCGATACAAACGTCCCAACAACAACACCCAACCACCAGTACAGAAAGAAGAAAAGCCAAGGAGAACATGCCAAACACTCATCCGATCCCGCACCTACCCCCGGATCAGTGTCGTACCTCGTCGACGGCCACGCACGACCACCCCGCGGGGTCCACAGCACTGCTTCCCCCGAGACGATCACATTACCGCGCCGCCGGTACAGTCTTTTCGATCCACCATAGTGCCCCGCTGACCACCGCTGGGATAGGAAGCCGTCGCGCCAATGTTCGCCGTGCCGTCGGATCCCCTCTCGAGCGCTGCCGTCGGAGTCCTCCAGCCGCGTGGATCCACAACCGACGACTCCGTCCCTAGGCGGCGAGCATGTGTGTGCACGTGTTCTCCGGCAGTCGCTGTGGCCGCGCCACCCCAGATCCAGCACAGCGTCGGGACTCCGCCGCCTTGGGGGTGACCATCACACCGACCGTCGGGATCTCGTCAACCCCGCCGGCTGCCATCCTTCGCGACCAATCCTCGCCGAGCCTACCAGTCGGCACTGCGTACCCACGTCGCCAAAGCGGCCGCCTCTTCGTGTCCCCTTGAACCGAGCACCGGTCCCGACCACCGAACGCCGTCTTCTCCTCCGCCTCGTCCGGCTAGCGCGCCCCTTTCAGTGAGCTCCGCCCTTTCCTCTCCGCGTGGACGCCAATCTCCGCCTCATCTTCTAGCACGGCCGTACACCACGGCCAAGCGTCGCAGAGCTACGCCGGTCTCCCCATCTTCCGGCGAGCAAAAGCCCTCTCCCTCCTCTCTCTCTTCTCTCTCTTTCACTCTCCTTCTGTGTCTGATTCTCTCTCTCTTCTCCACTTCTTCTGTTGTTTTTATTTTTATTTTATTTTTATTTTTGAAGAAAACACATAGTATGATATGTTGGGCTGGTTTTGGGCCTGGACGGCTTTAAATCCACAAAAGGATTATATTTTTGGTATAATAATAGATTTTAGGCATTGATTTTTTTGAATTATGCTTTATTTTGGGCCTCTATAGTTAATTCTAGGCTTCAATAAATATGTTAATTATGTTTTACTAAATGATTCGTATATATATGTTAATGGACTTTGAAAATTATATAAATGGGTCGGGCCTAGATATAGGCTTTAGGTCACTAAATAAATACTTTGGTAAGGGTATAGATATAAATAAATTGGGCTTTATATGCTAGTAAGATTTTATACTTTTAAAATAGAATTTGTATATAAGTATATTTTTAGTTATTTTAAGTATACATATAAGTACACTTTTTCTAGGATTTTATAAATATCAATGGGCTTAATATACCTAATATTTCTAACAAGTTTACATATACAATAATAATTTTTAGTTTTTAAATAATATTCTAAATAATAAAAAAGAAATATTTGCTATCACGACCGGCACCCACTGTGAGGGTACGAGAGCGTAACAACGCCCAGCCTACGCCGCAGTGTCGGCGGTAGAACGCTGTTCTAGGTCATGAACTATAACTAACATAATATGAATACTCTCCATAAGGAGGCCAACACAGAGGTACAACTCAATCACAATCTAGAGGTAGAATATGGCACGATAAAATAGATAAGAGAATCCTCAACTGAGGTACAACAGAAAGAAATAACAAAGTCTCAACATCTCTAAAATATACAACTCTGAAAATAAAGACAATAGCTAAACATAAAAAGAAGAACAATTTAAGCTATCTACACCAAGGTATCATCATGAGCTGCTGCCTGAACCTCCCTAGGGGTCCAGGTCGCGAGTGTCAACTAGGCAAGCTCCAAGTAAGGGGGTGCAGGGTTCCTCATCATCCTCTGTAAAATTTTCAATAGGTCCAGTCAGGAAGGGAGCGAGCACAGTACATCTCAAAAGTTCATAGCAGGTTAGAAAATATAATCATGTAGTAAAGTAAGATATAGATACTGAAGGAAATGCAGTATGTAAACAGAGAGAGAACTGTAATAGAAATATCTACTATTAGTAGAGAGCTACCAGTGACTAGTGATTTAGAGTACAAAGTCGACATGTGAATGGCTTGATTTGCACATGGCTATACTAAAGAGGCATACATGGCTATTCTAGTTTGGAAATTGTTCACATGGCTATTTATACTCTCCCGTACCCCCAACTAATACACAAGGATCCAACCAGGTTATGTTATGATTCTATATAACAGCCCCCGAAGGGTGGTAAGCCCCCAAAGGATGATAAGCCCCCAAAGGGTGATAAGCCCCCAAAGGGTGATATGCCCCCGAAGGGTGGTAAGCCCCCAAAGGGTGATATGCCCCCGAAAGGTGGTACATAGTAGTCCCATAAATGGGGATTCTGATAGACCCAAAAAATGGGATAAGGATTCAGAGAAGACTCTGTGATCATATGAGTATATGTCACAAGTGATCAAAGAACAAAAGAAGCATATGATACGCCATGTAAGTGAAACGTACAGAACATAGAGTACCCGATGCTCCCTGAAGGGATAACATCTCAAGAAGGGATCCATATGGTACTAATCCGTGTGACCAACGTGACAGTATCAAGTAAAGTAATTTAATGCAGGAAATAATTCTAAGAAAGATATGAAATGATCAGAGAATGTACTCGCTTCGTATCTGAATGTCTGAAGTAAATGTACTGTCTGAGATGAGATACCTGACTCCTATTTAGAGCAACACAAGTCAAGATGTATACAGGGGATGATAAATGTAATCTACAATGCATCTGCATGCTGTCTAGGTCAACTAGACTAAAGTCAATACTTGGTCAACTCTAGTCAACCACACTAGTCAAACTAGGTCAAGTCCTAGCCCAACAAGTCAAATAAGTATCACTAGGCCTAACCAAGCCTGGTCTAGCAATCACACACCAATCACAAGTCATACTAGACTACCAACACACAATCATTGGTGTATTCATACCATACATATAGGCCTTATGCCCTATAATCCATATCACACATATTTCATATATTATATATTTTTATCTATATACACATACATGTATATATCAATAGGAAACCTCTATTTATCACTTTAACACATTTAGCCATATGTAATATATATATATATATATATATATATATATATATATAGAGAGAGAGAGAGAGAAAAGAGCATGTGTATGTGTTCATAAAAATGCACAAGAGCATGTGGGTGTAATGATTTTCAGAAATATGTGTGTGTGTGTTGAGGAAAACAGTGTAGTATGAAGGGTGACTGTTTGTGGGTGTATGTTAGGCTTGAACCTGTGTTCAAGTGTTCAGGGAAACATCAGCGCCTGTGTGTGTATGTGTGTCAATGCATGAAGGTGGTGTGGCAGTTAGCCCATGGGTGTGTATTCATGTAAGGGTAAGTGTGTGTGCAATGGTGTGTGTCATGTATGTATAATCAAGATTTCAATTCAAAAGCTGGTGGAAAGTTCTCAGGAAGAAGGTGACAGTTTATAGGCTAGTTAACACAAGCCTCAATCTCTCATGACAGTTCAACCATCAACCCCAACACCAATTTCGAAATCCAATTATCAATGCAACCCAAACTAATACACAAATCTGAACTAGCATCATGCATTGACTGAACATGGCAAAACAATTCAAGTCAGTTTCAAGTAGGGAACCAATCTCAGGAAATAGGAAATGAATAACAGTGAAGGTGGCAGTTCAATAGGAAGGAATGAATCTCAGGTTTCAAAAATGAATTCAGCATTTCATTAGTGCAAAAATGAATCAAAACAAATTCCTAATCTATTCTCAGATTTCAGTTTTGTGTTGACAGCTTTCAATGTGTCTTATGGTTGACAAGAACAATAAGATGTGGTGTTTCAGTTTAACAGGGAATCAATTGACAGTTAGCTAGCACAATTAAATGGTTTAACATGGAAAAAATGAACTTCAAAACAGTGAGAATCAAGGGAAATGATAGTGAACCTTCAAGAACCCAGTTTTCAGTGGAAGGAAAGGAAATCAGCTCATGGTGTGTGTGCTATGGCTGATCTCAGGTTTAAGTCTTTAGGGAAAAACTCAATTTAACATATCAATCAAAACTTGAATTCAAATAAAACCAAATCCAAAACAATGACGTATCAGTGGACTTTAGTGAACAGAAATCCGAATTAGAAACCCATTGGCTGTTAACTTAACATACACATATTCAATTCAAAATCTAATCCCAGGATCAATGAAACCCAAGGTTCATATTATATCTCAGTTATTGGAAGAAAATGGAAATCAATTC
The DNA here is from genome assembly GCA_029216955.1 of Iris pallida. Taxonomy (NCBI): domain Eukaryota; kingdom Viridiplantae; phylum Streptophyta; class Magnoliopsida; order Asparagales; family Iridaceae; genus Iris; species Iris pallida. The sequence continues at coordinate 5,371,018 of JANAVB010017399.1, forward strand.
TGTAGTTGATATTGAACCCAAATGACAGTTCAGTTAAGAAATAAGCAATGGGTAACCCAAAAACGCATCCAACAATCCATTTGTCAAACACCAATCCTAACCAACATGCCATTAACCTATTACATATGCAGGTGGTCCAAATTAACCATTAAATCAACACAAAAATCATTTTAATCACATAGCCTGAAATTTTCATGAACAATATTGCATACAATATCAGTCACCAGATCTCTGGTTACAGTGATCACCTAACAGCCCAAAAATGAAGTTTCGAAACTAACATCCTATGCCAAATGAATCCCTAGAATGTAGGTTAATTCCCAGTTCATAATGCAACACAATTTATCACACAATATAGGTTAATCATTTTCGAATTTCCTGGGAAATACTAAAACAGTCGGGTATCAGATTGGGATTTCTCCCAATCCACTTGATAACTTCTCCTCAAACTTCATACGTGTCGTGTTAGTCATGTGTCCAAGGTGTCCAGCAAGTATCGTGTCCAGATGTGTCGTATACCGTGCACACGACGTGTCCAACAGCAGGGCAGCCGCACGCGGCGTCGTGCTGCGTGTCCGTGTCGATTTTCGACACAAAAATAGCACGGATTCGTGCTCAGAGTTTATGGTTCATGATCTTGACATAAAGGGCTACAAGATTGTACAATTAGTTTTCGAAAATACGTAGATTTAATCCACTCAAGCATTTCATCAAACACCTAGATATATGCAATGATACGTGTTCGATACAGACACGAAATGGATACCACTCAACACCAAACCAATACCTACGTCTAGGGGACACCTAGGGCTTCCTATTCATGCAAAGAAATCGAAAATCTATGGAAGGAATAGGAAGTTACCTATATGTGCAATTTGCATGAAAAAGCTTCAAAAGGGGGTGGTTCTTCTTGATGGCCAAGTGCTCCAAATTGGTCCAAACCTGAGATTTCTCTCCATGGACATGAAATAGAGCTGGATTAGGAAGTAATGCAAAAGACTAGAGTGGAAAAGGAATTAAAATAAATAATCTATGGGTTGGGGAAGAATGGACAAACCTCTTTCTTCAAAACTTGGAGAAATTAATAAAAGAGACAAGAACAAATGGAAGAGGCATTAAATAGGGTGTGAAACCCTAGGTTGGCTGCCATGGGCTGATTAGGGTTAGGGTTTAGTGATGGTCTATGGGCTTGGGCCTCTATGGCTAAGTTATTAATCAAGGGTACAACCATAAGTCATGGCTTGTGACTTAATATCCTAACTTGAGTCAAATAACTAAACCGTAGGTCAACTCTAGTCTAACTAGGGTTGCATGACCTAACCAAGTCCAAACTCAACTAGGATTAGCTCCTAGGTTTGTCTACCAGTCAACACTAGTCAAAGTCAACCTAGTCAACCATCATTCAAATAATTCCAGAATAAATCCTAAAAATTCCCATAAATTCAAATAAATTATAATAAATTCAAATAACCCTAAAATTTTTAGAAAATACCCTAATCACATGACTAGGCTCTAGGTTAGGCAGTCTCTACGGTTTTACTAGCAAAATACCAAATCACAAGTCATGAATTTAAATAGTTTAAAAATAATTAAAAATCACAAAAAATTATAATATGAAATAAATATCAATAAATAATAATTATAATTACAAAATTTCAAAATTACCCTCATCTGGAAAACTGGGTGTTACAATCCTACCCACCTTATAAAAATTTCGTCCTCGAAATTAAAATGATCGCACCCCCTTCTAGGTCAAGCATGTCAAGGGTCAATCACTAGTCAATTTTCTCAACATCCTAGTACTTGGTCGTCAGCTGGTCAACTTTCTAGAATTTTACCTATGCTAGCTAACTAGTATTGGCTACTAGAATTTAGCAAAAGAAAAACTCTATAATAGACTAACTCTTAACCTTCCAAATCCTATCAAGTGACCCATAACTAAATACCCGTAAGCTAAGCACACCAATCTCAAATACCACGTATATATATACTCAAGAACAACAACCCATCACATTTATCATAAGTATATCATCTATATATACAGACCTCTTAGTCTTAGGTGAAACTACAACTATACTCGAGGACGGGCTCTGGTCATGGGTGCCTCACTGGAAAATGGTAAGGTAAAATAATAATAATAATCATAAAGGGTGCAAGGCATACTAACATCCTATACGTAACTGGTTGATATTATAAATAACATGGGAGTCACCCACACTGGGTTACTACTCTAATCACCAATGCTAACTATCATCTCTAGGGTACAGACACTCTACAAGTCACCATATCATTATACTATGAAGGTACTACCTACGAATAAGCTCTACAAAACTAAAATATCCCTACTCCTAAGTCATTTATAACAATCAAAAGGGTATGATGTTTTAAACCTTCTTATGATACAATATGTTAATCATATACGTCTGTCCAAAATTATGTTGTCTAGAATCTTCATCATGCTAGTGAGCAAGGCTACGATAATCACAGAGTCCTTGACTAAGGTACGTACCTCTAGGTTCGTGGTATTTAAAATTTTCGTATTGCCGCATGTGACGACGAAAACCTTAAATTCCCACACCCGAGAGATTCATCCAAAACCTGACTACATATCCTTACTATGCCAACTAACACGACTATCGAAGATTCTAGATTCCATGATTTAGGTGACTTAGCCCATATGATTTTGAAGAAAAACAACATAACAAAAGAACAACATGACAAAATTAATCAATCAGCAAGGAACAGATGGAATCGGATTTCAAGGTAGTTATAAAAGACAATTTCGGGAATGGAATTGAGAAGAACGGAACTTGCAGCAAGATCTCCAATGGTCTGTGCATCCATGATTGTCCTGACGATAGCTCGCCCTGCTAGTTTCCCCTGGTCTGCTGCTGATGCTGCATGAACCGCTGCTACTGAGAGAATCGAAAATGACGAGAAAAAGTCTCTGTATAGACAGAGGTGCACCTCCAATGTAGCAGAAACGCCAACCTGAGTTGGCACAACAGAAACTGCGGTCTCGAGGCCCTTATGAACAGGACGAGAGGTGGCCAGCCTCTCGATAGTATCCTCCGAACCGAAACGATGAGATCGTGTCTTCGTAACCATCATAAAGATAGATCAAAACAAGAAGCAATTTCTGAGAATGAAGCGAAAATCAAATAAGGACAGTTTATATTCAAGGGAAGTCAATAAGCAGCAAATTTAGATAAAAGGAATCTGATTAAGAGTTTTTCCTAATGTGATTGAGTACCTCCAAAAATAATCCTAATCCTGCTGCAGGCTGTAGTGGTACTCTAGTTCGAATACCACTACACAAACTCAACCTGCATGGGCCACCACTAAAAACGTGTCACGACCCGCACCCACTGTGAGGGTACGAGAGCGTAACAATGCCCAGCCTACGCCGCAGTGTCGGCGGTAGAACGCTGTTCTAGGTCATGAACTATAACTAACATAATATGAATACTCTCCATAAGGAGGCCAACACAGAGGTACAACTCAATCACAATCTAGAGATAGAATATGGCACGATAAAATAGATAAGAGAATCCTCAACTGAGGTACAACAAAAAGAAATAACAAAGTATCAACATCTCTAAAATATACAACTCTGAAAATAAAGACAACAGCTAAACATAAAAAGAAGAACAATCTAAGCTATCTACACTATGCAAGGTATCATCCTGAGCAGCTGCCTGAACCTCCCCAGGGGTCCAGGTCGCGAGTGTCAACTAGGCAAGCTCCAAGTAAGGGGGTACAGGGTTCCTCATCATCCTCTGTAAAATTTTCAACAGGTCCAGTCAGGACGGGAGCGAGCACAGTACATCTCAACAGTTCATAGCAGGTTAGAAAATATAATTATGCAGTAAAGTAAGATATAGATACTGAAGGAAATACAGTATGTAAACAGTGAGAGAACTGTAATAGAAATATCAACTATAAGTAGAGAGCTACCAGTGACTAGTGATTTAGAGTACAAAGTCGACATGTGAACGGCTTGATTTGTACATGGCTATACTAAAGAGGCGTACATGGCTATTCTACTTTGAAAATTGTTCACATAGCTATTTATACTCCCCCGTACCCCCAACTAATAAACAAGGATCCAACCGGGTTATGTTATGATTCTATGTAACAGCCCCCGAAGGGTGGTAAGCCCCCAAAGGGTGATAAGCCTCCAAAGGGTGATAAGCCCCCAAAGGGTGATATGCCCCCAAAGGGTGATAAGCCCCAAAGGGTGATAAGCCCCCAAAGGGTGATAAGCCTCCAAAGGGTGATATGCCCCCGAAGGAGGGTAAGCCCCCAAAGGGTGATATGCCCCCGAAGGGTGGTACATAGTAGTCCCATAAATGGAGATTTTGATAGACCCAATAAATGGGATAAGGATTAAGAGAAGTCTCTGTGATCATATGAGTATATGTCACAAGTGATCAAAGAACCAAAGAAGCATATGATACGCCATGTAAGTGAAACGCACAAAACATAGAGTACCCGATGCTCCCTGAAGGAATAACATCTCAAGAAGGGATACATATAGTACTAATCCGTGTGACCAACGTGACAGTATCAAGTAAAGTAATTTAATGCAGGAAATAATTCTAAGCAGGATATAAAATGATCAGAGAATGTACTCGCCTCATATCTGAATATTTGAAGTAAATGTACTGTCCGAGATGAGATACCTGACTCCTATTTAGAGAAACACAAATCAAGATGTATACAGGGAATGATAAATGTAATCTACAATGCATCTGCATGCTGTCTAGGTCAACTAGACTAAAGTCAACACTTGGTCAACTCTAGTCAACCACACTAGTCAAACTAGGTTAAGTCCTAGCCCAACAAGTCTAATAAGTCTCACTAGGCCTAACCAAGCCTAGTCTAGCAATCACACACCAATCACAAGTCATACTAGACTACCAACACACAATCATTGGTGTATTCATACCATACACATAGGCCTTATGCCCTATAATCCACATCACACATATTTTATATATTATATATATTTATCTATATACACATACATGTATATATCAATAGGAAACCTCTATTTATCACTTTAACATATTTAGCCATATGTAATATATATATATATATATAGAGAGAGAGAAAAGAGCATGTGTATGTGTTCATAAAAATGCACAAGAGCATGTGGGTGTGATGATTTTCAGAAATGTGTGTGTGTGTGTTGAGAAAAACAGTATAGTGTGAAGGGTGACTGTTTGTGGGTGTGTGTTAGGCTTGAACCTGTGTTCAAGTGTTCAGGGAAACATCAGTGCCTGTATGTGTATGTGTGTCAATACATGAAGGTGGTGTGGCAGTTAGCCCATGGGTGTGTATTCATGTAAGGGTGAGTGTGTGTGCAATGGTGTGTGTCATGTATGTGTAAACAAGATTTCAATTCAAAAGCTGGTGGGAAGTTCTCAGGAAGAAGGTGACAGTTTATAGGCTAGTTAACACAAGCCTCAATCTCTTATGACAGTTCAACCATCAACCCCAACACCAATTTCGAAATCCAATTATCAATGCAACCCAAACTAATACACAAATCTGAACTAGCATCATGCATTGACTGAACATGACAAAACAATTCAAGTCAATTTCAAGTAGGGAACCAATCTCAGGAAATAGGAAATGAATAACAGTGAAGGTGGAAGTTCAATAGGAAGGAATGAATCTCAGGTTTCAAAAATGAATTCAGCATTTCGTTAGTACAAAAATGAATCAAAACAAATTCCTAATCTATTCTCAGATTTCAGTTTTGTGTTGACAGCTTTCAATGTGTCTTGTGGTTGACAAGAACAATAAGATGTGGTGTTTCAGTTTAACAGGGAATCAATTGACAGTTAGCTAGCACAATTAAATGGTTTAACATGGAAAAAATGAACTTCAAAACAGTGAGAATCAAGGAAAATGACAGTGAACCTTCAAGAACCCAGTTTTTTGTGGAAGGAAAGGAAATCAGCTCATGGTGTGTGCGCTATGGATGATCTCAGGTTTAAATCTTTAGGGAAAAGCTCAGTTTAAAATATCAATCAAAACTTGAATTCAAATAAAACCAAATCCAAAACAATGATGTATCAGTAGACTTTAGTGAACAGAAATCCGAATTAGAAACCCATTGGCTGTTAACTTAACATACACATATTCAATTCAAAATCTAATCCCAGGATCAATGAAACCCAAGGTTCATATTATATCTCAGTTATTGGAAGAAAATGGAAATCAATTCTGCAGTTGATATTGAACCCAAATGACAGTTAAGTTAAGAACTAAGCAATGGGTAACCCAAAAATGCATCCAACAATCCATTTGTCAAACACCAATCCTAACCAACATGCCATTAACCTATTACATATGCAGGTGGTCCAAATTAACCATTAAATCAACACAAAATCATTTTAATCACATGGCCTGAAATTTTCAGGAACAACAGTGCATACAATATCAGTCACCAGATCTCTTGTTACAGTGATCACCTAACAGCCCAAAAATGAAGTTTCGAAACTTACATCCTAAGCCAAATGAATCCCTAGAATGTAGGTTAATTCCTAGGTCATAATGCAACACAATTTATCACACAACATAGGTTAATCATTTTCGAATTTCCTGGCAAATATTGAAACAGTCGGGTATCAGAAAATATAGACATACAACTTCGAATTAGAAATTAACAGTCAAGATTTAAATCAATAGGTAGGTAATGATTATACTATATGTGCACGTGTCTTAGGGTTCAATTCGTGTCCACCACACACGACACAGACGTGTCCAAGTCGAGAAAACTCAAATCAGCAAACACACACAGACACAAAATAACACACTATCGTGCACGTGTTTCAGAGAGTTTAGGACACGACACGAAACGAATTAGATCTTGTGCTCGTACAAAGGGGTACGCCTAGGGTAGGGCTAAGTACCTAGAGTCCTGCACCGTATCCATAACACGCCGTGTCCGCATTCTAGGGCCGTATCCGAACCCTCGACTGAACGCGCACAGCGTAGTGTAAATCGGGTTCGATTGGGATTTCTTCCAATCCACTCAATAACTTCTCCTCAAACTTCATATGTGTCGTGTCAGTCATGTGTCCAAGGTGTCAAGCAAATATCGTGTCCAGATGTGGCGTATACAGTGCACACGACGTGTCCAACAGTAGGACAGCCGTACGCGGCATCGTGCTGCGTGTCCATGTCGATTTTCGACACGAAAATAGTACGGATTCGTGCTCAGAGTTTGTGGTTCGTGATCTTGACATAAAGGGCTACAAGATTGTACAATTAGTTTTCGAAAATACGTGGATTCAATCTACTCAAGCATTTCATCAAACACCTAGATATATGCATTAATACGTGTCCGATACGGACACGAAATAGATACCACTCGACACCAAACCAATACCTACGGCTAGGGGACACCTAGGGCTTCATATTCATGCAAAGAAATCGAAAATCTATGGAAGGAATAGGAAGTTACCTATATGTGCAATTTGCATAAAAAAGCTTTAAAAGGGGGTGGTTCTTCTTGATAGCCAAGTGCTCCAAATTGGTCCAAACCTGAGATTTCTCTCCATGGACATGAAATAGAGCTGGATTAGGAAGTAATACAAAAGACTAGAGTGGAAAAGGAATTAAAATGAATAATCTATGGGTTGGGGAAGAATGGACAAACCTCTTTCTTCAAAACTTGGAGAAATTAATAAAAGAGGCAAGAACAAATGGAAGAGGCATTAAATAGGGTGTGAAACCCTAGGTTGGCTGCCATGGGCTAATTAGGGTTAGGGTTTAGTGATGGGCTTGGGCCTCTATGGCTAAGTTATTAATCAAGGGTTCAACCATAAGTCATGGCTTGTGACTTAATATCCTAACTTGAGTCAAATAACTAAACCGTAGGTCAACTCTAGTCTAACTAGGGTTGCATGACCTAACCAAGTCCAATCTCAACTAGGATTAGCTCCTAGGTTAGTCTACCAGTCAACACTAGTCAAAGTCAACCTAGTCAACCATCATTCAAATAATTCCAGAATAAATCCTAAAAATTCCCATAAATTCAAATAAATTATAATAAATTCAAATAACCCTAAAAATGTCAGAAAATACCCTAATCCCATGGCTAGGCTCTAGGGTAGGCAGTCTCTCCGGTTTCACTAGCAAAATACCAAATCACAAGTCATGAATTTAAATAGTTTAAAAATAATTAAAAATCACAAAAAATCATAATATGAAATAAATATCAATAAATAATAATTATAATTACAAAATTTCAAAATTACCCTCATCTTGAAAACTGGGTGTTACATTTGCTAGTTAATAATTTCCTTTTTCTAACATAAACTTCCTCTTAGATTAGATTAATTCTTGATCACGACTAATCATGATTCTCATTTTCTTGCATATACGATATTCTTCATACCTTGCCTAACCTATCATCTCATACGTGAACATTGTTATGTCAACCCTAGGCTAAAATGGACGATTTCGGACTCAATGGAAGTGTCGGTTTCATCAACTCATGACCTCAGGCAAGTACATCTCCAATAGTTTCTATATCTGATTATCTCTATGAATCATGTACGTTGTAGTATTTTACATTGATATTCTATTGGTTCTTGACACATTGTTACACGAAATAGTAGTTGTGGATTCTTTACATGTTGTTCGTGACCAATCTATTACCATGTTTGTGACCTGTTTAGATCCATGAGTATTGGTCGGGCGGGGAAATACTCTAGACATGTAAATAAATCTAAAATTATTCTTGACAAATAGCAGTCGAACACTTCATGTGTAGGTGTCAGATCTTATTCTTGCCTAATAGCAGTCGCACATTTTATGTACGGGGTGCTAGATTTAGCCTTAGCCGTTTACATGTCGAAGTAATATTTCAACTCACTTGATAGGTACAGTGTCTGGTTCTACAGTATACATTGCTATCTACAGGCCTTCTCTGTTTTTAGTACTCACTTGTCTTGTTCACCATGCTCAGTTTCTGTCATGATTCTATACTTGTCTTTTCGTCGTGTATTTCATTATTATTTATAGATTTATAGATTTCGTCAATTATTGATTCTGTTGTAAGATTGTGTAATGTCCCAGTCCCAAAATACGTAGGACTAAGAACGTAGACTTGCCAGCTGTATACATACGAAGTATACTCCAATATATGAAAGCCTCGTATGAATACATAAGCTGTAGAACGTAGTAGAACCATAACTAATCTCATCCACATAAAATAAATGATAGAAGATATGATATAATGATAATGAATTGTCTTGATACAATATGTTAGGCGGAGACAAATCCACTACCAACAAGTAAATAAAAAATACATAGGAAATGAAATAATTTTGGCGAGCAAAACGAAGACGATCAAAGTGTAATCATCGTGATAAAATAGAGATGATCATGGCCACGGCTAGAACACCTGCGAAAAACAAGAGCACACACCTGGCGAGATAACCAGGTCCTAAGAGGGACGTAACAAGACACATAATATTATGCCATATAAACTGAATAAATATTGCTCAAATAAATAAGTCAATTGAATTATAACATAGTCCAATACACACCTATTGAACGAATGTACCATCCCCCTAACCAAACAAGGAGATGAGATAGTAAACTAATTCACGGTGACGTATCTTTCCATGCTATGAATCCAATATAATATCCGGACCCCGACAAGGTTCAATACCTTCTCATCCAAGTAGTAAGCCACACCTACAACCAAACAAGGATAAGATGTGACGAACTAATCCGCGACAAGTTATTGTTCCAAGCCACAGTCAGATACAAGTACCCAAACCAAAAGTACTCAAACCTAACGGATAAGGTAGCCTAACCGTTCTAAGTGAAATATAGTTAAGAACAATCCTTCCTACGCATGGGCCCTGGCTAAATAGGATCGACATAGTCCCCCTTGGGGAACTAGAGGTCCAATCAATAAGAGCATAACGTTCCGCAGAACGCCAGTGGCCGTCAGTAACCATGTATTACAGTTTATTTGCATAAAAAAAATAATGAATAATGCATGAAATATGAGCTAAATAAATAAACAGCAAATGGCAAGGAGTCTTGCCTGATAGGATGCCTGGTGTACTGCAATGATCAATATGGCACAAACTGCGACTTCGGTACAACAACTATGCAAAGGGAACCCTGTTGGCGGTACCGATGGTTCCATCGAGTCTAGGATAGTAAATTTAGCTAGGGTAGACATAATGAAGGTACGGAGTTGGCTAGGGTATACGAAGAATGGAATTAGTCGTGGACAGAAGGATAGTCGAAGGAAATTGGACAATGGATATATATACGATTTTTGAAAATTATTTTATAATACTTAAAAATATAATTATTTGTCAAAATATGTTTTCAAAATAAATACTCAAAAGTTGAAAGTCATTTTTAAGAAAAAAAACCTCTAAGGTTGTAAAACATTATTTTTGGTAGTACTATATTTCATTAATTAAAATATATCCTTGAAAATGTTAAATCCTTTAGACCAAAACTAAATATATTCATATAAATCGAGAAGGATATTCTAGTGTTAAAAACTAAACTAATATTTTAGCTAAAAATATTTGTACAATTTCTAAAATAATATTAACAAGACAAATAACAATATTAACAAACAATAATAATAAATATACGAATAATAAGACAATGACTAGATACTAGTGATAAGATAATTGATAAAAATTTAATAATACACTACTTAGTATATACGTGTGCATATGCTGATAGTGATATTCCGCAGTTAATGATGATGATAATAATAATAATAATAATAATAATAATACTAATAATAATAATAATAATAAATAAAAATAATAAAATATTAGCAGTGTTACTGCTGTTCCTCTTCTTTTGTCAAAGGAAAGAAGAGAGAGGAGAGAGAAAATAATTTGGGGGAAGGAAGAAAGAGAGAGAGGAGAAGGAGTTGGAAAAGAAGGAAGAGGGAAGAGCAAGGAAAGAGGAGTCGATCGGTTCGCCGGGGTCGGGTTGGCCGGCCGGCGGAGCGCTGGGCGCTGGGCAGAGGTCAGCGCGTGGCACGGGCGGAGGTGGAGTTGAAGGGAGCGGGAGGCTTCGGCCATGGCGGAGGAGTGGGGCGGAGGAAGAGGAAGACGAAGGAGGAGTGCGACGGATCAAGGAGGAAAGGGAGAAGGGGCACGGTGGTCGGATCTAGGGCACGGCGGAGGATTGGATTTGGGTCGTTCGGCTGGGGGCGAGGCGGGGCTCACCGCGGGGCACAGCTCCGTCGACGGAGCAGCTGTGTCACGACCCGTTACCCAAATTGTTGGGCCGGACCGAGCCATGTCCAGCCTACGCTTGTTAAAGCGTAGTAAGCTGTTCTAAGAATAGATAATAAAGGATCTAAGCTACTAAAAGTTCTAAAATCACATTTAAGGTTCATCACAACACAACATCTATAAGCGAAGGTAAACAAACACATATTTAATAATACACTTCCAAGTATCTAACTGGAGACAAAGTCCAGTATCCAAATATAAGTACAGACCAAAGTCTAAGTTCCAAAACACAAGAAAGATATCTAAGCAAGGTTCCCCGCTGGGGCTTCTTCTGGAGCTAAGGCCAAGTCCGCAAAATCAGTGCCATAATATGTAACACATAGCGTTTCCTTCTCGAAAAGTGAACCTACAACGTTATCCTGTCAGGACGGGAGCAAGTACAACCTCTACAACTAAAGTACGGAACATATAATGAAAGAGATGTACAACAAGAAATATGGTGTGATAAGTCTATAAAACATAAAATACTGGAAAACATGGCCTCATGGTACAACTGGGATCACAGTATCATAGTAACATATGGAACATGGCATATCTGGAATCATGGTAGGACTGGAATCATGGTAAAATACATTTGTCAAGGTGACACATGTATATCTAATGTTTAAGACTGGAGCAAGTACGTGATCGGTCAGTAGGTGATGGTGCTGTGGCACCGATAAGAACCATATGTACTTTTGTACATGCCTAAATGTACACACGTACAAGTGCCTCGGGATATTGGCCTCTGGCAATGTCTACATGCATAATGTCGGCCCTACACGGCTCAAGGTCGTAGCGTGGGGTCATGATCACGTACTCAACTATCAGTTTCCCCATAACCCATATTCTAACATGTGAGAGGTACGAAAACAGTAAAAACATGTAGGAGATACTAGAAGCAGTATAAGCATGGCAGGTACTGGAAGCAGTACAAAACATGTGAATACTCAGAGCAGTATAAAGTATAGTGAAACATGTACTGAGAACCAGTAAGAAGCATGTGAAGATATAAGAACTGTCCTAAGCATGGCAGGTACTGAAAGTAATACAACATGTGAAGATTTAACTTGCTACCTCAAGGATCAGTATTCTAACAGGGTTAATACATGTTCTAGCATTAAAAGACAGTAAATGAGTTTGTAGATGTACTTACCTCGAGCAAAGCAAGAATACTAGTACGAAGATATAGATGTCTGGTGTCCTGTCAATAATGATATACAAACTCAGTTCTAAGCTATGTTCAATATTACACTAGTGGTGTGACACGACTCTTAATTGGATACTAGCCAAGTGGGGACCTAGCATAAAAGTCTAATGTGGAGTGCTACTATATCCAAACTAATTCTCTAGTGTCTTTACACTAGTGCGGGGTGAGGTCCAATACGCCTATAACTCAAAATAACACAAAATATTGAAAGTCGTAATTATTTAATAAATAAATCAAACTGTACACTAAGTTCCAATAATTTTTGAGATAGACAAAAAGCTCAATTATATATAAAATAAAGTACCAAAATGATCCTTGTTAATTATAGAAATTTATACTAATTTTTCTGAGATTTTTAAACCCTCATAAATATTTATTAAAAATCAGTAAACACATATATCCTGAAAATGAGTTCTGTTTTCCTATTTTTATAAAATACTAAAAGTACTTAATAAATGCTAGAAAAATTATAGTAAATTAGAAAAATTAACATAATATTTAAATACAATTTTTCCCAGATTTTTACAGAAATTAAAATATATATAAAAATTCAAAAACAGAAAGTAACAATTTTTGGAAAAATAATTAATTACAAATTAAGGGTAATACATAATCAAAATCTACATATGTTGTCGGATGATAAAATAAATATCACCAACGTGTCCAGAACGGTCAAATTAGCTAGGATAGCCTACCCATAAGTCTAATTTAGACACAGAGGCAAAACGGTAATTTCGGGTCAAAATGATGTCCGCCGTTGGACACACTTTGCACCAAAAAATGTATCGAGATAGAAGTCTACAAAACCTAGCAAATTATATGTCCACGAATATAGAATGATGATACAAACCCAACGTATGTCCGAAATGGAATTCTGATGTGTCGATCTCAAAATGATACGTTGACGCGGACGCTTGGTATCCGGTTTGCACCGAAATGCGTGCCGGAGCAAATGTCTTCAAAACTCAGCAAATTATATGTCAATGAGTCCAGAATGACGATACGAACTCAACGGTATATCCGGAATTGGATTCCGATGAGCCGATCTCAAAGTGACCCGTTGACTCGAAAAGTGGGACCCGCTTTGCACCAAAATACGTGCCAGGGCCCACGTTCTCCAAATCAAGAAAATTTTATATGAAAACATGCCAGAACGATGCCACGAGTCTACTGGTGGTGTCAGAAATTGAATCTGGAGTCCCGGGTTCAAAAATGGAATTTTACAAGTGCAATTTAAAGAATTTGGACGGCCAACTTTGACGTCGAATTTGACCAACCGAACGTGCTTAAAATAAAACGAAACCTAAAGGAGGCAGGAAGAGGGTTATACCAGCTGCACAAAGGAACTGGAAGCACGTCAACCAGAGCTGCAACGGCGAAGTTACGAACTGACGAAGTTGGCTCCACGAAACTGTCAAAAAACAGTTCAATTTAAAACGTCAACTTGGTGGCCAGTTTTGAGGTATCAAACGACGAAATTAACGGATAAAAATTGACAGGAGTGAAGATGGATATACCGAGATTGCGACGAAGCAAAAAGTTCGCCGATCCAATGGTCGAATCTCCCGAAAAATGTGCGCGAAGACGCTGCGACGGGGTGCCATTTCCGAGTTCAAAACTCGCGCGCGTCGACGGGATTCCGTTCAAAACGCACGAATAGCCTATTCGGCGCGTCGGGGAGGACGATGGCGGCCTAGGGGAGTTCGTCGGAGTTCGCTGGACTGGTGGAGGGTCATCCACGGTGGTGGGTCGGCCACGTAGTGGTGCACGGCCACACGGCAACGCGCGTGTGCGCGCGTATGCATGCGCACTGCCGCTGCTGCCGCCTGCTGCGCACGCACGCGCACGACGACGAGCGGTGCTGCTGCCCGACTGGGGTGGTGGAGGCGTGCGGTGGCGTAGTCCCGACGAGGGTGCGTGATGGTGGAAGGTGGTGTTGGTTATGGTAGTGGTTTGCTTGGTGGTGATGATGGTAATAAAGCTTGAAGGAGAAGGAGAAGAGGGAGGTGGTGCTCGACCTAGGGAGGAGGAGGAAGGAGGAGGCTGGTGGAGGAGTGTTCGGCCAGGAGAGTCGGCTGAAGCTTGGGATGGGGGTGCATGCATGTGTAAGGAGAGAGAGATTTAGATATTGTGTGTGTGTGTAATATATGTAAAGAGAGGGTGTGAGAATAGAGAGAGGGAGAGATATTTGTGAGAGAGAGAGGGGGATGTCGGTCCAGAAAGGGGGGTTACTGTGAGGTGGAGGTGAGGGGGTGTGTGAGTGTTTGTTTGGAGAGAGAGAGAGAGAGTAAGATATATATATATATATATATATATATATATATATATATATATATATATATATATATACATAGATATTTGTAAAGTGGAGAGAGAAGAAAAATAGATTTTTAAAATAGAAAAAATAGAAAAATTATGTGGGGTATTTGGGCAGTCATGGGATAACAACATGGGGCTTGGGTTCGGGTTCGGTCGAGCCGGGTCGGGTCAATATCGAACCGGGGGCAATATTCGAATTAAAATGGGTATTTATAATCATGGGTAAATAAATAATATACGGGGACTCCAATAAATGGGACACAAGCGGCATGTGGGTAGTAGGCTTCATATGGGCCACGCCCATACTTTGGGTCGACTAGGTTGGATCGATGTCAGGTCCCGAAATTAAATTGGAAATTAAATCAGGTTTTACGGTAGAAAATAAATCGGCCTAAATTGACCCAAAAGTTGTGCGAAGAAAATGAAGCACAAAATGGAGTGTCTGAGTGGGACACGAAGGTCATGGGTGAAGAACGTCTCGAGTAGATCATTCATGATAAGTTGGTTCTGGGAAAACGACTGCTCTCGTGCTCCTAAATTAAAAGTCACGGTGACGTGCAAACGAAGATCAAAAATAAAAGTGGGAATAATTATTCAACGATTAATTGGTCTAAGTTGACCTGAAGTTGCGCGATACAAAAAGAGCACAAGGGAACGAATTCAAGTGGGACATGATATATCAAAACGAAGATAATTTCGTCTACTTCAAAACTCGTGAAGAGAGTTTACAGAGATTGGTATCCCTGATGCTCCAGAAGTCAAAGTCACAGAAAGGTACATTAATAATCTAAACAATTAAATAATAAAACATTTATTGAAAATAATTCATTCAGAAAAATAAAAATAAACCCTGAAATTCAGGGGGCTTACAGGCTGAGCGGCACAGTGAGGGGTGGGTGTTTTTATTTGTTTTCTTTTTATTATTGGGGTTTTGGTGGTTGATGGTGGTGATGGCGGTGTTGGTCGTTGTTGCGGGGCTGCCGCGGCAGAGGCCGCGGTGGTGGTGTGATGATGATGGTTTGGGTTTAGTCGGGGAGGAGGTGGTGTCGGGTGGCTGTGGCGGTCGTGTTTCTGGCCAGTGGCCGTGGCCGTGGCCGCGGTGGCGGTCCTATTGGTTTGTTGCGGTTGTCGTAATTTTTGGGTCTCGGTCGGGAAGACTATGATGCCGGTGGTGGTGCGGGCCGACCGGGGCGATGGTGTGCTGGTGTTCCGAGTGTTAGCAGAGGTTTATGGGCCGCCATGGGGGTGGCCGCGGTAGTTGTTTGTGGTTTTGGGGGTTTTTGTGTGATGTGGATGGTGGTCGGGTCCGTGATGGTGTTCTGGGAGGAGGAGCAGGAGAGGTACGGCATAGTCGAGGGTTGGGCTGTGGTGTGGAGAGGCTTGGAGTTAGTGTTGCTGTCGATGGTGGTGTAGGCTGGTTGGTTTAGAGTTTTAGGGGGTCGATATGGTTGTCGTGTCGTGTGTGACACGAGGATGGATTCGAGGTCCGAGTTTGTTGGACACGACGAGGGTCATCCCTGATGTAAATGTAACGGATAGAAAATATTGAAAAAATATTCGGGGTCGAACCCGAGGCCGTCACGGCTGACATGGAAGGGATTGGACACCGACACGATGCACGGCATGTTTGAGGATGGTGGAAATTTTGTGGATGGTTGTGGAGAATTCCCAAAAAAGAGGACAAGTACCTATCCTTTTATAGGAGATGGGAATCCCATTAGGATAAGGATTAGGATTTATTTAACCCAATTAGATAAGTTATCTATTAATTTAAATCAATCCAAATCGAAATCAATTTAAATCTAATTAATTTACATTCTTTAGTTTAAAATCAAATAAGATAATTTAAATTCCAAATATAGATATTAATTTAATCTATTTAAATAAATCCAAAAATCAAATCAAGATTTAAATTGCCACAATAATTTCAAAATAAGTTTTCCAAAAATACTAATAATAATAATTTCAAAAATTACATTATTATTTAAAAATAAACTAATAAATAATTACGAAATATATATGTATGCACAAATAATATTTACAAATATATACTTTTCTAGTATACCATTTTATAAGAATATTATTTATTATTATAACTGTCTACATAAAAGGCTTTTCATAAATAAAATCATAAATTTAGAAATTTTGATAGCTAAAAATAATTATTATATATATATTATCTTGAAACTATAAAAATAGGAAAAATGTTTTTCAAAAAAGATGTACGCTCGCACATATTCGTACTTGTCGAGCAATTACGAAAAATAAAATTTTATGCGCGACGTACAATACGACTACGCGACGTACAATACAAAATTTTAAATCAGCACCAAATTTAATATAAAAAATAGTAAAAATTTAGGGGTTTTACATCCTACATAACTTAAAAGAATTTTGCCCTGAAAATTAAGAATTAGTGGGGGTGAGAAGACACAAGGGGGTATTGGTATGAAAAATCAATTCACAACGTTCAACAAAGATGCATTAGGAACTCGCGATTTCAATAATGGCGGAGATAATCATGGGTTAGCGCTGGAAGAAAATGAGTAAGGGTTATGGTTAAAACAAGATAACATGCAATAAGGAATATTATGGGTTCAAGAAAAATAAAATAAATTAGAGACCTTAAAGTTATGGTCTCTTGAGAGTAGGTTGAGGCACGATTTAGAGAACGAATTAGATTCACTCCTAATTTAAGCGATTAGAAGGTCATGATAGTAAATATAGGCCGAAAAGAAGGACGAGTAGTTTAAGACGAAGATATAGCAACATCGAGTGATAATGGTCATAGGTGATAGGATAGCTAGAGGAATTTCTAGCACAACGCCTTCGTCCTTCTAAAATAGGGGAAGGTGAAAGCAACAAGGAGGTCAAAGACGATATTATCGAATACGAATACGTAGTTCAAAGACGACCGAATAATTTCAAAGGAGTTATCAAGGCAATCGTGGATGGAATTCTAGAGGGCAAGTTTAGCTATGTCCCCATCCTTGTAGAACAATAGATAAAAGCGAACCAAAGTGCACTAGGTTGATTAGACCATCATGCACCGGTTCTGAGTAGACAATACGTTAGTGGATGCATCCAATAACATATGTCATGAACAAGCTTGATAAAGAATTTAGCTTGCAAAAACTAGGCTACATTCGCATCATTAGTTTAGATAGTAAAAATATAGGCACGTGAGATTAAGTTTGAAATAAAGTAGAATCAACTCAATTTCTTAATCTTTAAGTCATATCCTGTGTTGGTCTCCAAACAGTCGTCCTACAGTCTTCTTGTCCAAGTCCTTGGTTGATTAGATGGGTTAGGGTCCTCTAAATTCTAGAATCTTAGTAAACTTGTGAATATAGGTCACAAGGATAAAGGGATTGCTAGGTCACAAGGCATTCTACCCAACTTAAAAGAATTAAACTAATGGTATTTTGGGACAAAAGAAATATGTCTAACTAGTAGGGATCACATGTCTAACCTCTAGTAAGCACGAAGGGAAGATAAGAATTATGATAGAAGGAATCAAGAAAGATGCAATCGATGAGAAGAGCGGTAGTTCAAATATGGAATCGAAAAAAGAGGTCAAGTACGTGGACGAGATCCTAGACTTCTAATCCAATTCGCAGGCTTGTTTGGTACAGTAAAGTAACAAAACAATTTATCTCGACCTGCATAGGCCACCACAAAAATATGTAACATCCCAGTCCCAAAATATGTAGGACTAAGAACGTAGAAATGCCAGCTGTATACATACGAAGTATACTCCAATATATGGAAGCCTCATATGAATACATAAGCTGTAAAATGCAGTAGAACCATAACTAATCTCATCCACACAAAACAAATGATAGAAGATATTATATAATGATAATGAATTGTCTTGATACAATATGTTGGGCGAAAAAAAATCCACTACCAACAAGTAAATAAAAAATACATAGGAAATAAAATAATTTTGGCGAGCAAAGCGATGGCGATCAAAGTACAGTCATCCGTGATGAAATAGAGATGATCATGGCCACAGCTAGAACACCTGCGAAAGATAAGAGCACACACCTGACGAGATAACCAGGTCCTCAAAGGGACGTAACAAGACATATAATATCATGCCATATAAACTGAATAAATATTTTTCAAATAAATAAGTCAATTAAATTATAACATGGTCCAATACACACCTATTGAACGAGCGTACCATCCCCCCAACCAAACAAGGACAGGAGATGGTAAACTAATTCACGGTGACGTATCTTTCCATGCTATGAATCCAATATGGTATCCGGACCCCGACAAGGTTCAATACCTTATCATCGAAGTAGTAAGCCACACCCACAACCAAACAAAGATAACATGTGATGAACTAATCTGTGACAAGTTATTATTCCATGCCACGGTCAGATATAAGTACCCAAACCAAAAGTACTCATACCTAACGGATAAGGTAGCCTAACCGTTCTAAGTAAAATGTAGTTAAGAACAATCCTTCCTACGCATGGGCCCTGGCTAAATAGGATCAGTATAGTCGCCCTTTGGGGCACCAGAGTCCCAATCAATAAGAGCATAACGTTCTGCAGAATGCCAGTGGCCGTCAGCAATCATGGGTCATCAACCCCGTATCTCCAGCGGAGCTTCTGGGTCACAAGGGAAAGTGCATCGAAGCCCATACGCTATGAAATTGTCCTCCCCGCTCAATGCTTACTATGTTGTATCCACAACAGTAAATCTCTATAACCGCTAAGTCAACTAGCATGCAATTCTATTAGCGGTTAATCCTATCGCACGGCTTATACGCACCGGTAGTCAGCCAGTCACGCATGTCCGTGTTCTACATACGACACACAACTTCGTGGTACAATGTGTCATGGCCAATGAATGCAACACACAAAGGTAGTACCTTAAATCTAGGTTTAATGTGTAAGAAACTAATACATTACAGAAAACATAAATGAACAGTAAGTTCTAACAGGTTATGCCATGTATCACAGTTTATTTTCATAAAAAAATAATAAATAATGCATAAAATATGAGCTAAATAAGTAAACAGTAAATGGCAAGGTGTCTTACCTGATAGGACTCCTGGTGTACTGTAATGATCAATGTGGCACGAACTGTAACTTCGGTGCAACAACTATGCAAAGGGACCCCTATTGGCGGTACGGATGGTTCCATCGAGTGTAGGACGATCAATTTAGTTAGGATGGACATAATGAAGGTACAGAGTTGGCTAGGGTATAGGGAGAATAGAATTGGCCGCGGACAGAAGGATAGTCGAAGGAAATTGGACAAAAGATATATATACAATTTTTGAAAATTATTTTATAATACTTGAAAATATAATTATATGTCAAAATATGTTTTCAAAATAAATACTCAAAAGTCGAAAGTCGTTTTTAAGAAAAAAATCTCTAAGGATGTAAAACATGATTTTTGGTAGTACTATATTTCATTAATTAAAATATATCCTAGATAAATGAAAATGTTTAATCCTTTAGACCAAAACTAAATATATTCATATAAATCAAGATGGATATTTTAGTGTTAAAAACTAAACTAATACTTTAGCTAAAAATATTTGTATAATTTCTAAAATAATATTAACAAGACAAATAACAATATTAACAAACAATAGTAATAATATACAAATAATAAGACAATGACAAGATACTAGTGATAAAATAATTGATAAAAATTTAATAATACACTACTTAGTATATACGTGTGCATATGCTGATAGTGGTATTCCACAGTTAATGATGATGATGATAATAATAATAATAATAATAATAATAATAATAATAATAATAATAATAAATAAAAAAATAATAATGATATCAGCAGTGTTACTGCTGCTCCTCTTTTTTTTCGAAGGGAAGAAGAGAGAGGATAGAGAAAATAATTTGGGGGAAGGAAGAAGGAGAGAGAGGAGAAGGAGCTGGAAAAGGAGGAAGAGGGAAGAGCAAGGGGATGGGGTGTCGATCGGTTCGCCGGGGTCGGATCGGCCGGCCGGCGGAGCGCTGGGCGCTGGGCAGAGGTCAACGCGTGGCGCGGGCGGCGGTGGAGTTGAAAGGAGCGGGCGGCTTCAGCCATGGCGGAGGAGTGGGGCGGAGGAAGAGGAAGACGGAGGAGGAGCGCGGCAGATCAAGGAAGAAAGGGAGAAGGGGCACGGTGGTCGGATCTAGGGCACGGCGGAGGATTGGAGTGGGGTCGTTCGGGTGGGGGCGAGGCGGGGCTCACCTCGGAGCACAGCTCCAGCGACGGAGCGACTGAGCGGCACGGTGAGGGGTGAGTGTTTTTATTTGTTTTCTTTTTCTTTCTGGGGTTTTGGTGGTTGTTGGTGGTGATGGCGGTATTGGTCGTTGTGGCGAGGCATCCGCGGCAGTGGCCGTGGTGGTGGTGTGGTGATGATGGTTTTGGTTTAGTCAGGGAGGAGGTGGTATCGAGTGGCTGTGGCGGTCGAGTTTTTGGCTAGTGGCCGTGGCCGTGGCCGCGGTGGAGGTCCTGTTGGTTGGGTGTGGTTGTTGTGATTTCTGGGTCTCGGTCGGGGAGACTATGATGCCAGTGGTGGTGAGGGCCGGCCGAGGCAAGGGTGTGCTGGTGTTCCGAGTGTTGGCAGAGGTTTATGGGCCGCCATGGGGCTGGCCGCGGTGGTTGTTTGTGGTTTTGGGGGTTTTTGTGTGATGTGGATGGTGGTCGGGTCTGTGATGGTGTTCTGGAAGGAGGAGCAGGAGAGGTGCGCCATTGTCGAGGGTCGGGCTGTGGTGTCGAGAGGCTTGGGGTTAGTGCTGCTGTCGACGGTGGTGTGGGCTAGTTGGTTTAGAGTTTTAGGGGTCGAGATGGTTGTCGTGTCGTGTGTGACACGAGGATGGAGTCGAGGTCCGGGTTTGTCGGACACGACGAGGGTCATCCCTGATGTAAATGTAACGGATAGAAAATATTGGAAAAACACCCGGGGTCGGACCCGAGGCCGTTACGGCTAACACGAAAGGGATTGGACACCGACACGATGCACGGCATGTTTGAGGATTGTGGAAATTTTGTGGATGGTTGTGGAGAATTTCCGGAAAAAAAAGGGCAAGTACCTCTCCTTTTATAGGAGGTGAGAATCCCATTAGGATACAGATTAGGATTTATTTAACCCAATTAGATAATTCATCTATTAATTTAAGTCAATCCAAATCGAAATCTATTTAAATCTAATTAATTTACATCCTTTAGTTTAAAATCAAATAAGATAATTCAACTTCCAAATATAGATATTAATTTAATCTATTTAAATAAATCCAAAAATCAAATCAAGATTTAAATTGCCACAATAATTTCAAAATATGTCCAAAAATACTAATAATAATAATTTCGAAAAATACATTATTATTTAAAAATAAACTAATAAATAATTATGAAATATATATGTATGCACAAATAATATTTACAAATATATACTTTTCTAGTATACCATTTTATAAGAATATTATTTATTATTATAACTATCTACATAAAAGGCTTTTCATAAATAAAATCATAAATTTAGAAATTTTGATAGCTAAAAATAATTATTATATATATTATCTTGAAACTATAAAAATAGGAAAAATGTTTTTCAAAAAAGATGTATGCTTGCACATATTCGCACTCGTCGAGCAATTACGAAAAATAAAATTTCGTGCGCGACGTACAATACGACTACGCGACGTACAATACAAAATTTTAAATTGTCACGCCCCAGTACCGAAATACAGAGACGGACTAGGCCAGCTACTCCATATGAGGTACGTAACGTCATACGGCGATCGTGGCTGTCGAGAGACTAGGGGGTACATGCTACAATCAAGTCTCCTATGGTCCCACAGAATTCTATGTCTCAATCAATCAAATCACATCAGCAAATAAATGAACATTAAAGATAAAGCAGTAAGGCGTCCCCGACGCTTCATCAAAATGATCATGAGAGGCTAGCTTTATAATTTAGCTATCTCAGAGAGTCAGGAGTACAAAATTATACACAGCTGTAGTCTGTTTAATTACAATTATGTACTGACACAAAATATCGAGTAATCCGGCTAACAGATGCCGGTGGCTAAACGCCGCAAAGGTATAAGCAGGAATGGTGGAGAAGAAACCCACTCGAGACCCCGAACTGCCATGCTCCTAGTATGCACCATGGATGTCAGGGAGGAAGATAGTGTCCTCTGGCTCTGCTACGAGATCTGGCCAAACAAAACCAGCGGGGTCAGCCCCGAATAGCAAGTACCGCCAAAGGGGCACAAGAGTCCATGTGGCTCAAAGGGAGTGAGTCCATACGGCTGGGTCAATACAGGTTCATGCGGCTGGGACTGCACGCTCATGCGGCTCAAGGAGCCCAAGGCGCATGCGGCTGGAAAGGCGGGTTCATGCGGACGAAGGGGTGTCGGCTTATGCGACTGCGAAGGGAGCAATCGCCAGGCGGCCGGGGTTCAACATCATATGCGGCTATGATCAGACGAAGTCTTATGCGGCTGAGCATGGGCGATACATATGCGGCTGGATGATGGATGGGCCTTATGCGGCGCAAAACAGTAGCGCATATGCGGCTGGGTACAAAAGAACTCATGCGGCTGACAGCTAGCCGCATGAAGTCCATGCGACTCAAGATAACAGGGGCTCATGCGGCTGAGTCTGAACAAGGCTATGCGGCTCAATTACTTGTCGCATGAAGATTTACGCGGTCAAGTACTCAAGCAAGTCTTATGCGGCTAGGAAGGACTTTCCATGCGGCTGAGCTCGAACGAGTCTCATGCGGCTAGAAAGGCCATGCGGCCAGAGACTTGCCGCATAAGGATTCATGCGGTCAAGTACTGCTCTTCTTCTCCACTTGTCCGAGAAGAGGAGCCAAGCAACCATGGCATCCAAACTACACAAAACCTTCATCCGGAGCCCAAATCAGAACTCCCTTAGGTCAAAATGGGGTAGAACGAGATCCTGTACAACATGGAACCATCAAAACTAGGAAATAACAAGATTAAGTAGATCAAAACCCAAAAAATCCGAAAATAAAGTAAACCTAGATCTACAAAAATCAAAGCTTCAAAATAAAAAATTCCAAGTTCTAAACTAGTATAGGTTGAGGAGAAGAATATGTTTTGGCAAATAGTTTGGTAAAAAATCATTGACAAAATTATGGATCCATCTCTTGAGCAAGTTGGTACTTGCCTTGGTTGATGGAGGTATTTGGTTGGTAGAGGAAATAAATGAGAGAAAGTAAATGAGATGAGTTATATATATAGATCTTGGACCCATGGGTTCATGATGAACCAAAGGGTTCATGATGAACCATTGGTGAACCAAGAATAAGTTACCCAAATGAGCCAAAACTATAGGCCCAAATACAGAAAATAAATTAGGAAATAATATTTTATCGAATATTTTGGAAAATACATGAAGAAAGACAGCATAATAAATATAGTATGAACACAAGGTAAATACAATTTGTCGGTATACGTATTAAAATACGTATTCCAGGATCGGGGAGTGACATCTCTACCCTTCTTAGAAAAATTCCGTCCTCGGAATTCCAGCCAAGACAGGATAGTGAAATCAGGGCAAGCAAGGCATAATCATATACAAGTTAACTATCATAGCAGTTATTATCATACATCACAAAGTACAAAACAAGCAGGTGCATATAAGCATGGAATCGTGTCAATAAGGTGCAAAAATATACCTTATTAGTCAAACAAATGCGGATACCGAGATCTGATCTCGTCCTTGCGCTCCCAGGTTGACTCTCCCGGAGAGTGATGGTTCCAAGAAACACGGACAAGGCTTATCGTCCGATTCTTGAGTACCTTCTCTCGCCGGTCTAAAATAGACACGGGTTGTTCCTCGTAAGTTAGGTCGGTACCAACGACTAACTCAGAATGATCGAGGACATGACTCGGATCCGGGACATACCCACGTAATTGGAAAACATGAAACACGTTATGTATGCCGGTTAACGAAGGCGAAAGGGCAAGTCGATAAGCCACATCGCCTACCCGAGCGAGAATCTTAAAAGGACCAACGTATCTTGGACTAAGCTTTCCTCGGGTTCCAAATCTGATGATACCCCGAGTAGACGAAATCCGCAGAAATACTTGGTCGCCAACTCTGAACTCTAGAGGCCTACGATGCTGATCAGACCAATGACGATGTCGGTCCTGCGCAACTCGAAGGCATTCTCGGACCAACTTAACTATCTCCACAGTCTGCGTGATCATCTCTGGTCCCAACAACTTCCGTTCTCCGACGTCGTCCCATGCCAAAGGGGACCTGCACTTCCTTTCGTACAATGCTTCGAACGGGGCCATCTGAATGCTAGCCTGATAGCTTTTGTTATAGGAGAACTCCACTAGATGAAGGTGATCCTCCCAAGATCCGCCAAAATCCAAGGTACACGCCCGTAGCATATCTTCTAACGTCTGGATGGTTCTTTCTGATTGCCCGTCGGTTTGTGGATGATAAGCAGTACTGAATCTTAACTTGGTTCCCAAACTTTAGTGTAAGCTCCGCCAAAAATGGGAAGTAAACCGCGTATCCCGATCTGATACTATACTAACTGGAACACCGTGCTGCCTTACTATCTGCTTCATGTACATTTCTGCTAACTGCTCATTAGTCTGTCCAACTCGGAAGGGAAGGAAATGAGCGACCTTCGTGAGTCGATCTACTATTACCCAGACTGCATTTTTGCCAGCCGGGGATCTAGGTAAACCGGTCACAAAATCTATCGTGATGTGCTCCCATTTCCATTCTGGGATAGGAAGCGGCTGTAGTAATCCTGCTGGTCTCTGCTGCTCGGCTTTTACCTGCTGACATACCAGATACTTGGATACAAATCTTGCTATCTCTCTTTTCATGCCATTCTACCAAAAGTACTGCCTGATATCTCGATACATCTTCATTCCTCCTGGATGAATGGAGTAAATAGAACTATGAGCTTCGGACATAACTTCTTGCCGAAGGTCTCCACTCGGTACACAGAGTCTGTTTCCAAACCTGAGCGTATCATCTTCATGAATCACTAACTCCTTCCTACGGCCTGATTCATACTCCGACCGCAACTTCTGAATCTGTGGATCTCCCGCTTGTGCTGCCCTTATCCTTTCTACTAAGGTTGACTGAATCTGCATACTGGTCATTCTTCCTATATCCCTTGGCAAGACTACTTCGATTCCCATGCTCTGAAGGTCTTCTAAAATATGCTTCTACGAGGTCAAGATAAAGGCACTGTCTCTCCTACTCAGTACATCTGCAACTATATTCGCCTTGCCTGGATGATACTGAAGATCTAAGTCAAAATCCTTCAGTAGTTCTAACCATCTTCTTTGCCTCATGTTCAAATCTCGCTGCGTGAATACGTATTTCAAACTCTTATGATCAGTATAGATCTCTACCCGATCTCCGTATAAATAATGCCTCCACAACTTGAGTGAAAACACCACAGCTGCTAACTCCAAATCGTGTGTCGGGTAATTCTTCTCATGGTCTCGAAGCTGTCGAGACGCATATGCTATCACCTTTCCGTGCTGCATCAATACACATCCAAGACCCTTCCCAGATGCGTCACAATATACTGTAAAGCCTCCCGCTCCTACCGGAAGCGTCAAGATCGGGGCTGAGATCAACCTCTTCTTCAATTCTTCAAAGGATGCCTGACAGCTAGCTGACCAAATAAACTCTACGTCCTTGTGCGTCAAGCGCGTTAAGGGCGCAGAGATCTTGGCAAAGTCCGCCACGAACCTTCTGTAGTAACCAGCTAATCCTAAGAAACTTCGCACTTCTGCAACCGTTCTCGGGACTGGCCAATGCTCTATGGCCTCAATCTTATTCGGATCTACTGACACTCCTGCCCCAGAAATTATATGCCCCAGGAACGAAATATGATCTAACCAGAATTCACACTTGTCGAGCTTCGCATAAAGTTGATGCTCCCTCAATATCTGTAAGACAGTCCTAAGATGCTTCTCATGCTCCTCTTCACTGCTGGAATAGACAAGAATGTCATCTATGAACACCACCACAAATTTATCCAAATACGGCAGAAAGATGCGGTTCATTAAATCCATGAATACTGCGGGGGCGTTGGTTAGTCCAAAGGGCATTACTAAAAACTCATAATGCCCATATCTAGATCTGAATGCTGTCTTCGGTATGTCTTGCTCCCGGACTCTTACTTGATAGTATCCCGATCGAAGATCGATCTTGGAAAAGACACTGGCCTTGCTTAACTGGTCAAACAGGTCATCAATCCTTGGTAGCGGGTACTTATTCTTCACTGTTACTACATTCAGCTTGCGGTAGTCGATGCACATCCTCGTCGACCCATCCTTCTTGGGAACTAGAATCACTGGCGCGGCCCAGGACGATTTACTGTCTCGAATGAATCCCTTAGACTTCAACTCTTCCTCATGTTGATACAACTTATCCTGTTTTGACGGCGACATTCTGTAAACTCTGTCTGCAATAGGCCTCGTTCCAGGGTTCAACTCAATGCTAAATTCTACCTCTCTGACTGGGGTATCCCTGGGAGCTCATCAGGGAAGACGTCGAGAAAATCTTCGACCACTCTCGGAATCTGTCCTGGCTCTGACACTGCTGCTGAGATGACACCTCCGGCCTGATTCTTCAAGGTTCGAGTAAAGATGAACTGCTCCATCCCAGGAACGTTGAATATGACCCTACCTCTTCTACAATCAATTGTCGCATGACTGTCTCTCAACCAGTCCATGCCAAGAACGATATCAAAATTCCCTATAGGGAATTCAATCAATGATGCGGGCAGTAAATGCCCACACACCTCCACCGAACATGAAAAGCGCACTCTGCTAACTTCTACGAGCCCATTGCCGGTGAGTATATCCATCCTATCCGGCAATGCCTCAAACTTTAATCCAATCCGTGTAGCATATTGTGCAGAGATGAATGAATGAGTAGCACCTGAATCAAATAAAGCTACAGCGGAAAATGAGGTGACGAGAATTTTACCTGCCACCACGTCACTAGACGCTAGAGCCTCTCCCAAGGTCAATGTGAGAGCCTGGCCCCGCGGAGCCCCTTGTTGCGGCCTTCCTTGACCATGCTGATGCTGCCTCTGAGGGCCTTCGGCTTCCTGTGCCTGGCGGAACATCTGAGCCTGCGTTGGTAGACGCTGGGCTAGGGGCCTTACTGCTAATACTGGTCCTCCACTCGGGGTTGCCACTGGAGCTGGCAATGCTGGAAACTGCTGAGCTGGCCCTCCTGGCCTCTACATCATAGGACAAGTGGAAATACGGTGGTCTGAACTACCACACCTCAAGCATAAGCCATTCGCTGACCGGCACACCTCCCTCGTGTGCCCTGCCTTTCCACAGAATGTACAGCCCTGGGGTGCTCCCTGATGCTGTTGCTGGTTTCTCGGCTGCTGATGCCGAACTGGCGCTGTATTAGTTAACACGGCCGTCCTCCGCGGCGCTCCTGCATCATGAATACGTACACCGGATGCTGGTGTCGATGTTCGCTGCATTGCTCCTCCTCCAACCTGGGAATGAGATCTCTTCTGACCTCCTGCCCTCGATGCCAACCTCTGCTGGGTAAGCTCATGCCTCCGGGCTGCCGTCAAGACAGCGTCAAACGTCTGGTAGTCGTGTCCTTCCACAAGCTGTAATAGTTCCAAATAAAGTCCCTGCTGGAACCTCATAGCTTTCTCTGGCTCCATTGCCATCATTGCTGGTGCGAAACGGCACAATCTGCAGAGCTCTGCTGCATACCCATCTACGGTCTTGTCTGCTTGCTTGAGACTGATGAACTTTTGCTGGAGCTCATATCGAGCTACTACGCCAAAATACTTGGCCTTGAATCTGTCACTGAAGGTGGTCCAACGAACAGGGCGTCTTGCACCAACTTTTTCTGATGCCCACCAGTCGCGGGCAAGATCCTGAAGTACCAGTTTGACCTGATCAACCTTTTCATCATCTGGAACCTTGGCTACCACAAGAATGGCTTCGATGTCTTGAATCCATACATCCGCAGTGATGGCATCCTCCGTGCCATCAAAATACCTCGGGTTCAAGCGACGAAACTTTCCTGATGCTCCCGAGTCAGCCCCGACACTCCTCTCAAGAGCTAACTGAATCCCTTGGTTCAGCAACACGTTCTGCTCCTGCTGCCGAGTCTGTTGCTGTTGGTTAGTGACAAGAAACCCCCGGATGATCTCCAGGAGTGCTACGATGTCTGGTACTGCCGTCGCTGCTGGTGCTGCAGGAGTTTCAATAACCTGCGGCTGCACTGCCTCTGGTTCCATTTCTGCTCGTGCCTGCACTGGAGAAGGTTCTCTCCCCTGTTGCTGCCCAGTCGAGCCATGCTCTTGCTGCTCTTCCTCATGGGCCTCTCCCGCTACTGAGAATGAAGCACCCCTATAGAGAAGAATATAAGATTATCAAGTCCGGACGAGGAAGATTTCGAAGATGCAAGTCAGGTTAGAGATCGAGGCAAGGACAGAGAATTCGAAACAGAATTTCAAGGAAAACAAGTTTTGATTGAGACTCCTAACAATTCGCAATACCCCACAAGTCTGAAAATTAGACCTGCATGGGCCACCACTAAAACCTTGTCACGCCCCAGTACCGAAATACGGAGACGGACTAGGCCAGCTACTCCATATGAGGTACGTAACGTCATACGGCGATCGTGGCTATCGAGAGACTAGGGGGTACATGCTACAATCAAGTCTCCTATGGTCCCACAGAGTTCTATGTCTCAATCAATCAAATCACATCAGCAAATAAATGAACATTAAAGATAAAGCAGTAAGACATCCCCGACGCTTCATCAAAATGATCATGAGAGGCTAACTTTATAATTTAGCTATCTCAGAGAGTCAGAAGTACAAAATTATACACAGCTGTAGTCTGTTTAATTACAATTATGTACTGACACAAAATATCGAGTAATTCGGCTAACAGATGCCGGTGGCAAAACGCCGCAAAGGTATAAGCAGGAGTGGTGGAGAAGAAACCCACTCGAGTCCCCGAACTGCCATGCTCCTAGTTTGTACCATGGATGTCAGGGAGGAAGATAGTGTCCTCTGGCTCTGCTACGAGATCTGGCCAAACAAAACCAGCGGGGTCAGCCCCGAATAGCAAGTACCGCCAAAGGGGCACAAGAGTCCATGTGGCTCAAAGGGAGTGAGTCCATACGGCTGGGTCAATACAGGTTCATGCGGCTGGGACTGCACGCTCATGCGGCTCAAGGAGTGCAAGGCGCATACGGCTGGAAAGGCGGGTTCATGCGGACGAAGGGGTGTTGGCTTATGCGGCTGCGAAGGGAGCAATCGCCAGGCGGCCGGGGTTCAACATCATATGCGGCTATGATCAGACGAAGTCTTATGCGGCTGAGCATGGGCGATACATATGCGGCTGGATGATGGATGGGCCTTATGCGGCCCAAAACAGTAGCGCATATGCGGCTGGGTGCAAAAGAACTCATGCAGCTGACAGCTAGCCGCATGAAGTCCATGCGACTCAAGATAACAGGGGCTCATGCGGCTGAGTCTGAACAAGGCTATGCGGCTCAATTACTTGCCGCATGAAGATTCATGCGGTCAAGTACTCAAGCAAGTCTTATGCGGCTAGGAAGGACTTTCCATGCGGCTGAGCTCGAACGAGTCTCATGCGGCTGGAAAGGCCATGCGGCCAGAGACTTGCCGCATGAGGATTCATGCGGTTAAGTACTGCTCTTCTTCTCCACTTGTCCGAGAAGAGGAGCCAAGCAACCATGGCTTCCAAACTACACAAAACCTTCATCCGGAGCCCAAATCGGAACTCCCTTAGGTCAAAATGGGGTAGAACGAGATCCTCTACAACATGGAACCATCAAAACTAGAAAATAACAAGATTAAGTAGATCAAAACCTAAAAAATCCGAAAATAAAGTAAACCTAGATTTACAAAAATCAAAGCTTCAAAATAGAAACTTCCAAGTTCTAAACTAGTATAGGTTGAGGAGAATAACATGTTTTGGCAAATAGTTTGGTAAGAAATCATTGACAAAATTATGGATCCATCTCTTGAGCAAGTTGGTACTTGCCTTGGTTGATGGAGGAAATATTTGGTTGGTGGAGGAAATAAATGAGAGGAAGTAAATGAGATGAGTTATATATATAGATCTTGGACCCATGGGTTCATGATAAACCAAAGGATTCATGATGAACCATTGGTGAACCAAGAATAGGTTACCCAAATGAGCCAAAACTGTAGGCCCAAATGCAGAAAATAAATTAGGAAATAATATTTTGTCAAATATTTTGGAAAATGCATGAAGAAAGACAGCATAATAAATATAGTATAAACACAAGGTAAATATAATTTGTCGGTATATATATTAAAATACGTATTCCAGGATCGGGGAGTGACATAAATCAGCACCAAATTTAATATAAAAAAATAGTAGAAATTTAGGGGTTTTACAGATTGTACTCGTTCCATTCCTGACTGAAAACCAATATTTTTCAGGTTAGCTGTGACTTCACTTAGCTTTGGAGATACGGGGGGTACTTGTATATAGAAACCTAGAAATAGATAACAGTTGTATCATTTTAATTAATTGTGAGAACTTTGTATTTTTCTTTAATTATAAATGTTGTAAATGTTGTAATAAATTTAGAAATGTGAATGAGCAATAAAGTTGTTATTTTGTGATTTTGAGCATCATGGCTGTGATAGCGTTCTACCGTCGACTCTGCGGCGTAGGCTGGCTTGGACATGTCTCGTATCCGAAAAAGCGGATGCAGGTCATGAAAATATAACCCAGAAGGCAGTCAAAGGACAAGCTCTGGCTGATTTTCTAGCTGTGCACCCAATAGCAGAAACTTCTAAGTTATACGATAAAATTTTGGATGAAGTATTTGAGTCTAATACAACAATGAAAGAGTCTATTTGGAGGATGTTCTTCGATGGAGCTTCAAGAATGGGTCCGAAAGGCAACTTGATATCTCCTGATAATCTGGTCGTCTATCACGAATATTCTATTATGGAGCCTTTCTAATAATGTTGCAGAGTAAAATGCTATACTCATTGGACTCCAGTTGGCTAAAGAGGTAGGGGTAGATTATCTAGAAACTTATGGGGACTCCAAGTTAATAGTCAAACAAGTTTGAGGAGAATATGAGGTTCTCCATGAAGATCTGATTCCATATTATCAAATAACCCTCGAAATAGCTGCTACTTTCTTCGGGTTCTTCATCGAATATTACCTCGGTTAGAAAATATAGAAGGAGATGCTCTAGCTAGTTTGGCAGCATCACTAGCTACACAGGTCGTGTCACTACCATATTTTAGTTTGAGGGTATTTTGGTCATTATATTTTTTTTAAATTATTTTATTATAGTTTGATTGTTGGTTATGATTTTTGACTTTTGCTAGTTGAGACTGTAGGGACTAGCCTAGTGTTTGACTTTGACTTTGGTGACTTAGTTAGCATGGTAGAATGGTGTGGGACCCTAATCTAACTTAAGTTGACTCAAGTTGACTTGGGTTCATGTAGAGAATGGGTCTCCTTGGTAGTTGGCCATTTTAGTTAGAAGGCTTAGTCAACTAGCTAGTGCATTAGGCCCACGACCATTTTCCAAGAAACCCTAACCCTAATCCCTACATGGCCGGCCACATCACAGCCTTCGGACCTAATCACACCCTTATATAATGCCACTTAATGCTCACTTGCCTCTTTTAGAAATCCCCCTTTAGAAACCCTAATAGTTCTTCCCCAAATCATCAGTTCTCACCATTCCACTACCAAATTGATCCCACTCACTTGCATTGGAGGTCATTTTTGGAGTAGAGGTTGACGGGAGCTTGCTTGCTTGGTTTGGAGCTTACTTGGCCATTGGAGGAAGACTTCTCATTTTGGAACTTTTTGATTGAGATCTCTGCCAATAGGTAAATGCCCCCAAATCCTATTAAAATTTTATTTTTTCTTCATGATAGCATGCATCTAGGTGTCCCCTAGCTGTAGAGTGAGTTTGGTAGGAATTCGTATCGTTTTGATACGCGTATCGGACACGTATTAGTGTCCTAGGGTAAGTGTTCGATGAAATGCTATAATGGAGTTTTATTGATATTTTTAAAATATATTAGAACAGATTCGTAGGTGTATATGTGACATTTGATTTTGTGTTGGACTGAGTTGGTTTTTGTGTCTGTGTCGTTGTCACGACCCGCACCCACTAAGAGGGTACGAGAACGTAACAATGCCCAGCCTACGCCGCAGTGTCGACGGTAGAACGCTGTCCTAGGTCAATCATCTAACAATATAAAGGTACCTGTACAGTATATACACTCCGAATGGAGGTGACATAGCAATATACAGTCTCAATCACATCTAAGGCAAAATGATAAGATAAAAGATAGATAGATAAATACTGGAATAAAAAGATCCACATGATACAATCAGAGAGAGTCTAAATGTCTACTGCCATACAAAATAGAACATTCAGCTCAATACAAGTCTCTAATACTGAATATGAAAGAATATATACAATCCAGATCTCAGAAGACAGAAATAGTAAAACCTAGACTAGGGAGCCTCAGTCTCTAAGATAGTGGATCAGGCTGGAAATCTGGGTCACACGAGTCATCTACAGCTGTCCCATAGAAGGTGTCTACGCAGGCCTCATCCTCATCCTCTGTAATATTTTCAACAGGTCCAGTCAGGACGGGAGCGAGCACAAAACATCTCACGCAGTTCATATCAAGTTAGGAAATATAAAGCATACAATAGAGTAAGGTACATGAAATGCTGAAAGAAGAATGTATATGAAAAATAGTAGAGATTTGATAACTGAAAATATCTATATATGATAAGTAAGAACTGTAAGCCAACTGTGATTTAGAGTACAATATGGTTATGTAAACGGTCTAGAAAAATACAATGGTAACTCTATTGTACGTGGGTGTACAATAGACATATACAATAGTTATACAATGTTGTACAATAGGATTTGAGTACATAACCAATTCTACTCTCCCTTCCCAATCAATACACAAGGATCCACTCCAGTTACGTTATCTTATACAATAGTGTACAATGTTATACAATGGATGTACAATATTATACAATAGATGTACAATATTATATAATAGTTGTACAATGTTATACAATAGAGTACAATGGCCTATCCCTAGAACTCATGTGATAATGAGAGTACAATATGGACAATGAGTATACAAGAATATGGGTATTCAATAAATACAATATGTAAGTGAAATGCACATCACAATATGTATTTAGTGAATACAATGGGGATAACATCTCAAAAAAAGATCCATATAGTACCAATCCATGATAACAATCGTGTCAGCATCAAGTACAGTAATCTAGAGCAAGAATGTAAATCCAGACAAGTTTGAAACGGTCAGAGAATGTACTCGCCTGCTATCTGAAAGTCCAAGATGAAAGTACTGTCCGAGGAGTGGTGTCTGGCTCCTAATCAGAACAGCATAAGTCACAACAAGTCTAAAATGGTAAAATAAAGTTCTACTATGCACTCTATATGAGTCTAGGTCAATCTAGGCCAAAGTCAACTCTTGGTCAACTCTGGTCAACCCTAGAAGTCAAACTTGGTCAACTATGGTCAAACTAGGTCTAACCAGTCTAAACTAGGTCAAACTAGCCTATACTAGTCTACATTAGTCTATACTAGGTCACTCAACCTACACTAGCTAGTACACAACACTACTAGGCTACCCAGACCAACTACACATGTTAGTTGGCATTCACACATACCCTTAGACAATGAGCCATAGCTATAGGCTATAGGATACCTAATGTAGGCAACACAAGGTTATATATATAGATACACATTTATATTGCATTCCTACATATTACCTATATATGTATATTACATAGGTTATAGTGCAATTATTAGGAAACATCACACACACAAACACACACACACACACACACACACACACACACACACACACACACACACACACACACACACATATATATATATATATATATATATATATATATATATATAGGCTCAACATATATACATATAGGTATACATTACATATATTATATATGTATACATACTATACATAAACCTACATTTAAGAAGACTAGGAAATATATATATATAGAGAGAGAGAGAGTATATATGTGTGTGTGTATAGAGAGTGAGAGAGTGCAAGAGTGTATGTGCAACCTGGACAGTGAGGTGAGTTTTTGTAAAATAGTGTGTCAAGGAACCATGTGTGTGTGTGTAAAGAGAGGCAATATGTGTATAGGTGAGGGAGGGTGATGTGGGATATGTGTGTGTGTGTGTGACTGTGAGTGAGTGATGAGTGTTTTAGAGAAATGCATAGTGGTGTATAGTGAGGGTGAGTGAAATATGTCAGTCCTGGAAATAGGACAGCAGGAAGGAAGAAACCAACTCACAAAATCAGAAAACTGAAACCATTTTTCCAGTTTACACAACAGTTCTCATTGACAGTTTTTAAACCTAATATTCAAAGCTCCAAATCGAAACCAATTCACTACCAAACATGCTCAAATTCCAACCACAGTTAGTTCAAGTATAGAAGAATAAATTTAGGGTCTTAAACCAACATTTTAACAGTATTAAACAGGTTTAAACAACTGTCCAAAATCGATTTTGAAAACTGGAATTCCACAAAAATTACATGTATAAGTTATTGGGGGTAAATGAGGATTGATCAATCAAATCGAGCTAAAATGTAAAAACAGAGGTTGGTAATACACAAACACATTATACACGTGTCAAACAATATGTTCGTGTCCACCAAAGTGGACACAAACGTGTCCAATCGAGTAAAACCCAAAATAGTGCAAAACTGGCACTGTTCAGTGCACTGCGTCGTGCACGTGTGCACGCGTATCGTGCACACGACACGGTCCAACCTAGGACTCGTGTACACCAACCTAGGTAGACCACCTATAGGGCTACCCAATAGGCTAGCTAACCCGTGTCCAAGTCGTGTCAGTGAGTGACACGAAGCCCGTATCAGTGTCAAGAAATTCCCGACTGCACTGTCAGTCCCGACCAGTGCAACGAGGATAACTCTCTCGACACGCCACGTGGGCCCTTAAAACTTGACACGTGGCGTGTCAGTGAGTGCCCCAAGGGGTGTGTCAAAACTCGTGTCAAGTGGTCGAGTATTGTGTCCTGTGGAGCCCCCGTACAGCAGGACACACGCACAGCCTCGCGCGCGCGCACCCGCGTGTGCACGTGTCGAATCCGACACGATGCGACACAGGGACACCCCCAGACCAAAGGAAATGTGTAAGCGACAACACAAACTAATTTCCTATTCAAAAAGATTTCGAAAATAACACAAAAAGTTTCTTTGTGGCATTTTCACAAACACCTACACTATAGGACTGATACGTGCCCATATAGGACACGAAATGGACTCAAATTCTAGGGTTTCCTATTCCTACAGTTAGGTTAGGCCTAGGGCTCCCTAGATATGCAATAAAACTAGAATTTCATGGTATAAATAGAAAGTTACCTCTATGTATGAAAATCCCCAAAAAGCTCTAAAGAGAGATGTTCCTCTTGATGGTCAAACTCCTCCAAATTGATTTGAATCTGAGAATATAATATAACAACAGCAAGAACACTAAAATTAAAACCTATTGCAATTTGTTTGGGAGAAAAAAGAGCTAAAATGGAATTTTTAGGGATTTTTGAAGTTGGGACATTACCTCTTTCTAAAGCTTGTTCTTCCTTAGAGGCTAGCCCTAATTTCTAAGAGAATATTTATAAGGGGGGATCCCAAGGATGGGTTAAGTGGCTGGACAAAAATGTTAGTGTTAGGGTTGGGCACTAGTTAATGGGCTTTGGGCCTCTATGGCTAGTTATTGATTTAAGGTTTAATCACAAGTCATGGCTTATGACTTAAAATATAACTTAAGTCAAATAACCATACCATGGGTCAACTCTAGTCTATCTAGGGTTGCATAACCTAACCAAGTCCAAACTCAACTAGGGTTAGCTCCTAGGTTACTCTACCATGGTCATTGCTAGTCAAAGTCAACCTAGTCAACCCTCATTCAAACAATTCCAAAATAAATTCTAAAAATTCCCAAAAATTCAAATAAATTCTAAAATGACCAAAATATCCTCTAGGCTAAAATATACTAATTAAACATCCTAATCACATGGCTAGGCTCTAGGTCAACAGTCTCCAAGGTTACACTAGTCAAACACCAAAATCATAAGTCATGATTTAAATAGTTTAAAAATGATTAAAAATTACCAAAAATCATATTATTAATTAAATATCATAATTAAATAAATTAAAATACAAAATTTCGAAATTACCCTCATTTTAGAAAACTGGGTGTTACAGTCGTGTCTACGGGAAGCAGGACATGCCGTACGAGGGTGCGGTCGAGTGCCCTGCTGCTCGGGGGTTAGTTCCCAGTGTCTCTGTCACTTTGACATGTGATACTTAGTGGGTGGCTTGGGGACATGACTGACATATCAGCCCCCAGTACCATTTAATTTCTTTTTGTTTTGGCATTAATTTTTAAGCTGTATGGATTTGTCGAACTGTGCACAGTGAGTTCGAACGGGGTCCTGATACTCGACAGTAGGTTTTGAGGATTCAAATTGATTCAAATGTATTTCAGTTGTTCAAGTATTTGATTTGGTTCTATGATAAATTGATTCGAGCCTTGCTTTCGAAATGATTTGGGGTTTCTATTGGTCTGGTTTTTCATTTTCTGATACATGGATACATGAACTGAGTATTAAATTATTTTTAAATAAATAATTAGATGATTTACATGATGATTTTAACTATGATTATTAACTGAATGCATGTGTTATATCTGGGATATTATGTGGGTTCAATTTAGGGTTTTGTTGATGATGATTTCATAGTGAAATGCTACATGGGTTTTAAATATTCAATATGTGAATGTTAACTGGTTACAATGGTTAAACTGAACCCTATATATGTTGCCATTACATTTTACTATAAACTGAGATACATCCTGTCATTACATGCTGTCTAGTTTACAATACCCCTATTTTACTACTGTACACTCTGTTAACACTGAACACCTTCACACCCTTACTCTTGCCTATGTTCACACACCCCTCTCATACATTGACACTAACACTATATTTATGAACACTCTAATATGCCACATGACCTATACTGTTACAATACCATTTCATGTGACACTATCACTTGACACCACATCACTTGTTGATACTTACACTATGATACACTAGCCCTATGCATGTTCACCTGTGACACTATATTGACATTAACCTATACCTGCTGTATACTACTGACACCTTGATATACTCTTCACATGTTAACTGTCACACTATCTCACAACTATACATGTTCACCTTGACACTGCTATGTTAACGGAACACTCACACACACACACACACACACATACACACACACACACACACACACACACACACACACACATATATATATATATATATATATATATATATATATATATATATATATATATATATATATATATATATATATATATTTTTTTTTTTTTTTTTTTTTATATATATATATATATATATATATATATATATATATATATATATATATATATATATTTATTTATTTTTATTATTATATATATATATATATATATATATATATATATATATCACCCTTGACACCATACATTGATGCACACTATGCCTGATTGCTACACTAGGCTTGGTTAGGCCTAGAATGACTTGTTAGACTAGGTTTACACCTATAATTGCTTGGTTGATCTAGTTCGACTAATATTATTGAATAGAGTTGACCAAGAGTTGACTTTAGTCTAGAATGACTTAGAAATCATGTAGAATGCATTGTAATCTTCAATATTACCGTTCTGGATATGTTGTGACCTGTGTTCTCTAATTAGGACTCATCTACTCTGTCTGGACATCTATACTCATCAGATACTCAGGATATCAGGCGAGTACATTTTCTGACCGTTTCACACTTGTTAGGATTGATATTTATGCTCTAGATTACTACTTGATGTTGTCACGTTGTTAACACGGATTGGTAATATATGGAACCTTTCATGAGATGTTATCCCCCTCGGGAGCATCGGGATACGTCATGTCATGTATTTTCATGTACATCATGTATTCATGTGCTTTCATTATTCATGTGCACTCTTGTGATTCATGTACTCTCATGTTCATAGCGCCTTCTATGTATACTTCATGTACACCTATTTATGGGCTTCAATGTGAAATTATGTGTAATAACATAACTTATCTCGATCTTTGTGTATTGATTGGGGGTACGGAAGAGTATAAATGGTCATGTAAACAATTCCAAAGTAGTATAATCATGTGCAAACTCTTTAGTATAATCATTTGTAAATTTAAGCCGTTCATATGTCTATCTTGTACTCTACATCACCAGCGACTGTTAGTTTTTTACTTATAGTAGATATTTTGTTACAGTCATCTCTTTTACTTCATGTCTATTTTTCAACATTTCATGTATCTTACTCTATAGCATGCTTACATTTTCTATCATGATATGAACTGCGTGAGATGTATTATGCTCGTTCCTGTCCTGATTGGACCTGTTAAAAATGTTACAGAGGACCGAGATGAGGAGTTTTGCCCGACATACTATGGAGCAGCCCTAGATGACACCTGCGAGCTGGACTCCCAAGAGGACATAGTCCTTGCAGAGGACATTACCCTAGTAGTCTAGGCTAGTTAGCTAGACTAATTATCTTACTTATTTGTCTTGTCTCACTTGGATACATTTATGTATATATTTGGGATCTTATTGTTATTCTGGATGTTTTGTGGAGATGTTATTTTAGACATTTAGACTTCTTCTCCTGTTGTATTTCATTTGGTGATTTTCTTATCATATCTATCTATCTTACCGTACTTCTACCTTAGTTGTGATTGAGCTGTATATTTCTGTATTATTCTCCGTTTGGAGAGTATATACTGTACAGGTACCTTATAATTGTTAGACGCATATGACATAGGACAGCGTTCTACCGCCGACACTGCGGCGTAGGCGGGACATACCCACTTCTCGTGCCCTTATACTGGGTGCGGGTCGTGACACATTTTTAGTGGTGGCCCATGCAGGCCTAGATTTGTAGTGGTATTCGAACTAGAGTATCACTACAGCCTACAGTAGGATGTAGGATATAGTTTTGAGGTACTCATTCACATTAGAAAAAAACTCTTATCCAATACTTGCCATCTAAATTCTTGCTGATTAAATGCTTTCCTTTGCAAATAAATTGTCCTAGTTTGATTTTTCACTTCATTCTCAGTAATTTCTTCTTGTTTGATCTGTCTTCAGGATGGTTATGGAGACACGATCTCATCGCTCCGGCCCAGGGGATACTATCGAGAGGTCGGCCAACTCTCGTCTGTTCAACAGGGCCCCGAGACCACAGCTCCTGTTATGCCAGCTCAGGTTGGCGTTTCTGCTGCATTTGGAGGTGCATCTCCGTCTGTACAGAGACCTTCTCCCGTCATTCTAGATTTCTTCCAACAGCAGCCGCCTTGGGATCGGTTGACGCAGTGCAGTTATTTGCCTTCTTTCTGAGGATGGTGGAGGCCCAGTAGTAGCAGTCCGCTCATTTTCAGCAGGGCATAGAGAATGTCCATCAGCTTGCCCTGACGACGGTGGAGACTGTTTTGAAGCTGAGGACACCAGAAATAGTAGTATCAGCCGAGGACACCAGAAATCCAGGAGTTTCAGAAGATGTGTCCGTGGGACTTCTGTGGCATAGAGGGGATTCTGTATGCGGACGACTAGATAGAGCACATCGAGGAGATCTTTCGGCTGGCGGAGATACCAGTTCGATTGCAGATTGAGGCAGTAGGTAGCCAGATGTAGGACCTAGCCCGTACATGGTACGAGACGGACCCGAGGGTCGGTACAGAGGGATAGACTTGGACAGCCTTCAAGAAGATGTTCAAGGAGAAGTTTTTTCTGACACAGCTTTTGGCGTCCTGGAGTCGTAGTTTGAGAGCTTAGTTCAGGGCAGTCAGACTGTCGAGGAGTACGCTGGAGAGTTCTGCCGTCTGGGCAGATTTGTTGAGGGACTCAGTAAGATAGCGAAGGCCCGGAGGTTCCGGGAGGGGTTAGTCAAGGAGATCAAGTCCTTGTCCAAGAGTGACCGGAGTGCCACTTTTGAGGAGATTCTGGTGGGTACCCTAGCAGCAGAGGATGATCTAGAGCTGAAGATCAAGAGGGGATGAGACGCTCATGGAGCCAGCAGGAGTGGAGGCTAGGCCAAGAGGCCTCACTTTTAGCAGCAGCACCAGCACCAGCAGAGGCAGTTCCAGCCACAGCAGTTCCAGGGGCAGGGCCTTACACCTTTCCAGCAGGTACAGCAGCAGCAGTCGAGGTTTCAGCCGTAAGCACTCAGGCAGCAGCCCGTTGGTTGTGGCTTCTGCAGGAAGCTAGGGCATGTATTGAATGACTGCAGAAAGAGGCTCGGGAAGTACCTACTCTGCGGTTCGATGGCGCACCAGCTGAAGGAGTGTCCCATGTCTTCGGGACGAGCAGCTCAGGAAGCGGGAGCCAGGGCTCCAATAGTGTAGCAAAAAGGACCCTTGCAGACTCAGCAGCAGAGGTTCATTCAGCACCAGCAGTAGGCCAGGGGAGGTCAGCATGGGCGAGCTTTCGCCATGGCAGCTGAGGACGTAGAGGCTATCGAGGAGCTGATCGCAGGTTCTATTCTTTTCGACTCCATTCCAGCTTTTGCATTGTTCGATTCTAGGGCTTCCCACAGCTTTGTGTTTGTATCTTTTACTATTAGACACCATCTTGTTTCTGAGTCGTTGCCTAGGACTTGTAAGATCTTGACCGGGGTTAGCATCATCCTCGTTAGTGATATTTATAAGGGTCGAAGAGTTGATTTGGGAGGCCAAGAACTGGATGTGAGTCTGCTAATGATGCTACTTTTGAACTACGATATTGTGCTCGGTATGGATTAGTTGAGCAGGCACCATGCTAGTATAGATTGCCGTAGAGGTAGAGTTTTTTTCAGAGCGCCAGTAGAGCCAGAGTTCGAGTTCATCCGACGGCAGGCAGAGCAGTGCAGCGAAGTTTTCTGCGAAGTATCAGTTGAGAAGCAGGCAGTGCCACACCATTTGATAGTGGAGTTCATGGACGTCTTTTTGGAGGATTTCCCAGAAATACCACCGGATAGAGACGTGGAGTTCTCTATAGACTTAGTGCCCGGCGCAGAGCCGATATCCCAGCACGTCTATAGGGTGAACAACAGTGAGCTGGTAGATTTGAAGAAGTAGGTAGATGAGCTTCAAGATAAGGGCTTCATCCGATCGATTTCTTCACTATAGGGTGCACCGATACTCTTTGTACCAAAAAAGAATAGGTCGGTAAGGATGTGTATCCGCTACAGGGCACTCGACAACCTTACGATCAAGAACAAGTCCCCGTTGCCGAGGATCGATGATCTCTTTGATCAGCTGAGTGGAGTGAGGGTATTTTCTAAGATTGATCTGAGGTCAGGCTACCATCAGGTGAAGGTGAAGAAGAAGGATATCCCGAAGACAATATTCAGAATGCGGTATGGCCAGTTTGAGTTTATGGTGATGCCGTTTGGGTTGACTAATGCCCCGGCAGTATTCATGAACCTAATGAACAAGGTGTTCCACCAGTACTTGGA
Organism: Iris pallida; assembly: GCA_029216955.1. NCBI lineage: Eukaryota > Viridiplantae > Streptophyta > Magnoliopsida > Asparagales > Iridaceae > Iris > Iris pallida. The sequence goes on from JANAVB010017399.1 coordinate 5,413,527, forward strand.
CAAGTTCATAGTGGTGTTCATCAATGATATCTTGGTGTACTCGATGACCAAGGAGGAGCACGAGGAGCACTTGAGAGTGGTTCTAGAGACCTCAAGAGGGAGGAGCTTTATGGCCAGCTCTCGAAGTGTGAGTTCTTTATGGACCGAGTTGACTTCTTGGGTCATGTGGTGACTGGAGATGGAATCTCAGTTGACCCGAAGAAGATCACGGCAGTTGAGGCTTGGACAATATCGAGTTCAGTAGCAGAGATCAGGAGCTTCTTGGGATTGGTAGGCTACTACAGGAGATTCGTGCAAGATTTCACCCGGGTTAGAGAGCCATTGACTAGGCTGACCCAGAAGGACATAGAGTTTATCTGGTCAGAGGAGTGTCAGGTCGTTTTTGATGAGTTGAAGAAGCGGTTGATGATAGCTCTGATTCTGACATTGCCATCAGGATTAGGAGGGTTCATTATCTACAGTGACGCCTCGAGGAAGGGTTTGGGTTGTGTATTACATCAGCATAGGAAGGTTATTGCCTATGCTTCTAGGCAGTTATATTTCCATGAGAAGAACTACTCTACCCACGACTTGGAGTTGGCAGCAGTTATATTTTCTTTGAAGCTGTGGAAACACTATTTATACAGAGAGCGGGTGGAGATCTTTATAGATCATAAGAGCTTGAAGTATGTGTTTACACAAAAGAAGCTCAACATGAGGCAGCGCAGATGGTTGGAATTGATGAAGGACTTCGACATTTTCTTACAATATTACCCAGAAAAGGCTAACGTGGTTACCGATGCCTTAAGTAGGTATCCGATAACTATGTGTTTGACGATGGACCATCAATTGCTAGCAGATTTAGAGAGATTGGGGATCGAGGTGGTTGTGCCAGGAGTTCAGGTACAGATGTAGGGCCTTCAGATTCAATCGGACTTGATGGAGAGGATCAAGTCGACCCAGTTCGAGGATGTTGCTCTGCGGTGTATCCGAGAGCAGGTTCGAGCAGTATGGTGGATGATGAGTTCGTCATTAAAGAGGATGGCACATTGAGGCACGGTTCCAGACTGTGTGTGTCTAGCGGAGAGCTTCGGGAGCAGGTTATACAGGAGTCCCACCATTCTCAGTACTCTATACATCCAGGTGCCAAAAAGATGTATAGGGATCTGAGGGAGCATGTTTTATGGTATGGGATAAAACGGGAGGAAGCTCGCTTCGTAGGCAGATGTTTGGTCTATCAACATGTAAAGGTAGAGAGGCAGAGGCCAGGTGGTTTGTTGCAGCCATTGTCCATTCTAGAGTGGAAGTGGAAGCACATCATGATGGACTTTATTTCTGAATTACTGTGTACACCAGGAGGGAAAGACACAATTTGGGTCATCGTAGACAGATTGATCAAATCAGCTCACTTTTGGCCATTTTAAATGGGTACATCTACTGAGAGGCTAGCAGAGATGTATATACGGCAGATTGTCAGAATACACGAAGTTTCGGTGAGCATTATTTCGGATCAGGATAGTCGCTTTACTTTCCATTTCTGGCAGAGTCTGCAGACTAGTTTGGGCACTCAGCTCAAGTTTAGTACTGTATACTACCCTCAGACGGACGAACTGTCAGAGAGGACTATTCTGACACTCGAGGACAAGCTACGAACTTTTGTCATAGATTTTGGAAGATCCTGGAAGGATCACCTGCACTTAGTAGAGTTTGCATACAATAACAGTTTTTAGGCCAGCATTGAGATGTCACCATTCGAGGCACTGTACGGGCGTAGATGTCATACACCCTTGTTCTGGGATAAAATTGGAGAGCGAGCTTTATTGGGACCAGAGATGGTTGTGGATACAGCCGAAAAGGTGAAGCTCATCAGAGATCGACTTCGCGTGGCACTGGACAGACATCGGCACTGGGCCGATAGCCATCGCAGACCATTGTAGTTTAAGGTACAGATTAGAGATAGGATTAGAACTAGGAGTTGTTTTGTTTGTGATTTTATTTGATCATGTTTGATTAGATTAGTAATTGAGGCCTTGTTTGTGATTAGGTTGGAGATCTGGTTTTCTTAAGGATACCTCCGACATATGGTACGATACATTTTGGTGGAGGTAGAAAGCTTAGCCTGCACTTCATCGGACCTTTCATGATCAGCGGGAGAGTCAGTGACGTAGCTTACAGGCTAGACTTGCCACCTTCATTAGTGGGAGTCCATAACGTATTCCACGTGTCACAGTTGAGACGGTATGTGGCAGATCTTAGCCATATACTCGATCACTCAGAGATTGAGGTAGGACCTACTCTTAGTTATCCAAAGCAGCCTGTGGATATTCTGGATCGATGAGAGAAGGTTCTGAGAAACCAGGTGATACCCTTGGTTCACATCACATGGAGGCATTATTCTCTAGGAGAGTCTACCTGGGAGCGGGAGGATGAGATGCGCGAGCGATACCCATATATTTCGGACCTTGAGGTATGATTTTCTATCCTTCTCATCAGTTTAGTTTCGTCTTTAATTACGATGACAAAATTTTTTTTAGGAGGATAGATTTGTCACTACCACATTCTAGTTTGAGGGTATTTTGGTCATTATGATTTTTTAAATTATTTTATTATGTTTGATTGTTGGTTGTGTTTTTTGACTTTTGCTAGTTGAGATTATAAGGACTAGCCTAGTGTTTGATTTTGACTTTGGTGACTTATTTATCATGGTAGAATGGTGTGGGACCCTAATCTAACTTAAGTTGACTGAAGTTGACATGGGTTCATATAGAGAATGGGTATCCTTGGTAGTTGGACCTTTTAGCTTGAAGGCTTAATCAACTAACCAGTTCATTAGGCCCATGACCATTTCCCAAGACACCCTAACCCTAATCCCAACATGGCTGGCCACATCACAGTCCTTGGAGACCTAATCATACCCCTATATAATGCCTTTTAATGCTCACTTGCCGCTTTTAGTAATCCTCCTTTAGAAACCCTAATAGTTCTTCCCCAAATCATCAAATCTCACCATTCCTCCACCAAATTGATCCCACTCACTTGCATTGGAGGTCATTTCTGGAGTAGAGGCTGAAAGGAGCTTGCTTGCTAGGTTTGGAGCTTACTTGGCCATTAGAGGAAGACTTCTCATTTTGGGGCTTTTTGATTGAGATCTCATCCAATAGGGAAATGCCCCCAAATTCTATTAAATTTTTGTTTTCTCTTCATGATAGCAAGCATCTAGGTGTCCCCTAGCTATAGAGTGAGTTTGGTTGAAATTCGTATCATTTTGATACGCGTATCGGACACGTATCAGTATCCTAGGGTAGGTGTTCGATGAAATGCCACAATAAAATTTTTATTGATATTTTCAAAATATATTTGAACAGATTTGTAGGTGTATATGTGACATTTGATTTCATGTTGGACTGAGTTTGTTTTTGTGTCCGTGTCTTGTCCGTGGGAAGCAGGAAATACCGTACGAGGGTGCAGTCGAGTGCCCTGCTGCTCGGGGATTATTTCTCAGTGTCCGGGTCACTTAGACACGTGATACCTGGTGTGTGGCTTGGGGACATAACTGACATGTCAGTCCCCCAGAACCGTTTGATTTCATGTTATTTTGGCATTGATTTTTGAGCTGCATGAATTTGTCGAACTGTGTACAGTGAGTTCGAACGGGGTCCTGATACTCGACGGTGGGTTTTGAGGATTCAAATTGATTCAAATGGGTTTCAGTTGTTCAAGTATTTGATTTGGTTCTATGATGAATTGATTCGAGCCTTGATTTCGAAATGATTTGGGGTTTGAATTGGTCTATTTTTGCATTTTCTGATACATGGATACATGAACAGAGTATTAAATTGGTTTTAAATGAATAATTAGATGATTTACATGATAATTTTAACTATGATTATTAACTGAATGCATGTGTTATATCTGGGATATTATGTGGGTTCGATTTGGGGTTTTGTTGATGATGATTTCATAGTGAAATGCTATATGGGTTTTAAATGTTCAATATATGAATGTTAACTTGTTGTGATGGTTAAACTGAACCCCATATATGTTGCCATTCCATTTTATTGTAAACTGAGATACACCCTGTCATTACATGTTGTCAAGTTTACAATACCCCCATTTTACTGCTATACACCCTGTTAACACTGAACACCTTCACACCCTTACTCTTGCCTATGTTCACACATCCCTCTCATATATTGACACTAATACTATATTTCTGCACACTCTAATATGCCACATGACCTATAATGTTACACTACCATTTCATGTGATACTATCACTTGACACCACATCACTTGTTGACACTTACACTATGATACACTAGTGCTATGTATGTTCACCTGTGATACTATATTGACACAAACCTATACCTGATGTACACTACTGATACCTTGATACACTCTTCCCATGTTAACTATCATACTATCTCACAACTATACATGTTCACCTTGACACTGCTATGTTAACAGAATACTCACACACACTTATATATATATCACCCTTGACACCATACATTGATGTACACTATGCCTGAACGCTCATATATGTTTCACTATTGACACACATTACCTCATATGTTCACACACACTCACCCTTCACTCTAAACTGTTCACTCACCCCACTAACACTATACACAATGAGGCACACACTTTCCCCTCTACTATATATAAATATATATATATAATGGGTTACTGGGTTTGGCTTCCGTGGGATGGAGCTTCCCTGCTCCCCGCGCTAGGGAGGCAGCCGGCCGCGCACCGGCGCCCCGCCACCCGGCGAAGCCCCCCCAACTCCCCGGCTTTTCCGCTCTCGACGGATGGCCGGACGCATCCTAGTCACCACCGTGGGGAGTCTCTTCTCCCCAGGTGATGCCGATCGGGGTCTGCCCGACTTGTGGTGGTTCATCCTCCTCTCTCTTGCCACGGCGCCACCGTCGCCCTCGACGTCGTCGGCGTCCCCGCGCACGGCGCCCCCCGCCTGCTCCGGGCCCCTCCATTCTCGGCCCCGAACCTCCGCTCCTGTCGGTTGTCGTCTCCGCCGCCGTGCCTCGCCCCCCTGAGGGCTCGACCCCCCCCTTCGATCTCCCCCCATCGAGTCCCCCCCTCTCATCCACCCCCCCTCTCCGGAAGATCTCCGCCGCCGTGCCTCAGGGGGCCAGACTGGTTCTGTCCGACCCGCCTCCCCTGCAGCACCTTCCGGACCAGGAGCCCTCTGTCCTGCCGTCCGCCGGCGTCCCCATCCCCCGTCGAGGACTTCCGCCCCCATCCCGACTCCCAACTACCCCCGGTGGCCTTCACCCCTGAGCCCTCCCCCATCGCGCTTCCTCCCTTCTCGGTCGCGGCTTCCCCTCTCCTCACCGTCGACCACCCCGCTGCTGCGTATTTCTCCTCTTCGGCGACGACGGGAGCCTACCACCAGGACCCCTCCTCCCTTAGGTGGTACTAGGTCTCCCAGGACCCCTCCACCCTCCGGTGGCACTGGATTCCCCTCTCCGCCCAGCCAGCCGCCACTCAGTGGCACACCTCCGCCCTCGGAGGTGCCAGCCACCCCTCCGCGTCGGCGTGGGGGCAGCGCCTCTACTGCTAGCCGACGTGGACCGCCCTCTGGCCGCCGCGTCTTCCCCTGCCGCAGTACCTGGGTCCATGCTCCCCGCTCGGCTGTGCCTTCTCCTAGCCAGAGCCGCCCTAGCTAGGGCCCCCCTTCCTCCCCCCAGCTGTGACCCTCTCCCTCCTCCCCTTTGCCCGAGCTCGTCGACCTCCGGTGTTGACCCCCCTGTGCAGTGCTGTCCACCCCGGAGCAGACCCTCCCAGTCGCAGTGGCTCGCCGTGGCTTCCCCGGCGCCGTGCCCCTACCACCGACGTCGGTCCCGTCACGCCACCCGCTGTGTCGAGACCCTCGCCCGCCGTAGTATACGCGTCTCCCCGGCCCCAGCCGTTGCAGCTTGCCGTCGCCGCAGCATCGCCTGGCGTCGGGCTCTCCCTCCCTCCGTCGCCGGTGGGCTCCTGGCGTTGCTCCCGTGGACTGCGGGAGGGTAGCCCGAGGCGCCCCCTCGGGACCCGCGTCCCCTCGGGCCCCGACCCCGTCCCATCGGCTCCAGCGCTACCACAGCGGGCCACGCACGCGGAGCAGGCCTCGGGCCCCGCGTTGACCGCCACGTGCCCCCCCACGCGCGTTGGGCGCCACGCTTCCCCCCTTTTTTGTTGGTTTTTGTTTTTGAATTTTGTTGTATGTGGTTGGGCCACGCGGGTCTGGCCTGTGTGCCCGGCTCTGCTTCTGGGCAATGTATCCGCCCCTTGTGGGCCTTTTTTTCAATAAATTTCCTGTTAAATATATATATATATTTTTAAATATATATATATATATATATATATATATATATATATATATATATATATATATATATGTATATATATATACATAAAAAAAAAAAAAAAATATATGTGTATATATATATATATATATATATATATATATATATATATATATATATATATATATATATATATATATTTACATGAATATAATGTGAATGTTTGACAATGCATAAATATATATAGTAGTTATATGATAGGCAATAGCCTATAGGTGTGATATGTACATATAGTATATATGCCTTGTGTGATATTGGTATTTGTTCTTGAGGTTGTGCTTGATTGCTAGACTAGGCTTGGTTAGGCCTAGAATGACTTGTTAGACTAGGTTTAGACCTTGAATAGCTTGGTTGACCCAGTTTGACTAATATTATTGACTAGAGTTGACCAAGAGTTGACTTTAGTCTAGAATAACCTAGAAATCATCTAGCATGCATTGTAATCTTCAATATTATCATTTTGGACATGTTGTGAAATGTGTTGCTCTAATTAGGACTCATCTACTCTGTCTGGACATCTATACTCATCAGATACTCAGGATATCGGGCTAGTACATTCTCTGACCGTTTCATACTTGTTAGAATTTATATTTATGCTCTAGATTACTTTACTTGATGCTGTCACGTTGTTAACACGGATTAGTACTATATGGATCCTTTCATGAGATGTTATCCCCCTTGGGAGCATCGGGATACGTCATGTCATGTGCTTTTCACGTACATCATGTATTCATGTGCTTTCATCATTTATGTGCACTTTTGTGATTTATGTACTCTCATGTTCACAGAGCCTCCTACTTCATGTGCAATAACATAACTTGTCTAGATCTTTGTGTATTGATTGGGGTACAGGGAGTATAAATGGTCATGTGAACAATTCCAAAGTAGTGTAATCATGTGCAAACTATTTAGTATAATCATGTGCAAATTCAAGCCTTCACATGTTTATCTTGTACTCTACATCACTAGCCACATCTAGTTCTTTACTTATAGTAGATATTTTCTTACAGTCATCTTTTTTACTTCATGTATATTTTTTAGCGTTTTATTATCTTACTCTATAGCATGCTTACATTTTCTATCATGATATAAACTGCGTGAGATGTATTGTGCTCGTTCCTATCCTGATTGGATATGTTAAAAATGTTACAGAGGACCCAGATGAGGAGTTTTGCCCGACCTACTATAGAGCAGCCCTATATGACACTTGCGAGCTGGACTCCTAGGAGGACCCAGTACTTGCAGAGGACATTACCCCAGTAGTCTAGGCTAGTTAGCTAGACTATTTATCTTACTTATTTGACTTATCTCACTTGGATACATTGATGTATATATTTGGAATCTTGTTGTTATTCTGGATGTTTTGTGGAGATGTTATCTTAGACACTTAGACTTCTTCTCCTGTTGTATTTTATTTGGTGATTTTTATATCATATCAATCTGTCTTAACGTACTTCTACCTTAGTTGTGATTGAGCTGTACATTTCTGTATTGTCCTCTGTTTGGTGAGTATATACTGTACAGGTACCTTATAATTGTTAGATGCATGTGGCGTAGGACAGTATTCTACCGCCGACACTGCGGTATAGGCTGGACGTACCCACTTCTCGTGCCCTTATACTGGGTACGAGTCGTTATAGGTCGTCGTCCAGAAGTCGATGACAGTGATTGGATAAGAATTATTTTGTACTAAGAATAATCTAAATGCCCACCAAAGCTATTCAGCAACAATGAATGTCAACTTCAAAGATTGGCGATTTTCATTTATAGACTATGTTATTTATGGAACTCTTTCCGACGATCCAAAAGAAGCAATTTCAATCAGGAGACGTCTCTTCATTTTTTTTATGACATAGCTACTAAAATACTGTATCGAAGATTATATAATGGACTTATGTTACGATGTCTATCAGTAGAAGAAGCCAAACAGGCCCTTCGTGAAGCTCATGATGGTACTTATAGTACCCATCAACCTGATCTAAAATTACAAGATCGATTGAGACATTTGGGTTATTATTGGCCTACTATGGTAGCTGATGCTATAGATTATGCAAGAAAATACAAAGCTTTCCAAATTCATGCAGATTTCATACATCAACCTTCAGAATTTTTGCACCCAACGGCTGCATCCTGGCCTTTCGAAGCATGGGAAATGGATATTATTGGACCAATTAATCCTCCCTTATCCAAGGGATACCGATTTATTCTAGCATAACCGACTACTTTTCATGATAGACGGAAGCTATACCACTTGTTGAAGTGAAAACATCTAATGTCATCAGTTTCATTAAACATCTCATAATTTATCGTTTCGAACTTCCCAGGAGGATTGTTTATGACAATGGCCCATAGTTTATGAGCAATGAATTCCATCAATTTTGTGAAAAGAACCAAATCTAGAACGTGGCCTCTACAGCTTACAATCCTGTAGCTAACAGTTTGGCTGAAGCCTTTAACAAAACTATTATCTAGTTACTCAAGAAGTTCGTTTCATCTAATAAACGTAATTGGAATGAGAAACATGGTGAATGTCTTTGGGCATATTGCACTATCGTACGGATACCCACCGGTACAATACTGTTTTCTTTGGTCTACAAAAGCGAAGTAATTCTTCCTCTGGAGATTCAAATCCTATCTCTTCGACTCGATCTATCTAATGAATTAATAACGAAAGATAATGATTGTCTACGGTTACAAGAATTGGAAGCACTCAACAAAAAACGCTTAACGGCATAATAAAAAATTGAGTTATACGAAGTGCGTATTTCCAAAGCTTTCAATAAGAAGGTAAAGGAATGAGGGTTCCAAATAGGCAACCTAGTTCTTTCAGTAAGAAAACCTATGGTTATGATGCATAAAAGCAAAGGAAAATTCATAGCTAATTAGGAAGGTACGTTTGTTGTTGAATCAATGTATTCAAATGGAGCATACAGGCTAGCAAAGTCTAATGGAGATCTGTTGATGATGCCTATTAATGGCAAGTTCTTGAAAAAATAATATGTCTAAATCTCAAGTGAATATTACCTTGTGTACCACAACAAGTTTTGTATAGTGTTTACATTTTTTTCTGGAGTAATGAATACTTTGTATGTTAACATCTACTCCATTGCTAACCATTAATTTTTATCCCAACAGTTTTTGGGTAAGTTATAAATAATGGGTCCTCACAAATTTTCCAACGGAACCACCTTTAATTCTTACAAAACTGCCTTGTAAGAGAAATCCTATAAACAAACTCTCCAATTTATAAAAGTTTGTCATTAAAGCCAAGTCGCTTTAAAGACATCTCATTTTAATTCCCCAGTCGAAATTGGAATAATCCATTGTGTCAAAAGAATAGCCATATCCATATTACCTCTAAATTATTCTACGACACTTATCTCTATAGAGACTCATGAATTTGTCATGTCCATATTACCTCTGAGCAAATTTATTCTAAGAGAATATTCATGTCCTTATTACCTTTGAAATGTTCTATACTATCGACTCTTTGTAGAATTCTATAAATCTGCCATGTCTACATTGCCTTTGAACAGATTTATTTCAGAGACATTTATCATGTCCATATTATCTCTGATAAAAATTTTGATCATCTTCTATTACTTGCACACAGTCGAATGCATCACAAGTAATGGGTCCACTTATCATCTATCATGTCCATATTACTTCTGATAGTGATCAATTTTTATATCAATTATTTATACCTAATCAGGTACGCAAGGATAATAGATCTACTATAACATCTATCATATCCATATTACCTCTGATAGTAATCAACTTTTTATATATATTATCTATGCTCGAATTTAGAATGTCACAGATAATAGGTCCACACAATCATGTTATTTTTCTATGCCCATAATACCTCTAGAGAAATATCAAAACTCAAAGCAATATGAAAAGTATTCTTTACTTTCAAAATTTTGTGAGAATACAGAATACTTTCATCCATCAACTACAAAGGAAAGAAAGAAGAAAATATTACAATGATTTTCTTTCTATGCTGTCTTCAAACATGACGCATAATTTCCAAAGGCGATATGTATCTATTGTTATAAACAAATTAGATGATGAGTCTGTATATCAAAGTCAGGACACCAAGTTGATCTTCTACTAGAAAAATTCATGGGATCGTTCTTTCGCTTTAGATCATAGGAGACACATATGAAGAGCCTACGCGGTTATTTACTTACCAGGATACAAGAAGAGTGTAGAGAGACTGCTGGCATATGCATTTCATTAATCTTATGGATTCTTTATCACCATCAAGACAGCTCGAGTGGCAATGATATGTTTCTTTTTATGCGTCGAGTTATTGGATTACCTTATGTGATATCTGTGAGATTGTTCTTACAAACACATCAATAGATTATTCATATCAACTTGGAAAGGTAAGAAACTTTCATTACTGGAGATAAAGGGTTTATAAAATATGGCTAAGGGGAAGCCAAAAAAAACCCTAAAATCTACTAAAACCCTAAACAGTTAGGGGGAAGAGCACTCAGAGTCACTAATTATTTCTGCAAGGTCTTGAAGCGTCCGCACCCCTGAAGAATTAAACAGTCAATAAAAAGCATCCACTCATCCCTGGACTATTTTCTCTTCTAGACTTAATGAAAGAGAATCAAAATTAGGTGATGCACTTAAAGGTTTAAAATATTGGCCATGGAAAAGCCCAGCACGTCTAAAACCTCATGGGCCATAGAAAGCTTCGTCTCCGCCAGCTTCCACTTCTACGAGTTAGAAGAAAGTACTGGAGTTGAGCTCACAACAGTTGACGGAAGCGATGAAGGGACTATAGTGAGTCCCAGAGCAGGCAGTCGCGGAAGAGTGGCTTGCTTCGGTTCAAAAGAAGTCTTCTTGGAAGCCATTGAGGAAACAGTACACGAATACTGGTTCTCTCATGCTATTATATAAAGCAATCGGATGACTCTTAGTGTCCTTTAAACGAATGCTTCGGGAGATGAACATTTCCTAGAGAAATACAAATAATGGCTAATTAATGATGAACGACTGAACCTATTTAATGGAAAGATAAGTCACTATGAAGCCTGATTTTCTAGGAGTCGCCTATAACCCTATCACAAATCCAGAGTTATATGGTTAACATACAAACAAAATGTGTCTTTCTGCATATCAAGTCGCATGACAGGAGCCTTAAGGGGATTTTTGAGAATCAAATAAAGATATTTGCAAAAGATATATAGGCGGTATGCGCCTTAGAATTGCATGCATCATTTAGGAATGAAATACAAGATAATTTGTGTCTTATGCAACAAATCTCACAACTCGTACGCGGATATTCGAGCACAAGTACGTGGGCTACGCCCAGCTTACTCCATAGTATCGGCAGTAGAACGCTGTCAAGTACCCAATAAATATCTACAACATATATGACCTACAACAACAACCTGTACTCAAATCACATATAGCTAAGAAAGATATGAAATATGAAAGATAGCAATAATACTGAATCAACTAGTCTACAAAATGATCATATGTGACAAGAATGTATTGGAGACAAATCCGATAACAAAAATACAATCTAAAATATGAACATCGAGAATTTGTATCAGCTAACATCGTCATGTAGTCCAAGTATTTGGGGGCATAACAACTCCTAAAAATATGGTTATCCAGTCAGGATTGAAGCAAAGTACATAAAATAATAGCAGTTCCATTAAATTGGCAAAAACTATAAATAACAGTAAGCAATGAAATACATGATGGATAAGTAGAACTGAACAGAAGAAAAGTAGGGAAATCATGTGAGCATATCCTGGTAACAATGTACTGTAAGTAATCCGGAGACGGTGTAACAACAGGTGATAATCAAGAATAGAAAATATACCACAAAATAGTGCCTTGAGATATTAGTTTATTATGTGATCGGCTTGGGACTAATATCAGGCTATCCATATGACCGTCTATGTACAAGTACAAGCACAGGTAAACCTGGAATTAGGCTAGCCATCCATGGAAGTTATGCACAAGTACAAGTAAGGTCAGGCTACACCCTACGTGTGGCGAGGGTGAGCTATGCACAAGTGAGTAAACAAGTAGGGGTACGATCAAATAATCTCCTAATATCTCTCCATCCCCTGACTAGTATAATAGATCCAACCATGGCACGTTACGATACAGATTCTCTAAGAGGGTAGCAAATCCCATTAGAAATCGGTGTCCATACAAGTACAAGAACAATAATCAAGAACAAGTCATATACCAGTATACCAGGATAACCAAGAATAACATCTCATGGTGGGATCTAAGCCATACCAATCTGTGTACTCTCGTGTCAGGTATCAAGCATAACACTATAAACTGATATCATAGAGACTATCAAGGTAATAAAAACTATTAAAGAATGTACTCGCCTCAATTTGGTTGGAGTCGACGTACATGACAAGAACGTATTGACACGGAGTAGGTATGATGTTGTGCTCCACAATACGGTTTCAAAAGACGGCACGGGCGGTTCCATTGAGTCCAAAATAGTCCAATAGCCTATTTGTTATATAGAAGCCCAAAATCAGAGTCCGACTCAATAATCGAAATAAGAAATAAGAAATAGGAAACGACTATTATAGTCACGACTTATTATTTTAAGAGAAAAAATATTATATATATATAACTATTCTTCAAAATCATTTATAATATTTTTAGGAACTATATTTTATTAACCATAATATTTTAAAACCTGGAAAAATATTTTAGGCCAAACTCTAATTTGACAAACAGGACTTTGGGTCAAAACTTATTAATAACATTTTTAGAAATATCATTTTATACTTCTATATAATTTCCAAATAAATTATACCACCAATACGTTAATACTAGAAATAATAATAATAATAGTAATAACACAAATGTATATACATTTATATACTTATTAACAATATATATATATATATAATACAAATATACAATATACCTTTTCTAAATGGTCCAGCCTAATGGGCCTAACATAACATTTATATATAAAAAGACCAACTCCAATATTCGTATGGCCCAAATAATTTAGCCCAACACCAATCTTAATATTTCATTAAGATTGCCAATGGGCTCAAAACCCAAATAATAACTTACCCTAATCTTAACATTATTAACAATAATTAAGATAATAAATTTTAATACTACTAATAAAAATACTGATAGAGAACCCCTAATCTATATTAATCAAAGGGGCGGTCGCCTCCTCATGTAAAATCCTAAACCTAATTATCATTAATATTAAATATAATAACAGATAATCAATTAAACCCCTAATCCTAATTATTATAACTAACCATGTATTACTACCTAAATTATAACCTAAAATATAAGAAGGGGGTTAAATACTCTGTTGCTGCCATCGATTATCTTTTAATCCCAAATAAAAATGAAGGGCGGATTTTCGAAGAAGGGGGAAAGAGAAGAGAGGGGTGCTCCCAAAGGGGCTTCGGTGGTGGAGCATAGGCACCAACGTTGGAAGGCACTGCGGGGGAGCCGCTGTAACGCCGGCACGGCTCGAGATCTTGGCGCGTCGACGGCGCAACGCCAGTCTAGGCTATAGAAGGACTCGTTGGCGATTCGAGAGAAAAGAAATGAGGGAGCCCAGCCTCCAGGAGGCGGAGGCGGTGCTATCCATCAACGGTCGTGCTCAGGCGTGTGGGGACTGTTGGGTGAGGCGGCTAGCAGTGATTGAGCGCGGTCGCAGCGGAGAAGGGTTCATGATGGTGGTGGCGAGCAGGAGGGGGGGAGGGGGGTGGGTCACGGCGGTGTCTCACCAGTAAGGAGAGCGTAGATGGTGGCGATCTTCTCTCTTTGCTCTTCCTCTTTTTTTTTCTTTTTGTGTGTGATTGCAGTAGTGTTGACGAAAGAATGTGCCATAGTTGGCCGAGTGGTGATGGCACTGACTGGTGGTAGAGGGGTGTCGGGATGGCGTATGGTTGTCGTATTGGCCAGGACTCGCTAGGGTGGCGAGGGGATGCTGTGATAGGGAGGAGCTAGGTGGTGGTTTGGGGGCTCTCATGGTTGACAGGAGATTCGGGTGGTTGGCCGGACATGGCCGGTGGTGGCGGAAGTCGGTGTCGTAGTGGTGTATGGGAGCAGCATTGGTGAATGTGGGGGTATCGATGGAAGAGGGGATGGCCGACCTGAAGTAGGGGTGCTGTGATGTGGTTATGGTGGTTGTGTAGGAGGACGTAGGAAAGAGACGGGGAATGGCGGCGCCGGAGCGGCCACTGGCCGGGTTGGTCGAAAGGCATACTATGGGGATGGTCGAGAAAATGTAGAGGAGTGGGAGCACTAGCGGCTACAGGAATTTAGGTTAGGAAATAGTTGGGTAAAAATATTAGAAGATGTCCAATATTTATAGAGTAGGAAGGAAAAACCCTAATGGCAAGAATGTAAATGTATTAGGTAGAAAAATTAGTGGTGGGGGGATCAATAGTTGGCAGGGGGATCTACCCTCCTTAAAAAAAATTCGTCCTCAAAATTTAAGGTTGGCAGGGGGATCTAACATGATTAAGAGTTTAGTCAATAACTTAGGCACAATCAAGAATGGTGGTTTTGACATGATCAAGATAACTAATTCAAAAGAAATTTAGCACGACTAATAATTTTGGCACGATAGAATCTTAGTATGATCAAAAATGTTCAGGCACGATTTAGAAATAAATTCAAGTTATTTAGTCACGACCTCAGTCACGGCTAGGAGAATTGAAGTTGGAATCAAATTTCGAGTATAGAATGATCAGTAGTCTAGGTTTGATGAAAATAAGACTCAAGTCGCACAGGCACGATCAAACATCAAAACTTAGTTATGACCAAGATAAATTTAGGCACGATAGAACAAAATTATTCAGACACGATCAAATTAAATTCTGACACGACTAAGTAGTTAGATAGTCGTGATCGACGATCAAATTTTTAGGCACGATTTAGAGTTAAGATTAACACGTACAGTCACGATTATTAGAATCGTGATCATTGGAATCAAGTCGTCTAGTCATGCCAAGTCATCTGGGTACGACTAAACATAAAGAATAGAGGTTAATTCAAATCATTATTAGAACGAAACTTAGTCATTATTAAGAAATAAATCAAAAGTTCAGGCATAAGCAGTAAAGGATTGAAATCCAAGTCACGATCATTTAAAACCATTGGAATATAGTCAATAATCAAGAACCTTGGCACGATAAGGAAGATGACTAAAAATTGAATGGTCACGATCAAAGTGGATCAAAACTATGCGATATTGAAACTCAAGGATCGATTTAAGGATAGAAAAATCGAAAGATATGAATTGTAGAAGGAAGTTAAAGTAACCATCTCACTCTACTTTGACTACTACCAAGTTTATTCGATCATCATTTACCAGTTATACCTTTATCTTTCAAGTCCAGACATACCACTACAAAATGATGGTCTTCAATCATGAAGATTTAAACCCTTATATAACTACTACCAAAAAAATCATAATATTCAGTCATGAAAATTTAACCCTTTTATAAATACTACAGACTTGACCTTTATTCGAAAGGCAGGACCTATGAAGCATACTCCTTGTTATAACTCCTAAATTTTTCCTTCTTTTTTAATCCCTTTCTACATAGTCATCTTGAAAATCCAAATTTCTATACCTTGTCTTTGCTTAGATCCGAAATTCCTAAATCAGGTTTTATAATAATTGTTGAACATTTGTTCAAATTATACCCTTTATATTACTAAAAGTCTAATGCCACCATTACCATATAAACAATTATTCTCTATCATATAAAAATCAACCTTTAAATTTCCTTCAACTTACACCTTCAAATATTATCATTCTTAAATTAGATGTCCCACAATCCCTTAAATTATCCTCTAGTTCAAATCTTGTGTCCTACCAGTTCTTAATCATTCTCCTGCCAATCCTTTATTCAAATTTCGTATTATCACCTTATGCAGTTATAGTCTTCCATTCGTGTATCCTTGAATTCCTAAGTTCAGTATCCAAATCTTAATTCAGTAATAAAATACCTCAAGAATCAGTAACTTAAAAATGTCTAAGTTCTCAAAATCAAATCGTCCTTGAATATCCTTATCAGTTTATTTTTTGAATACAACTCTGATATTTTACAGTTCTCACCATAATGTTCATTCCATTTCTCGAAATCCTCCTATGTTCTTTCCAAAATAATCCATACTCAAAATATTCTTCCATGTGTAATCGTTTCCAAGTTGACACTAACAGTCTCTTAATTTTGTTTTCATTCTCAGTCATATCCACCTTCATTAGTTCCACCTCAATGTTCAACATTTTATCGTCCTAACAAAATTACCACATGAAAATTATGTCCCTTCTGAACTAGATGATTAAGATACTTCCTCGGCCTTCCCCAAGAAAAGAAATACGAGAATTTTAAAAGATTTCAAAGTGTAGTTAACAGAATTGGACATGAGATAGTTGTTCGATATAAATAGGATAATTAACTAAGACAAATAAATGATGATAAGATGAAGAAATGATGATAGAAATTTGTCCTTGCTCATCTGGTCATAGAGAAGTTGTTTCCTTCCTTTTCTTGTACTTGTCCATAATCAAGAAAGCAAAATTTCTCAACCTCCATGGTGTTCACCTTTGTCTAACAATCAAACTCTTCATCACTAAATCGTTTTCATGACTCCAAGTCACTAATTATTAACTACTGATAAACCTTGTCAAATCTCCATACCCATGGCCATTTACCTATTTGGTATTCGTATAAATTCTTCTAGACTTCCATGCCTAATTTGTCGGGGTCTCCTAACATCAAAAATTTTCCATCACCCATATCTTCCACAATTGTTAACTCCATGCCATTGAAATTTTCAAATAATAAGGTCATAGAAATCTAGTTCCAATATTATCCTTTATCATATTCAAGCAACCTCAATTATTGTTCAAAATCAAAATTAATTGTTGACAATCACGTAGAAATCATAATTCCTATATATGTAACTGTTTCTTAAAATTCTATGTGTGTAACAGATCCAAGTTGTATGACCATCTAGCCTTGTCAAATCCTCTAAATAAATCGTAAACCTTAAGTATCCTTAGTCTAATTCTAAGTCATATCATTCTCCTGCTCTAATATTATTTTCTTATGATACCCTGTATTTAATATCACACTGATACACCTAGCTAATATTATCACCCTCAATAACACTCACTAATACTAAACTGATACGCTACACATAATACTTATTAGCCACCAATCCTGATACATCGTGGACACTTGCATCCTCTTTGCACCCTTGGCACACAGTCACTAACTCCACAACTATACTAGTCCTATGCTTGATACTCTAGGATACCTACTGGTAACTACACTCCGACACAACCACTCCATAAGTCACTAAGCTACTACACTATCCAAGAAGTTGCCTCGAAACTAATAAAGGTGAGGCCCAAAGAGGGACTGATCTAGAGGAACTAAAGATGTCCTTACCTACCCTGAGCTATTATAGTGATGGAACAGAACTCAATGATAACAAAGTGGAACGATATCGAAGGTATGTTAAGAACCAATTTAAGATATGATCTGATAACCATGCACGTCTATCCGAAATCATATTATCTAAAATTTTTGCCATGCTAGTAAGCATAGCTGCAATAAATGATAGAGTCCACAACTAAGGTATATACCCTATAATCATGTTATCTAGAATTCTTACCACGCCAATCTGTATGGCTGCAAGAATCTCTAAATTCTATAATTAAGCTAAGTATACCCCAAATCAGGCTCTATGCTTTGTCTTGTCAGCTAGTATGGCTACGATAAATTCTAGACTCCATAATAAAACAGACATTTACCTTTTACACTGTCCTCATCAAATATGTCATTAGAATATACTTTTGTTTAGTCCATTAAATTCATCTCAATACAAAATCAAGGTCAACAATGAACATCAAGATTCAATCAACGAACAAGAAAGAGTAGACGAAAACAAGTGGAAATAGATTTCGTGATAGAGTTTAGAGTGAGATTCTCAAGGGTCGTCCCAAAGTTACAATCTTGATCAAAATTCAAAATTTCTTAAGTATGGCCTAAAATAATTCTCGACCTAAATGGTATATAAGTTCAACTTCTACTCTTTTGTTCCTTTTAGAGTCCTTAAAACTTATCTTCATGCAAGAATAGGGTTCGACAACGGACAAATGTTTCAAAAATCAGGATAAGCAAAAGCGAATGAGAATAGACTTAATATAGTTTGAAGTAAGATTCTCTGGGTCATTCCTGGAATCTATCAAGAGATCCTAATATGTGATTGAGTACCAAAAACTTCTAGAATATTCGGTGATTCAAATCCTAACCCTAGGGCAGGCCCGCAGTAGTACGACTAAGCCTAAGTACTACCATGACTTCGTATCAGTTATGAAGTCTAACCTGATTGGGCCACCCAAAAAATATGTAACGACCCATACCCGGATATTCGGGCACAAGTACATGGGCCACACCCAGCCTATGCCACAATATCGAGTGTAGAACGTTGTCAAGTATCCAATAAATATCTACAACATATATGACCTACGACAACAACCTGTACTCAAATTACATACAGCTTAGAAAGATTTGAAATATGAAAGATAGCAATAACACTGAATCAACTAGAGTCTACAAAATGATCATATTTGACAAGAATGTATCGAAGACAAATCTGATAACAAAAACATTATCCAAATAAAGAAATAATGGCCTAGAGCTCCCAGAAGTCAACACATGACAAATATGAATATCGAGAATCTGTCTCAGCTAGCATCGGCGCATAATCCAAGTATATGGGACATAAAAACTCCTAAAAATATGGTTATCCAGTCAGGATTGGAGCAATGTACATAAACTGACAATAGTTTCATTAAATTGACAAAAACTATAAATAACAGTAAGCAATGAAATACATGGTGGATAAGTAGAACCGAACAGTAGAAAAGTAAGGAAATCATGTGAGCATGTCATGGTAACAATTTGCTGTAAATAATCAGAAGACGGTGTAACAACAAGTGATAATCTAGAGTAGAACATGGACTACTTTAAAGACCCTAATTTTTTAGAATAATTTTTTCATTTTATTTTATATTATTTCTATTTATTGAGCGGGCCTGCGAACATGACTAAACCCTTAGGAATCTCAATCCAAAACTGTCTCGACAATTCTTTTAGAAAATTTTCTATCGTCCTTGAATTTCGTAGTTGCTCTCAACTATTCTCCTTTTGCTTTCTCATACCATTCCTTTTTGTCCCTTTCTATTTCGGAGGACAAATAACCATGCTTTAAAGAATTTATCATTATTTCCTAAATTATATTGTAAGTTAGTTGCTTATTAATTTTGGCTGATTGATAGATAGGAGGGGATTAGAGATGCCATATGCTATAGATATCTAGTGGTATAGATTTTTGCAACTAGCGTGCAAGGGTTATAAAATTGTAGGACATCATGTGTTTGATAGGATAGTGTGACCAAATGTGGGTAGACGTTCTCGGTATAGACATAAATATGTGATCATACTAGGTGCCCTTGTGGTAGTTACTCGATCAAGAATAGAGAGGTTTTAGTGTAAAGATTGGCCCTCTACAAGGAGAGCCTAAATATAGCCTACCCCAACAAATTTACTATATTATCCTATTAGTTGTGTAGTTAGGATTAGACAGATGGTAGGAATCACTTAGCATGGTCAGGAGAAGACATATATAATAGTGATAACAATATGGTTAGGAGGATATAGATTGTCGTTTACATTAGATACACAATTTACAAGTTTCATTATAGATAATCACAATAACCTACGAGGATCCCTAGTAGGTAAATAAGTTGGCAACCTTTCAAATTTGGGAATAAGTTAGTAGCCATGGATGGTAGGAAACCAATTATAGATAGTTGAATTAGTATTAGTTTGCCAGTTGTTTCTCTTAGGTTAGAGTAGCAACCATTTAGAATATGTCCCTTAAATATTTGAAGAAAAGAAGGAACATTTGTTCGATGGTTGAAAAGCGCCTTCTCCCTAATCATTATTGAGTTGTTGAATTTCGAGGACGAAATTCTTTTAATGTTGGTAGATTGTAAAGACCCTAATTCTTTAGATTTATTTCCATTTTATTTTATATGATTTCCATTTATTGAATTAGATTTTTTTATTATGATTATAGATGCACTTATCCGTAGCTTCGATTTTTGGAGCACAAGAAGTGTCAATCTTTCCAAACTTCCTTCATGTCTTTTGAAGTAGACACGTCCACCTTCATCTTGACATATCATGTCTCATCCAAACTTGTCCCCTAGCATTCTTTTGAATTTGCACAAATTTAGGTCAAATTTAGGCAATTAGATTATTTATCGTAGTTCTAGACCTAAATTCTAACGTGAGTTCGGAACTAGACATCGATCAAAATCACTTGATCCAATATATGATTTTGATCCATTATGAGTCTATGAAATACATGCCAATGGTGTGCCACTCAATTGAGTTTTCATGTACTATTTATTTTCAAATGGCATACAAGTGGAAACTATAGACATATTGGACTCAAATCGATCAACAAAATTCTATAGACCCAAAAATAGTCTAAGTAGGGTTCGTAGAGCCTATTCTAGGGTGCCCTAACCTCTTACACCTATTTAGATAATTTTTGTGGATTAATATGCAGCCACATTAATTAAATCTAATTTAAATCAAATCCTGTAACTACTTTTCTATTTTGGACCCTATTTAAATCCTAGGAGATATAATTGATGTATCTTTTAAAATAGGCAATCAAATTCCACCAAATCAATATCTACTCTACCCCAACTTCTTTTCTCTCATGTGAATATCTTCCATCTAGGATTTTTGTATACTTTATATATATTTTTTTTTATTAAAATCGAGCCCCCTCCAACTTCTTCTCTATTTTCGCACATTTTATTCCAACCACCAAAAATCCATCTTTCTGACCACCTCCAACCTTCTACCACCTCAAACACCTTCCCAACATCTTTGTATTACACCTCGACACCTTCGAGAGGAGCCTCAGCTCCTAATTTGGTCGATACGAGATGCGAAAGGCACCCAACATCGACCAAACTTGTGCTGAATTCATCACAGCAAGTTTGTTGACTTATAAACTAGGTTTTATCTACTTTTTTCATCTGTTTCTCCTCAAACCAAAACTGAAAGTTAGATTCATATGTCTATGGCTTGTGGTAGCAGAATTCGGTGTTGTGGTTGTGTATGGGAGCAGCGGTGGTGAATGGGGTAGTGTCGACGGAAGAGGGAATGGTCGGCCGAGAGTAGGGGTCCTGTGATATGGTTATGGTGGTTGTGTTGGAGACCGTAGAGAAGAGGCGGAGAATGGCGACGTCGGGGCGGCCACTAGCCGGGGTGGTCGGGAGGCATGCTATGGGATGGTCAGGAAAATGCAGAGGAGTGGGAGCACTGGCGGCGACAGGAAGTTAGGTTAGGAAATAGTTGTGTAAAAATACTGGAAGATGTCCAATATTTATTGGGTAGGAAGGAAAAACCCTAATGACAAGAATGCAAATGTAATAGGTAGAAAAAATTAGTGTAACACTAACACTAACCATGGCACTAAACACTAACATTATTGCTATTCACTAATTTAATTAGTTAATTAATACTAATTAATCACTAGCTTAATTACAATTTAGTTATCAGCAATAGTTAATTAGTAAATAAATATATTTATTTGCAAATCATAACTCGATAATATTTTACTTATATGAAATAATATTTATACTTTAAAAGAAAACCTTAGAATATAGACAAGAATATATTTAATGGTAACCCCTACATAATATAGTTTTGCAAAACCAAATGATCAAGTATAATACCGTCAGCATATTACGATCGAAAAATATCTATATCGTATTCATGATTTACAAAGATTCAGGATAATTCAGAAGAAAACAAAAATACAAAAAAAATTTAAAAAATCCAATATTCGGATAACAGAGGTTACAGCAAATTATTCTTAACAACATTTTCTAACAATGGTGAACCAGTTCCTTTAAACTTGAAGAGTTTTTGTTATGCTCCAGCTTAATAGTCTTAAAGAATATTTAGATTCATCTCAAAGGCAACAAAATTCAAAATGTTATGCGACAAAAGTGACATTTTATGATGTACCAATTTTGGTTTGATATTGGAAAGTTTACAAGTAAGTTACACTGTATGCATCTTCTGCCTAAACAAGGACTCAGTTTATGTATCTGACAACCCTATGCGTCTAGCTAACGGGAAGAATCTTTACATTTTGGTTTATTATTGTCATGAGGGATCATGCTTTTTGGCAGGGTCGTATAGCCAAATTCTTTCCATAGATTTATGCATCCAAGATCTCTCGATCACTTATGAAGTTTCATGCGTCATAGGCAGTTACGCATCATCATGAAGGTAGTAATTCTTCAGAAGTTAAACAAAAGCTTATGTGACAAGACTAAAATTGTAGTGAAATACAAAATCAAAACTCTTGTTAACAAAACCATGATTACATATAATGGAGATTTATTACATTCTACATTTTCATTCTAAAGTCGTGGTTATTTTTGATGGAGATCTGTTATATTTTGGGTCTTCTCCATCAGTTCCTCTATCAGTATGAGCCGTAAGATATGGAAATGTTGCACAGAAGGATAATGTTAGAAGGGTAAGCACTCTTGTAGGCTAGGTACTCAGAACCTTGCTTCTTGCCAAAGTGCCAAACTTGAGTCACATACTAGTGCATCTACTAGCATTGGCTCTCCTCTATGTCTTTGGCAATATGCTTTGGCGGAAGGACACAAAACTGGACGAAGATTCAGGACCTTCTCCATTTGCTTGTCTCTTATAACCCCTGTTGACTGTCGACACTATCTGCCATCGACAGTATCTTGATTGGGACTCAAGCCCAATCATAACACAGATGCTACAATAGTGAATACGGTAGTGTCCCGCTCCGCGAAGGCACTAGATAAACAGAGAGATTGGATTGCTGGCTCTACTACAAAATATGATTGATCTGGATGAGTACACAAAGACTCATTTTATGATTCTCTTGCGCCTAATAAGAATCTGAGTTTTTGAATGAATATTATTGCTAATAAGAAGATGGTAAATAATTTAGAATAGTAGTACAATTAGTATGCTTGTATCACATATTGCTATGCTAAGAACAGAGGAAAGAGATAATCTACATGCTAAGAGTATGATTGTTGCTTGCTAATAAAAAATGAACTATTGCCATGTTAAATCAATGAGATGAACTATTGCCATGCTAACAAGAAGAGAAAAGATATTGCTTATATGCCCCGAATTTGAATACTTCAAAGGTAAAATGATATGCTATATCTGAACAGAACTGATTATTATGTTTCAAATAGATGAATGATTGCTTATCCCTCAAAGATGTTCTGAATAGTAGATATGTACAGACAGACTTGTAAATGTTACAAAGGAATGAAATATGTAGGAGCTTCGGCTCTGAGCTATGTAGGAGCTTCGGCTCTGAGTTATCTAGGAGCTTCGGCTCTGTATCAAAGAAGGAGCTTCGGCTCTGAGTTATCTAGGAGCTTCGACTCTATATCAAAGAAGGAGCTTCGGCTCTGACTTATCTAGGAGCTTCGACTCTGTATCAAAGAAAAGAAAGAAGCATTAAGAGCCCCATAGGGATAATGAGTGTCGATAATTAAGAGCCCCATAGAGAAAATAAGTGTCGATAATTAAGAGCCCCATAGAGAAAATGGGTGCCGATAACTGAGTCCATGAGCTACGAGCTGAACTGGAGAGTTACAAGCTGCTAATCGAATTTGCATGTGTCATTCATGTTCTACAAAGAGCTAACAATATAGAGACGAACAGAAGAAATACTGGTTATATTATGTTTATTCTAATCCTTGTATTGTACAGGGATGGACTGTCAACTATGGTAAGAATTACTGAAAAGTGATAGATTTGTTGCTAAGTTTCCTGAACATGAGTTGCTCAAGGAATAATTTATTGCCAAGAATTGTTATGTCCCTTTCAAAAAAAACATATGATATCGTGCTTGTAATTTGACCTGAGATTGTCTTGAATAAAAGAAAAATAATGCCAATGCTTTTGTCCCTGAGAAATGATTATAGTTGAGGAAACAAGCTGCGCACATCACAAGAAATAAGTAGTCATCGTACATAAAATGAATAGTCCCATGTATGCTTGAAATGAAAGAAATGATGTGTTAGCTTTTCAAAGTGTTTTAAAAAGATATAAACTGACGTTGTACTGCATGAAATGAATATAGGTAAAAGTACCAAGATCATATCACAAGAAATATTTTCTTACTAAATGAATTAGTGATCATTTCAGATAAATATAGCTTTTGTTCACAATCACTAGTATGTTGATATGATGACCCATCATTAGTTTGCACATAGGTACAAGACGCATCGAGAAGGATAGTCCGAAGCGATAGCCCGAACCTCATCCTCAGGAGCTAGAAATCAGAAGAGATGCCAAGAGATGGACATCTGTTGCAAAGAGTTTGTTTTGTTTATAAAGGGATGTAATATATGAAACGGGATCATTGTAATCTGTAATGTTTCTGAGGGAATATAAACATTGTATTAGAGAGAATTGAGAGCTTGTAATCTATGTTCAAATGAAATCAATAAAGAGATTTGTTTCTGCTACCTTAGGTTCTATTATATTCTGCAATATGTTTCGTTATGTATTGTCTATCTTATCTTGTTACAGGTCTTGGCCTTGTGCAAGCGCAACTTAGACTTGTATGGTATCACACTCATACGAGGACGAACGATCTTACAGAGTCCGAATTAAGGACGAAAGGACTCTACAGGATCAGGGTGTGACAGAATGGTATCAAAGTAACACGATCCTCTGGCCAATTGTTGATTCGGTTGAATTCAAAGATGTTCTCCTGATGGAAATTCCTTTGTCTACTCGATATCAATAATGACATGAACGTTCCACACAATAAGTCCGTAAATATATTTATAATGCCGGCATATGTTTTATTGATTGATTGAGATTGAAATATTTTATTGAACATGAGCTTTTGATATGAAATGAATCATGATTTCATGGATTAATGATGGCGAAGGATGAGAACTATCGCTTCTATGGATATCGTAAGTTTCTTCTTAAGTTTCAAAGACAGAACTTCTTCTCAGTTGGTAATTAGTACCCCGCTCCACGATGGTACTAGATAAACAGAGAGATCGGATTGCTGGCTCTGTAACAAAAGATGATTGATCTGGGTGAGTGGACAAAGACTCATTTTATGATTCGCTTATGCCTAATAAGAATCTGAGTTTTTGAATGAATATTATTGCTAATAACAAGATGGTAAATCATTGAGAATGCTAGTATAATTAGTATACTTGTATCACATGTTGCTATGCTAAGAGCAGAGGAAAGAGATAATATACATGCTAAGAGTAATATTGTTGCCTGCTAATAAGAAATGAACTGTTGCCATGTTAAATCAATGAGATGAACTATTGCCATGCTAACAAGAAGACAAAAGAGATTGCTTATATGCCCCAAATTTGAATACTTCAAAGGTAAAATGATACGCTATATCTGCACAGAACTGATTATTATGTTTCAAATAGATGAATGATTGCTTGTCTCTGAAAGATGTTCTAAATACAAGACATGTACAGATGGACTTGTACATGTTACAAAGGAATAAAATAGGAGCTTCGGCTCTGAGTTTTTTAGCAGCTTCGGCTCTGTATCAAAGAAGGAGCTTCGGGTCTGAGTTATCTAGGAGCTTCGGCTCTGTAACAAAGAAGGAGCTTCGGCTCTGAGTTATCTAGGAGCTTCAGCTCTGTATCAAAGAAAAGAAAAAAGCATTAAGAACCGCACAAAGAAAATGGGTGCCGGTAATTAAGAGCCCCATAGAGAAAATAGGTGCCGGTATCTGAGTCTATGAGCTACGAGCTGAACCGGAGAGTCACAAGCTGTCAATCGAATCTGCATGTGTCATTCATGTTCTGCTAAGAGCTAACAATAAAAACATGAATAAAAGAAATACTGGTTATATTATGTTTATGCTAATACTTATCTTGTGTAGGGGATGGACCGTCGGCTATGGTAAAAATCACTGAAAAGTGATACATTTATTGCTAAGTTTCTTGAACATGAGTTGCTCAAGGAATAATTTTTTTCTAAGAATTGTTATGTCCCTTTCAAAGAAAACATCTGATATTGTGCTTGTTATTTGACCCGAAGAATGTCTTTAATAAAAGAAAAAAGAATGCCAATGCTTTTGTCCCTGAGAAATGATTATGGTTCATGAAACACACTGCGCACATCACAAGAAATGAGTAGTCATCGTGCATAAAATGAATAGTCCCTTGTATGCTTGAAATAAAAGAAATGATAAGTTGGCTTTTCAAATTATTTTCAAAAGATGTAAACTGACTCTGTATTGCACGAAATGAACATAGGTAAAAGTAGCAAAGTCATATCACAAGAAATATTTTCTTACTAAATGAATTAGTGATCGTTTCAGACAAATATTGCTTTGTTCACAATCACCAGTATGTTGATATACTGATCCATCATCAGACTGCACGTAGGTACAAGATGCATCGAGAAGGATAGTCCGAAGCGATAGCCGGAACCTCATCCTTAAGAGCCAAAATCAGAAGAGATGCCAAGAGATGGACATCTGTTACAAAGAGTTGGTTTTGTATATAAAGGGATGTAATGTATGGAACGGGATCATTGTAATCTGTAATGTTTCTGAGAGAATGTAATCATTATATCAGAGATAATTGAGAGCTTGTAATTTGTGTTCAAATTAAATCAATAAAGAGATTTGTTTCTGCTACCTTGGTTTAATTATATTCGGTAATATGTTCCGCTGTGTATTATCTATCTTGTCTATCTTGTCTTGTTACAGGTCTTGGTATTATGCAAGCGCAACTTAGGTTTGCACGACATCACGCCCAAGCGAGGAAGAATAGTCTCACAGAGTCTGAAGTCGAAATGACTCTACGGTATCGGGGCGTGAGAGAATGGTATCAGAGCAACACGATCCTCTAGCCAAATTTTGATTCGATGAATTCAAAGATATTCTCCTGATCGAAATTCCTTTGCCTACTCAATATCAATAATTAGATGAATGTTCCACAGAAAAGGTTGATAAATATTTTTATGATGTCGGCATATGTTTTATTGATTGATTGAGATTGAAATATTTTATTGAACATGAGCTTTTGATATGAAATGAATCATGATTTCAGGGATTGATGATGGCTGTCATGCCCCAAAACCAGAATACTGGAGATCGGGGGACAGACACAACCAGCTACGTATATTAAAGTGAATCTTACCTCGATATATGGTTACGGCTGTCTAGATGTATGAGGGTTTAACTACAAGCCATTAGTCTCTTAAGGTCAAGAAAAAGCCTAGTGTCTCAATCTCAAGAAAGTAAGTAAATGTAACAAGATGGTAGATCATCAGACATACAAATTAAGGCGTCCCAAACAATACATATACAGATGATCATGAAGCTAGTCATACAAAATGCGGAGACTAGTGTAGAAACATAAAAAATATAGAGTTCATACGGATTACAAATTGTCGTATGGGTACATTGGACCAAACGGGTCTGTATGAAGGAAAGCCGCATGACTGTTCAAAGACATATGCGGCCCATCGACGAACAACTATAGAAGGAAAATATGCGACCTAGGAGGAGCAGTTCGACTGATAAAGCTGACAAGTCCTGGCAAAACATGACAGTTTTGACACTTTGATAAGAAAGATGAGACATGGGACATCACCCAAAAGCAGGGTTCATACGCCTCCATGCGGCCAGAAGAGTATCATCTAGGCCGCATGACACTTATGCGGCCCAGATTATGCGACCCCAAAATTTTCAGCAGCGAAGAGTAATTGTGATTCAGGCCGCATGCTTGAGTCTCATGCGACCCCGCATGATCGAAGACTGAGAATGTTATATGCAACGGGACACGTGGCTATCTGACCAACTCCTTAACTGTCCAGATTTGCTGCAACAAAATCCCAACAAACCGACAGATCACAGCCCAAGAGCGGGTCTTTGCGTACTAATCAGCCACGTGGCCACAAGCCGTCTATGCGGCTCAAATTCTATCCTATTATAAATAGCAGGGTGCCACACCCCTGCCAAAGGCTGGCAACCTTCAAGAAAAAAGTAATATCTTCACGAGCTAGAGACTGCATCAGATAGTCCACGGAGTAAGGCAAAGTTGATAGCACTTTTCTGAGCCTCCACCGTCACCCTCCAGAATCAAAACTAAACAATTATACTTAGATTGTTTCCTAGGCTTTCTTTCTAGGCCCTTTCTTTGTACAAGCGAGTTTGCAATCAATTCCAGTGTTCTGTAATACCTGTTGTTAATTTTTATGGCAAATACGATGGTGACTCTGCTGGGGACATCCTTCTCTTCCAATGAGAAGTTGGTGACGCAATCTGACGTGTCCAAGCTCGGCTCTATATAGCAGATGCTTGTGGTCCGCTTCGACCTACAAGCCTTCAAAGAATTGCTCTCTGAAGGGAACGTCAGCCCGTCTCAGAAGCGAGCCAACCCGAAGAGGACTCGCAAGGCGTCGGTGCACAAAACTATTGCACCCGACCAAGTTCTCAAAGAAGCTCCTTCTGCAGCCCAAGATGGTGACCAGAACTCTTCCGTGGCTATGTCTCCGACCGCAGAGGACCCCACTGTCCCCAAATCTAGCAGAGGAAAACACTACGATACTGAGTTTTTGGGGGCACAAGGGAACTCCATGCGGACAAAGAGGAGGCCGCAGAGAGGAGATGGGCAGTCTGCCCATGCAAACTGCCAATTCTGGCCGCAGGTAGACAACTCATATGGCAGCCAACACTCGTCGCAGGAAGATGATCCATGCGACAGCCAGCTCCAGCCGCAAGAAGATGGTCCATGCGGCGACCAGTCCTGTCCACAAACAGGACGTCTCATGCGGCCCTGCCAGAAGCTCTGTGTTCGACCACCTCTTATGCGGGCCCGACACCATGCGGCCCACTAAAGATGCGACATATATCAGTCTAGACACTTTTTACTATACGCCTTTGGGCGCTAAGTCAAAAAGGTCTAGGGCAGTGCAGGTTCAACCAGCCTAGTCAACTGTCCAAGTTGCTGACTGTCAGTAGGCCCCGTTAACTGTTACATGGGCTCCTGATAGAAAGTTGTACAGAACCACCCGCATCCAGTCCCCCAGGGCTAACGGACAGGGTGGGTCTTTAAAGTCTCCTTCTAAAGATCCAGAGCAAGTGTTTTTACTCTCCATGGATTAGGGAGCAAATATGATGCCTAAGCACTCGTGCGCTTGGGATCCCCGAGTTCACAAGTTTGGTGCAAAAGCAGAGCATCTTCCTACCGACTTACGTGACGTGATTACTCACAAGCGCAAGACAGCAGCATCAACATGCAATGAGTCCCTCTCGGGGCGTCATTACACTCAAGTCATCATCAACTGCTGTTGCAACAAATCAGCAGCACCTGAAGATCGGCAGTCAGTTTTCTAGCGACTGCAGCAGCCAGCACCTGTTCCGACAGGTGCAAATTCCAGGGGACGAAGAGTTTCCTTTTACCTCCTGTAATTCAACTCAAAAAGTTCCCCCAGGCAAAGGAAGAAAGAAGAAAGGCTCTTCCAGCCCCGCCATCTCGGCCAGCATTACAACGAGGCCCTCATCTGGGGGGGTCCCATCAACCACAGGGGTATCTATTTAGGCACTCGATCCAAGAAGAAGCTTCCGACACATGGGGGTACGTCTTCAGCCTCCTTGAGAGTAGATGAAGCTAAGGGTAGCATCCCTCTCAATGTATGCGACAACCCGGTGTACCAAGAGCACACGCAGGGGTAGAGATCCCCCAGAATTCTGTAACAGAATCAAATTTCCCTGAGGGCCACCACCCTTGCCGAGATGATGCGGCTTCCTGCACAGGGGGTAGCACCCCTCCCGAGTCTGACGAAGATGATATTTTGACATTTCCTCACGATTTATCTATACAAGGGCACGATACTGAGAGTACCTCTGCCATAATCCCTTCTACCTCTACCCACGTGAGAACAGTCTTTACGATTGATGACGATCTTAAAGCGCCTTCCGACCGACAATGGCTAGAGGTGCTCAAAGCCATGATCCTGTCTTTGGTTAAGTCCGTGGACGAAATTAAAGTCGCCTTGCCACCTCTACCAGCGAGGACGCCCGGACAAACAAACTTGGAACCCGCAGTCAACGCGGACTCCAACACGACCGCCCCTCCTTTGGGTGATGATCCTGTAGTGCCATTCATTCTTTCAGCTGCAGATGAAGCCAAGGAGGCTAGGAGGGAAGTCCAAGAGCTCCGAGTAATGTTCAATGCCCGAGACTCCTCTTGGGATCTCAGAATACGGCAGCCATATCCCGTCGCATGGAGAGACGTACCTTTTCTACCATGGTACAAACCATTCCATATTGATTCTTATGATGGAAAGACCTTTGCTAGTCGGTACATGACTTACTTTGAAGTCACCACTGACCACTTGCCGCATGGTGACGCCATCCTCACGCGATTATTCATCGGAGCATTGGAGGGGATCGCGTTCGACTGGCACCGCAACCTTCCCGACAGCTGCATTCACTTTTTTGACGTCTTCAAGCACATGTTCCTGGAGAGATTCTACGAAGTGGGGCATGATGTGACGATGTCATCCCCCATGGACGTCGTTCAGGGAGAGAGGGAGCCGACGAGGAACAATATCGAGCGGTTCCGTCAAACCACGATGAGATTGCCTCAGGACAATCCCGAGAGCTCCCTGATTGAAATCTGCTAGAAGAAGCTGCTCTCAGCAATTAGCTTCTGGATGGGAGACGATCAGTTTAGAGGCTGGATGACTTTCCTTATAAGTGCTACCAACGCGAAGAGAAAATTAAAGAAAGCTCGCCAGCTGGGATTACACATCCCAGACGAAGAAGATAAGGGCAGATGTCCTGGTCCTACTTCCATCCACAGGACATGTTGATTAAGACCAACTTGCATGATCACCCCTTGTACTACACTGGATACATAGGTGACATGAAGGTAGATAGGATGCTTATCGACCCGGGATCGTCAGTAAGCATCATCCCGAAAAGCCTGCTCTAACTTTTTGGTATCCCTATGTACCGGCTAGCAGCAACCAACACTACCATTAGCGGGTTTAACTCAGGAAGAAGCTATCCCCTAGGGAAGATCTGGTTGAAGTGCCAGATTGGAGACCTGAGGACGGAAGTTACCTGCTATGTTATAGATGCAGACACCTCCTACAACATCCTCCTGGAACGTCCGTGGATACATGACTATATGATCGTGCCATCCACCCTCCACCAGTGCTTCAAGTATGTCAATAGACACGGCTTCGTAAGGACCGAATTCGCCAACATCGACCCCTTTAAGGGGATTGAGTCATATTCTTCGGAGGCTTGTTTTTATGAAGAATCTAAGAAGTACATCACCAACAAACTGGAGACCAGTATAGGGCCAGAGAAACCCTCGATAATTCACCTCCAGACCCATAAATCTGGCAAAGCTGCACCCCTTATTGTAACCATGCATGAAGAGGTGCCTAGTTCTCTCATTCAAGCTGTGC
This sequence comes from Iris pallida, assembly GCA_029216955.1. NCBI lineage: Eukaryota > Viridiplantae > Streptophyta > Magnoliopsida > Asparagales > Iridaceae > Iris > Iris pallida. The sequence continues at coordinate 5,445,486 of JANAVB010017399.1, forward strand.
AGTCGGAACCAACGGTAATCCGATTCCTAAATTCAAAAGTCAAAGCCCATCATAGGTCCGATGGTGATCCAGTTACCAAAATCTATCCGAAGACAATCAGAAGATACAAAATCCCTTGCCGAGCCAATTGCCATTCGTCTTTCCAAGACGAGCCGGCAACTAAATGCCGATCCGACATACTCAGGTAAGCCAATATCTCAAGTTCAACCCTCGGTGGTCAAGTTCCAAAGCCAAGAAGATTTTTGCACCAAATCCAACGCTTGTCGTTTAATGTGCAGATGAGCTACTTTACGCTCAAAAGACCGCTTCCTTTACGCATGAAAGTTATTTGAGTTTTTACGCTCAAGGCTATCTCATCTATTTTTGTGTGCATAGAGTTTATTTGAGCTAGCTATACGCTCAAGGCTACTTTTTAGCCGCTTTTGGCAGGAAGTTTGTTTTGGGTCATTTTACGCTCAATCTTTTCTGGCTAGGTGAGAACATTGTATGCATATGTAGATTTCATGCCACACTTACCGAGGAACGTGTGTACGTGCTCTCCCCATATTATTGAAGTTGTGGGACACGTGTCACCAAGCGTAGAGACTACAATTCTACATGGTACACGTGTCATCACGCGTAGAGGTCGATTTTCAATCGTGGGTGGCAGTTACTTGCGTAGAGACCCACTTATGTTACTTTTTACGCACAGAGAGTATAGTCTATATATAGACTTATTTTTAAATAGAAGGTATAAGTTTTTTTGGAGCCCAGAGACTTTCAGAGCAAAGTGATTTTCTAGAGTGTTTCTCTTCAACTTTTTTTTCAAGAACAGAGTGAACCAAAGCAGGAAAGCATTCGAATGTGCCATCAGTGCCAATTGTGTCGATACCTTTCTGGTGACTTAGTTCTTCCGGTTGTTCTTCTTCAAGCAGTTCTCTTCATCATCATCGTGTGGTCCAAAGAACAAAGTGATCGCTTTCAGATCAGACTTCCATACCAATACTTTCCAGAATTTACTTGTTCTTTTGTACTTTTTCTCGTTTTCTTTCAAAAGCCTTTTAAGGGCATTTTGTTAAGTGAAACAGGAGGTATGTGACATACAACAATCATGTTCTTGATCACTCCGAGATCACAGTTGGACCGAGCTGGTCGTACGAAGAGCAACCGGTAGGCATTCTTGATCGGCGAGTGAAGATGTTGTGAAATCAATCTATTCTATTGGTTCGCGTGGCTTGCAAGCATCACTCGCCAGGAGAGTCTACTTGGGAGCGCGAGGACGACGTTCGAAATCGTTACCCGCATTTGTTTGACAACTAAGGTATGTCTTGCACATGATACTTTATGGCTTCTTGCATTGCGTAATATTGCATTCGACCCCTACCATGGTCTAATTTTGAGGACGAATTTTTTTTAAGTTGGGTAGGATGTAAACCCTCTAATTCATTAAAGTATTTAAAGTTAGTTTGTGTAAAAATTAGTGCTAAAAATACATATATGCATAATATTAGGAGTGTAAAATAATAGTAATAGCAAATACTTAAGTTAATGCATAGTATGGGTGTAAGTTTTTATGATATATTTATATGTATATATGTATGTGTGTATGTGTGGATTTATTAAGGTGCATATATTTTTATATACCTATATGTGGAAATATATGTGTATATAATTATATCTAAATTATTAAACTATTGAAAAGAGTTATTTAATTAGAAATAATAAATAAAAATAGAATTTAGATATTTAAATATAGTAATAATAATAAAATAGAAAATAGATTTTTTTAAATATTTTTTAATAAATAAAAAAAGTAATGAAAAAGAATAAGAAAAGAATAAGAAAAAGGAAAAGGAAAAGAAAAGAAAAGAAAAATAAATAATAACCACCCACCCACTTAAAGTGGGCGCCCCCCCTCCTTTCCTAGTTGCTAGCAACAACCCAACGTGAGCCTAACAACCTAACCCGGGGAGCATTTGACTTATTTAGTAATCCTAGTAATACTAGTTTTTGCCCCAACTTATTATAAATATATCTTCCTCCACAAACCTCAAAACCCTAGACTTCCAAAAAAAATTGTAGCAAAACATACCCACTTCGTCTACGAGTTTATTTCATCAGCAACGGAGTTGTGTGAGCGACGAACGGAGCATCGAAAGTCATTCCCTCGTCATCTACGGAGCAGTTTTTTCACTCAAGGCATCCTACTTTCCGATGACGTAACTTTTTACTCGTAATACCGATTTTTGATCCGTCAGATTTTCTAGAAAGTAGACTTGACCCTCTTCGAGATCCTCCAGATGGATTTCGGCATAACCATCTAACTGGTTCAAAAAATCGAACCGAAGTTAGCAAAAAATCTATTTTTCTGGACTGTTAAATTCAATTCTAAACGACAACTTGTCGGCCAATTTTCTTGCCGTGCATTAAAGACTTGTAGAAACTAATTAAAAACAGTAAAAGACAACATAACCGAGATCGCAATGCATCTTCTGGATCATCGTTTCGATTAACGTATAAAAAGTAAATTGATGTTGAAGTTGGAAGAAAAACTGTGTTAACTAATATAAAATTCTAAAAAAATTCTCGATACGGTGTGCACCCCGACAAACTGGGTGACGTGGTCGCGCGCTAACGCATTGAAAGGTACGAATGGACGTTGCTGATGTATGGGAACTGACGGAACTCAGTTGCGTCGCGTGCGTGCGATGAAATCAGTCCGTATCCGTCAAGATACCCCCATATCGCCAATTTGCAAACTTTGCCCTAACTTCGTGTACAGTCGTCAAGTCGAGACAAAACTTATGCCAACAGGTCCGAATCGAAATTTTAGTCCTGTGTGTCAAGTATGGTTCAATTTTGAGAAGGTCGACCGGAATCCCTTTTTCGCGGTCCCATGACCCACTCAAACGGACAATTTTGTACGCGACTCATCGGAATCCAAAACTGGACATACTATTGAGTTTCTCTCCTCAAACTGAATCCGTGGACATATAGTTTGATAACTTTAGAGACCATAGACTTTGGCATGCGTTTCGGTGCAAAGCGGGTTCAACGACGGACATCGTTTTGACCCAAAATTACGATTTTGCCCCTGTTCTAGAATTAGACTTTTAGACAGGCATTTTCTAGGTATATCTTATACACCGAGTATATTTTTGATGTTTGTTTCAGCTTCCGAAGTTGTTTGAAGATTGTGATGTTTCTTTGCTGACATTGTGATTTTCTTGACATGCCACTTTGTACCAGCAGACAAGATACCTTGCCACCTCTTTTGTGATTACTTATTTCTTATTTTTAGTTATTTATATTCAGTATTTCTTATCTGTCTTGGTTAGTATATTAATGTGCGTCCAAGTCACACTTAGGTACAAGCGACTCTATCGGTCATTTTCTTGTTTTATTTATATTCTTGTACATTGACTTAGCCTAGTGACCACCCATTGATGTTGAGGTATTGGTATATCTCATATGGCCTTGGCACTTTATTTACCATATGATGTGAGTCACATGTAGGACACGTACCCTCGTAGTCGGTTGGCCACCGATACGTATGGAGCGTACGACGGATAGGAGATACTGCCAATAGAATTACATACTAGAAGACTTGGCGGATAATAGAGGTACATGTCAGTCATGGAGATGATGATACTAGGCATTGGGTGGGGAGAACAATACCTGATGTATAAGCTTCGATTGTACTTCCCTTGTAACCCGGAAGATCCGCTGGAGATACGGGTATGTTTAGCCTCTCATGTTGGCCACTGTCGTTCTTGGAACGTTATACAGTTGGTCACTGGTGCCCAAGAGGGGACTATATCGGATCCTATATTCAGCCAGGGCTCATGCGTCTAAGAATTGTATCTCAACTGCATATTCACAGTAGAATGGTCAGGAACCCTATTGCATGCATACCTTTCTTTCTTATTATACTATCACAGTTTTATGGCATGGTGTTTTCTTGTATCTTGTTACGTCCCTCTGAGGACCTGATTATCTCTCCAGGATTAGACGACTTCCCGCAGGAGTACGGGGTGGCATTGGATTCAGCTTACATCGATGACGCGGCAGTTCCTTCTGATTTCTAGTCTATTCCTTATTTGAGACATTAGTGGGCATAATTTTTGCATCTTTTTCTTTCTATTTTGCGGAGGTTGGACTTCGATCTTGTGAGAATATTTTCATACCTGTTTGAAGTGGCATGTTCACCCGGCTATCTTTTGATACACTTATTTATTATTTGGACTCTATTATCTTCTGTATTGAGCTGTGATGAGATTAGATTATATTATTCTGGTATGTGATTATTTTATTTACAGCTTATGTGCATATATAAGGATTCCATATATTGGAGTATTCTTCGTACATTTGCAGCTGGCATGTTCACGTACTTGGTCCTATGTATTTTGGGACTGGGGCGTTACAACAGCCTTTCTCTTTCTTCTTTCCTTCTCTTCTTCTCTGATCTAATCAGATACTTCTTGTGGGCTTCCGTCGCTACTGCTGCTAGCAACTCAATTTGTACTTTCCTAAAAGAAGCACAACTTTCGTTTGCTGTTGTAACAAAATATCTTTAGATTTTCGTTAACCATAATCTTTCAAGGATCTCTGTGGTGTACCTTCTTTGAAGTGTTGCTACGAAACGTTGTTACTATTGAGACAACTGTTTCGTTTCTCTATTTTCTATCGAAAGTTACGCCTCGGGAATAACAATTATATACCACCAAACATGTTCTTTTAAATCTCTGTACATTTTTGTTGCTCAAAAGTGAATAGAGTAAAGGAATCTATGAGCTTCTTGCATGATTTCTTCTCTAAGTTCTCTACTAGACACACATATTCTATTCCTATGCTTCAATGTGCCTTCTTCAGCTACAAAATGTTCCTCCAGTAAAAGGAAAAGAAAGTCATTCTTGGAAGAAGTTAAGATGACTATACGTAATGAACATTAAGTCTTAGTAACTAGATCAAGAAAATTTGAGTATGTAAGGGTTGGTACCTATCGTGATATGGATGGTATACTTATAGAGGTACAGAGGAGTAAAGATATATCCTTTTGTGTGGCTCGAGTTAGGATAAGAATATAGGCTATACTCATTTCACCTAAATGAGACGAATAGTTATGGCAACAAAATATTGGGAAATTTTTTTTTTAAACATATCCGTAAATGTTGGAATAGTGGCATGATCAAGGACGAACCCTATCTGAGATTCTAGGATAATCCTAAGCTACTAATGATCATTCAGACGGAGGATGTCGAGCTTCTACTCCTACTAGAATTTTAGATTTTCTATTAAGGGTTCCTAGGATAGCATTTGATTCTTACAAATGCGACTAGCTAATCTTCTACAAGTCCTTTGGGATTCCTAACTAACTGGTTTCGATGAAGGACTTAACATAGCTATGGTTTACTAGTCTACTTGAGATAAGATTTCTAATTCTACTCTCGTGTCCTCAGTTAGGTCCAACTACTGAAGATAGGAATATCACAATTAATCCTTAAACTCTATCCTATACTCCTGTAGATTATATACCAAATTCCTTAATAGTATGACTAACAACCTACTCCTTTCTAGCTACAAGAAGTTATCCAATACACACAAGTACATTTAACCCTTCTGCGTCTATCCGCTAGGTAATGGTGGAAGTAAATACTAGGCGACGCTTATCTATGGTACCTTGGCAACCAACTTACCTATTAATCAATATCCTAGTCATAGTTATTAATAAGTCATTTCAAGGCTATTCCTACTATATCTAGATGTCTGTCTAGTATAACAAAGTTATATTCAAATATCCTTAGATCCTCTTATGGTACAATCTAACACAACGTATCATTTTAGTATATTCCTTCGGTAGAAATTCCTCTACTGAGGATTCTCCGGGCCACTGTCCAAGGTAACTTTATTTTCTAACATATGCATATTTTCATGATTTTTACAACGTCTAAGGAAAAATTTCTCAACCTCTATACAACCCTAAAACTCCTACAAGGATTATACTTATCTCAAGTATGGTATCTGTCGAATCATTCTATTCATGATGTGATCCTTGAGTCCTTCCAACTATATTCTTCCACATGGGCGATTATATCCTAATTAGGGAAATGTGAATAGCTCTAAGATCTCTCTATGTAATCTCTCAGATCACTTGGATCACTTTTGTTGAAAAACGTATCACATCTCCCTAACTAGACCGATTTAAACTTTTATACCTCTCGTTCCTCTCTATCTAGCATAGGTACTCTAATACATCTCTATCTACATAGGTAGATAGTAGAATGGTTTAGCCTAATGATTCCTATCATATTCGCTTTAAGTAGTATATATGGATTTTATATTGTCAATCTGATCTACTCAGTCTATCAATAGAGGTGTCTATCCAAATCCTTCTTACCTTAACCAATCAATCCATTTTTAATTACTATCAACTGCCTACTATCTTACAAGAGAATATAGCCTTAAAAGGTTCATCAAGCATGAGTTGTTCGTCTTCCCAAAATAAAGAAGGACAAGAGTCAAAAATAAGGAGTTCAAGAAAGGATGATTGACTTCAATTTCGAGTTCTAATAAAGATAGATAAGATTGAAGAGATTTTTAAGCGCAGTTGTGGATTGAGTTCCTATTCTACTATCCTATCGTAGGCCCACTCGGTATAGTAACATAATCGAAATGGCTAACTCGACCTGTATAGGCCACCACAAAAACATGTCACACCCATTCCCAAAATATATAGGAAACCTAAGGCATGAGCATGCCAGCTGTACGACTAGAATAAGTATTCTGATTTAGTAAAATTATCCTAATCCTAGTATGCTGTAAAATATAATAATATATGCTAACTAATTTATATCTCAATCAACAAAAAGAATAAAAATTAAGAATAAACAATATGTGCCATGGTCTCCAGCCCATTAACATATATGTTTGATTACACCCGAAGACAAATATGGGCGTATAAGCTAAGCTAATAAGTAGAGGGCAAATAAATATAAAATCACGGAAGATACCTGAATAGAAAATAGCAACACCAACAAGATCAATGAACTAATTCAGCTCAGTCATCTACCTGGAGAGATCACCAGGTCCTCAGGCGACTAGTAAGGTACATAAAAATAATACCATAATGAAATGTAAAGGAAAATGACAAGGGTAATAATAGTTCGGGTCAAAACATGGTTTCGCATCCCATCAACGAAACAGTGGACCACCCCAACAACCAAACAAGGACATGGGGTGAACCACCACTCCTAGACAAGACACTATCCCATAATATAACACAAACTGAACCAAACCATCTAGGTGCATTACTAGTCAAAAACTATACTCGAATGTATAAGTGGGTAGGAATAAAGCATAGCATCTGCTAGAGGCTTTCGAATGAACTTGTATACATTCGGACAGGATCTGACGCGCAGTCAGGGCCACTGAATGGATATATCCCCTAGCCATACTTTGCATCACTAACATACCTTCCGACCGTGCTCTGACGCGCAGGCAGCAGCTGCTGTCGGATATATCTAATAGAAATACACCCATAACCAAGAATCTATGAACCCATGACCGAGAAACTATGAGGCTGTGGGCTAGTTCATACATCCTAGTAGTTTTCCCCGTCCATGTATCAAACAAGTCATATCCATGGCTTTGCGATCCATTTCCCTATGCAAGTCACTATCTAGACTCCGCTAAATCCGTAAATGAACTGACACACGAAACGCCCGTATCGGTAGCAAGTCGAATATGTAGGTTTGTGCCAACTCTATGATCCTCACTCTTGTGTCATGTATAAGACGTGTTAACAAGTCAAGGAAGTTATGATGCATAACTTCAAAAAAATCGAGAATGTCGACTATCATATATGGTCAATACATGCACGTACACCAACGTCGATAGAAATATTGATGGCACCCAAGTCATACTTGGACGCATTCTACTAATGTAAAATACTACCAAACACAAAAACATCATGAATCAAGTACGAGTACAAGATGGTAAGGTATCTTGCATGAAGGTTGCCCTATGATTCGACGGTATCCCGCAAGCAAACTCGTCAATCTAGTAAAGCGACAATGGTGGAACTTTCATAAACATCTCCGGATGCTAAAACTGACATTGCCAACATTCCCGAATAAGCAAAATAGATAGAATACGCTACCACAAGTCCAATTCTAGATATAGGGATAAAATAGTAATTTTGGACCAAAATGGTATCCGCCGTTGGACCCACTTTACACCGAAAAATGTGCCAAGACAAAGGTAGTCCAAATTTGACATATTATGTATCAATCTGGGCTAGAACGATGCCACGAGTCCAATGATGGTGTCGAATTTGGAATCCGATGTCCTGGATTCAAAATCATAATTTTACATGTTGAAAATTTTGATTTCGATAAGCCAATTTTGGCGTCGATTTCAAAAAAGCAAACAACATCCTATGAGACTAAAAATTTTATGGCACAAAGGTAGTTATACCTGCTGCACACTCGAGTTGGTGGTTCATCAACCGGAGCTTCAACGAGGGAGAAACAAATTCACAAAGTTGGCTCTACGAAACTGTCCAAAATAAATGTCTTTTAAACGGTCAACTTGGTGGCCAGTTTGATCTACCAAGCGATCGAATTAACGGATGAAATTTTAGGTGAACGAAGGAGTATATACCAAGATTGGAAGAATCGAATTGATGGTCCAACGGTCGAATTCTCCAGCAAACACGTCCAAAGTTGCTGAGACGAAACTCAATTCTGAATTTGAATTCGCACGCGTCACGACGATATTTTGTGCAAAATGCATGTATTGACTGTTTCTCACTTCGAGAAGGAAGGCTGTTGCTGCTGCGGCTTGATGCATGCGGTTGTTGCAACTCAGGGCTGTGCGCATGCGTGGGGGGGTGCACGCATGGTGGAGGCACGACGTAGGGGCAGCGCACGGCCCTAGGGGCGGTGAGGGACCGACGCCGTGCGATGGTCTGGCGCTTGGGTGTACGCGGCCATGCTGTGGCAGTCGCTGCTATATACGCGGGGTGGGGAAGTTTAGGTTCTGTAGGTTAGGTATTATATATATATATATATATATATATATATATATATATATATATATATATATATATATATATATATATATTCCTTTATAAAAATATGTATTCAAATGAATAGAATCTAAAATATTTTAAAAACTCCTTATTAATAAATGACAAAAATCTAGGAAATATATAAAAATAATTTAAGATAATAAAATTTATTAATAAAGCGCTATAACTAAACTTATGTAATTTACAAATAAAGCATTTATAATATATATATATATATATATATATATATATATATATATATATATATATATATATATATATATATATATATATATATATATATATATATGTATATATATAAGATAATAAAATTTATTAATAAAGCGCTATAACTAAACTTATATCATTCTGAACAGCTGCCTGAACCTCCCCAGGGGTCCAGGTCGCGAGTGTTAACTAGGCAAACTCCAAGTAAGGGTGCAGGGTTCCTCATCATCCTCTGTAAAAATTTCAACAGGTCCAGTCAGGAAGGGAGCGAGCACAAAACATCTCACGCAGCTCATATCATGTTAGAAAATATAAAGCATGCAATAGAGTAAGGTATATGAAACGCTAAAAGAAAGAAGTATATGAAAAATAGTAGAGATTTGATAACAGAAAATATCTAAATATGATAAGTAAGAACTGTAAGCCTACTGTGATTTAGAGTACAATATGGTTATGTAAACGGGTTAGGTTGTACAATAAAATGGGACTCCTTTGTACGTGAGTGTACAATGGACATATATAATTTCTTATACAATAGGATTGATCACATAACTACTTCTACTCTCCCTCCCCAATCAATACACAAGGATCCAATTCAGTTACGTTACCTTATATAATGGCTTGTACAATGGCTTGTACAATAGCTTGTATAATGGCTTATACAATGGCTTGTACAATAGCTCAATGTGATAATGAGAGTACAATATGCACAATTAGTGTACAATGATAAAGGTATTCAATAAATATAATATGTAAGTGAAACGCACATCACAATATGTATTTAGTGAATACAAGGAGATAACATCTCAGAAGAAGATCCGTATAGTACCAATCCGTGATAATGATCGTGTCAGCATCAAGTACAGTAATCTAGAGCAAGAATATAAATCCAGACAAGTATGAAACGGTCAGAGAATGTACTCGCCTCGTATCTGAATGTCTAAAGTAAATGTACTGTCCGAGATGAGGTACCTGACTCCTAGTTAGAGCAACACAAGTCAAGATGTACAAAGGAAATAATAAATATAATCTACAATGCATCTGCATGCTGTCTAGGTCAAACTAGACTAAAGTCAACACTTGGTCAACTCCAGTCAACTAGACTAGTCAAACTAGGTCAACTAGGTCAAATCCTAGCCCAACAAGTCTAATAAGTCTCACTTGGCCTAACCAAGCCTAGTCTAGCAATCACACACCAATCACAAGGCTATACAAGCCAAACACAAGCCATCACATTCAATATTATACATAAGAGAAAGGAAGCTAACATGTAAAGCTATGTGTGTGTGTGAACATGGAGGTGTACATGAAAAGAGAATTCAATACTAGGCCCTATATCACATATATGTATATATAACTATAGGAAAACTCTATTTACCACATTAACACATTTAGCCATGTATAGTATATATATATATATATATATATATATATATATATATATATATATATATATATATATATATATATATAGAGAGAGAGAGAAGAGCATGTATATGTGTTCATGGGTGTGTGTGTGTGTCATGAAAGTGCATAAGAACATGTGTGTGTTATCATGGAATGAGTGTTAGGCAATGTGTGAGTGAGAGTGTCAATGAGTGAGGGTGTGAGGGTTATATAGTGTAGTGTGCATTGTGTGTGGAGTGATAGTGAGGCATGACAGTTGTGTAGCAAAGTGTCAATAGGAAGTTAACATTCACATATATGAGTTCTCATGTATCTCTTATTTAGTGAAACAAAACTAAATTCCAGTTTTATTCCTAACAAGGCTACATATATTACATCTATTATTACATTACATTCATGCTTGCATTCATTCATCATTCATTTATTCTCTTGCACCACTATATGCACCATACATTACATACTATGGAACCTACATATTCATTACAAGCCATACTTATACATGCTTACATTAGATAGGATACTTACACCTCATACATTATTTATTTAAACATTTACTCATGCTTGTATTCTCTATTTAATTACATAATGTATATACATTAACATGGGTTAAAATCAAATAGAACATTATATTACACACAAGGGTGCACAAAATGTATATGCTGAATAGTAACTCCTACTAATAATCAATACTGTACCATCTCAGCATGAAATAAAATCTAGGATTAAAGTATGTTATAGATCTATGTGTTAGCTTTCCGAAACTTCAAACCGATCGCGTTTTCGATTTCGGAAACTCCCGAAATCGCGAAAACACCGAGAACGCATTTGTCTTTCGTACAGCTGACACTCAAATAATTCTCTAGAAAGTTACAGAAAGAATTAGGCCTATTAATACATGTTTTTAGAAATCTAACTTCAATACGCTTCTTTTAAAAAAAACAGGAGATTAAACCAAGCTTTGAGCTAGAAGTTATGACATTTCTAAGTTAGGGCTGAAATTAAAAACGTGGATAAAAATCATGACGGATTTGGGTAGTTTGAGACAAAAGAACACAAGTATATAACATAATATATCAAGAACTCACTCTCTACACTAATATATATATATGAGACACTATAGAACACATCTCCAATACAAAAATATGAGATTAAACATGTAATAATTCATTCATACATAACAACAACACATAGTGTGTCCAAATTTGGGATTTTCCCACATGGACACAACCACAACACAAAGGACACTCCTATGACCTCCAAATAGACACGAAATGGACACAAATAGAGATACAACCATGGGGGTCATTCTTATGGGTTCAAAATAGACCTATATGTATGAGGAAATGAAAAGGAGAAGGGATTTATACCTCCCGGTAGATCGAATCGAAGAAAAGCCTTCCCGAAGCGACACCGACACGTAGAGATTCCAAAATGACACGAACGATCTCCGAATCCTCCCAAACTTGGGTAGCTTCCTCCTTGGCTAGAATGGAGAAGGAAAGAAGAAGATTTGGTGGCAAAATGAAAGGATTTGGTGGAGAAATTGCTAGGGATTGCTCTCTAGAAATTTGGGGAAGAACAAGAGAGAGAGTGTGGATGAGAATAATGAAATGAACTTGAGCCTATCCTCTCCCAAAGTGGCTGGCCATATGAGGCTATTTGTCCTATTATGGTAAGGTCCAAAATGCCCCCACTAACCTATTCTATGAGTATTAGGAAAGGGCTAATTGGTTGGGGCTAAATTAGTCATTCTAAAGTCTCTAATCACACTAACCTTATCCATAATAATTAGTCTAACCTCTAACTAAAATATTTCTATCATGTGGACTAAATTTAATATCATGTGGGCCATGCCTAACTAGTGTGTGGGTCCTACTAGAGTCAAACTACCCCCGGGTCCCCGTTTCAAGTCAGATTGAGTTGAAATTCGAACCCGACTCAAATAACCCCAAAACAATATCATAAATAATAAAATGATATCAAAATAATTCAAAGAGGTCAAATGCAAAAATATCCTTAGGCCAAAAATGATATTAAAATATCATAATCACATGGTTAGGCTCTAAGTCAAACAGTCTTTAGGGTTTCACTAACAAAACGTCAAAACCACAAGTCATAAATTTAAATAGTTTAAAATAATTTAAAAATCACTAAAAATCATAATATGAAATAATTATCAATAAACAATAATTATAATTACAACATTTCAAAATTACCCTCATCTTGAAAATTGGGTGTTACAATCCTACCCACCTTATAAAAATTTCGTCCTCGAAATTAAGATGATCGCACCCCTTCTAGGTCAAACATAGTCAAGGGTCAATCACTAGTCAATTTTCTCAACATTCTTGTACTTGGTCATCAGCTGGTCAACTTCTTAGGATTTACCTATGCTAGCTACCTAGGTGTTGGCAACTAGAATTTAGCAAAAGAGAAACTCTATAATAGACTAGCTCTTAACTTCTCAATCCTATCAAGTCACCTATAACTAAATACCAACAACCTAAGCACATGAATACCAATTACCACATATATATATATATGCTCAAGAACAACAATCCATCACATATATCCTAAGTATATCATCTATGTATATACATGACTGATCAACCAAGGGTTAAGACAGACTAAACTTATAAGGGTCTGAAACAATGCTTAGAACTAGGCTAAGGATGAATGGTCTGAATCAAGGGGACATGGTATCTAGTGAAGGGTCTGCACACTGCCTATAAAGGTGATCAACATAAAGGAACTCAACACGAAAAGAACTTAACTAAAATGGAAAACTGAACCAAGTATAGGCTAAACAACATGTTTATAACCCTATACAACAATGGCCTATAGATACCAACTAACCTATATCCCATATGCCAATATCATCTACAATCTATCTATACAAATAGACCTCTCGGTCTTAGGTGAAACTACAACTATACTCAAAGGCAGGCTCTGGTCATGGGTGCCTCACTGGAAAAGGTAGGGAAAGTAGTAATAATCATCAAGGTTGTAAGGCATACTAACACCCTATGTGCAACTGGTTGGTATTATAGATAGCAGGAGAATTATCTGCAATGGGTTGCTATTCTAACACCAATGCTAACTATCACCTCTAGGGTACAGACACTCTACAAGCCATCATACCATTTACTATGAAGGAACTACCTATGAATAAGCTCTACAAAACTAAATATCCCTACTCCTAAGTCATTTATAACAATCAAAATGGTATGATATTTAAACCTTCTCAAGATACAATCTGTTAATCATATTCGTCTGTGCAAAATCATGTTGTCCAGAGTCTTCATCATGCTAGTGAGCAAGGCTACGATAATCACAGAGTCCTTGACTAAGGTACGTACCTCTAGGTTCATGGTATTTAAAATTTTCGTACTGCCGCATGCGACGGCAAAAACCTTAAATTCCCATATCCGAGAATACATCCAAAATCTGACTACATGTCCTCACTATGCCAACTAACATGACTATCGAGGATTCTAGATCCCATGATTTAGGCGACCTAGCCCATATGATTTTCTCAGAAGGAAAAAAAACAAACACAACAAAAGAGTAACATGACAAAAATAAATCAATCAACAAGGAACAGATGGAATCGGATTTCAAGGTAATTATAAAAGACAATTGCGGGAATGGAATTAAGAAGAACGGAACTTGCAGCAAGTTCTCCAACGGTCTGTGCATCATCGACTGTCCTGACGATAGCTCGTCCTGCTGGTTTTCTCTGGTCTGCTGCTGATGCTGCATGAACCGCTGCTGCTGAGAGAAATCAAAAATGACAGGAAAAGTTTCTGTACAGACAGAGGTGCACCTCCAATGTAGCAAAAATGCCAACCTGAGTCGGCACAACAGAAACTGCGGTCTCGAGGCCCTGATGAACAGGACGAGAGGTGGCCAGTCTCTCGATAGTATCTCCCGAACCGAAGCGATGAGATCGTGTCTTCATAACCATCATGAAGACAGATCAAAACAAGAAGCAATTACTGAGAATGAAGCAAAAAATCAAGGGAGGACAGTTTATATTCAAGGGAAATCAATAAGCAGCAATTGGATAAAAGGAATATGATTAAGAGTTTTTTCTAATGTGATTGAGTACCCCAAAAATATTATAATCCTACTGCAGGCTGTAGTGATACTCTAGTTCAAATACCACTACATAAACTCGACCTGCATGGGCCACCACTAAAAACGTGTCACGACCCACACCCACCGGGAGGGTACGAGTACGTAACAGCGCCCAGCCTACGCCGCAGTATCGGCGGTAGAACGTTGTTCTAGGTCATAAACTATAACTACATAACATGAATATACTCTCCAAAAGGAGGCCAACACAGAGGTACAACTCAATCACAATCTAAGGCAGAATGTAGCACGAAGGAAATAGATAAGAAATCCTCAACTGAGGTACAACAGAAATAAATAACAAGTCTCAACATATATAAAATATACAACTCTGAAAATAAAGACAACAGTTAAACATGAAAAGAAAGGACAGTCTAAGCTATCTACACTATACAAGGTATCATTCTGAACAGCTGCCTGAACCTCCCCAGGGGTCCAGGTCGCGAGTGTCAACTAGGCAAACTCCAAGTAAGGGTGCAGGGTTCCTCATCATCCTCTGTAAAATTTTCAACAGGTCCAGTCAGGACGGAAGCGAGCACAAAACATCTCACGCAGCTCATATCATGTTAGAAAATATAAAGTATGCAACAGAGTAAGGTACATGAAACGCTGAAAGAAAGAAGTATATGAAAAACAGTAGAGATTTGATAACAGGAAATATCTAAATATGATAAGTAAGAACTGTAAGCCTACTGTGATTTAGAGTACAATATGGTTATGTAAACGGGTTAGGTTGTACAATAAAATGGGGCTCCTTTGTACGTAAGTGTACAATGGACATATACAATTTCTTATACAATAGGATTGATCACATAACCACTTCCACTCTCCCTCCCCAATTAATACACAAGGATCCAATTCAGTTACGTTACCTTATACAATGGCTTGTACAATGGCTTGTATAATGGCTTGTACAATAGCTTGTACAATAGCTCAATATGATAATGAGAGTACAATATGCACAATGAGTGTACAATGATAAAGGTATTCAATAAATATAATATGTAAGTGAAACGCACATCACAATATGTATTTAGTGAATACAAGGAGATAACATCTTAGAAGAAGATCCGTATAGTACCAATCCGTGATAATGATCGTGTCAGCATCAAGTACAGTAATCTAGAGCAAGAATATAAATCCAGACAAGTATGAAACGGTCAGAGAATGTACTCGCCACGTATCTGAATGTCTGAAGTAAATGTACTGTCCGAGATGAGGTACCTGACTCCTAGTTAGAGCAATACAAGTCAAGATATACACAGGGAATGATAAATATAATCTACAATGCATCTGCATGCTGTCTAGGTCAAACTAGACTAAAGTCAACACTTGGTCAACTCCAGTCAACTAGACTAGTCAAACTAGGTCAACTAGGTCAAATCCTAGCCCAACAAGTCTAATAAGTCTCACTTGGCCTAACCAAGCCTAGTCTAGCAATCACACACCAATCACAAGGCTATACAAGCCAAACACAAGCCATCACATTCAATATTATACATAAGAGAAAGGAAGCTAACATGTAAAGCTATGTGTGTGTGTGAACATGGAGGTGTACATGAAAAGAGAATTCAACACTAGGCCCTATATCACATATATGTATATATAACTATAGGAAAACTCTATTTACCACATTAACATATTTAGCCATGTATAGTATATATATATAGAGAGAGAGAGAGAAGAGCATGTGTATGTGTTCATGTGTGTGTGTGTGTCATGAAAGTGCACAAGAACATGTGTGTGTTATCATGGAATGAGTGTTAGGCAATGTGTGAGTGAGAGTGTCAATGAGTGAGGGTGTGAGGGTTATATAGTGTAGTGTGCATTATGTGTGGAGTGATAGTGAGGCCTGACAGTTGTGTAGCAAAGTGTCAATAGGAAGTTAACATTCACATATATGAGTTCTCATGTATCTCTTATTTAGTGAAACAAAACTAAATTCCAGTTTTATTCCTAACAAGGCTACATATATTACATCTATTATTACATTACATTCATGCTTGCATTCATTCATTATTCATTTATTCTCTTGTACCACAATATGCACCATACATTACATACTATGGAACCTACATATTCATTACAAGCCATACTTATACATGCTTATATTAGATAGGATACTTATACCTCATACATCATTTATTTAAACATTTACTCATGCTTGCATTCTTTATTTAATTACATAATGTATATACATTAACATGGGTTAAAATCAAATAGAACATTATATTACACACAAGGGTGCACAAAATGTATATGCCGAATAGTAACTCCTACTAATAATCAATACTGTACCATCTTAGCATGAATTAAAATCTAGGATTAAAGTATGTTATAGATCTATGTGTTAGCTTTCCGAAACTTCAAACAGATCGCGTTTTCGTTTCCGAAAACTCCCGGAATCGCGAAAACACCGAGAACGCGTTTGTCTTTCGTACAGCTGACACTAAAATAATTCTCCAGAAAGTTACAGAAAGAATTAGGCCTATTAATACATGTTTTTAGAAATCTAACTTCAATACGCTTCTTATAAAAAAAGAAAAGATTAAATCGAGCTTTGAGCTAGAAGTTATGACATTTCTAAGTTAGGGCTGAAATTAAAAACGTGGATAAAAATCATGACGGATTTGGGTAGTTTGAGACAAAAGAACACAAGTATATAACATAATATATCAAGAACTCACTCTCTACACTAATATATATATATATAAGACACTATAGAACACATCTCCAATACAAAAATATGAGATTAAACATGTAATAATTCATTCATACATAACAACAACACATAGTGTGTCCAAATTTGGGATTTTCCCACATGGACACAACCACAACACAAAGGACACTCCTATGACCTCCAAATAGACACGAAATGGACACAAATAGAGATACAACCATGGGGGTCATTCCTATGGGTTCAAAATAGACCTATATGTATGAGGAAATGAAAAGGAGAAGTGATTTATACCTCCCGGTAGATCGAATCGAAGAAAAGCCTTCCCGGAACGACACCGACACGTAGAGATTCCAAAAGGACACGAACGAGCTCCGAATCCTCCCAAACTTGGGTAGCTTCCTCCTTGGCTAGAATGGAGAAGGAAAGAAGAAGATTTGGTGGCAAAATGGAAGGATTTGGTGGAGAAATTGCTAGGGATTGCTCTCTAGAAATTTGGGAAAGAACAAGAGAGAGAGTGTGGATGAGAATAATAAAATGAACTTGAGCCTATCCTCTCCCAAAGTGGCTGGCCATATGGGGCTATTTGTCCTATTATGGTAAGGTCCAAAATGCCCCCACTAACCTATTCTATGAGTATTAGGAAAGGGCTAATTGGTTGGGGCTAAATTAGTCATTCTAAAGTCTCTAATAACACTAACCTCATCCATAATAATTAGTCTAACCTCTAACTAAAATATTTCTATCATGTGGACTAAATTTAATATCATGTGGGCCATGCCTAACTAGTGTGTGGGTCCCACTAGAGTCAAACTACCCCCGGGTCCCCGTTTCAAGTCGGATTGAGTTGAAATTCGAACCCGACTGAAATAACCCCAAAACAATATCATAAATAATAAAATGATATCAAAATAATTCAAAGAGGTCAAATGCAAAAGTATCCTTAGGCCAAAAATGACATTAAAATATCATAATCACATGGTTAGGCTCTAGGTCAAACAGTCTCTAGGGTTTCACTAACAAAACGTCAAAACCACAAGTCATGAATTTAAATAGTTTAAAATAATTTAAAAATCACTAAAAATCATAATATGAAATAATTATCAATAAATAATAATTATAATTACAAAATTTCAAAATTACCCTTATCTGGAAAATTGGATGTTACTGCTAGGCCTCTCCTGTAATGGCTAATATATTAGTGTACACATCTACATTAACCGTGCCAAATTTCCTAGTCGACATGCACCTCAAAACTTAGCCATGGCTAAGGCAATATATTTATATAGTATTAGGCTATTGTAAATATAACCATATATATACAAAATTATATTTAAACCTATTTAGCTTTACAACATCCTAAAATAATTCTACTAAGTCACGGCCACCTAGTCATGGCTCTACCAAGTGGAATTGGCTTGGTTGGGTCCAAATATAGTTTTTATTCAAACTAGAATCCGAAAATGATCCAATGAGTCTCTTGTGCCATTCGTAAATAAATAGCACATAAAAATTTGATTGAGTGGCACACCCTTGGCATGTGTATCGTAGTCTCAAAATGGATCAAAACCATATATTGGGTCAAATAGTTTTGATCAATGTCGAGTCCCGAACTCGAGTTCGAAGTTAGGTCTAGAATTACAATAATCGGTCGAATGGTCTAAATTGACACGAAGTTGTGCGAAGTCAAAACGATGTTAGGGAACAAGTTTTGATGGGACATGATATACCAAATTGAAGATCAACCTGTCTATTTCGAAACTCATGAAGGGCATTTCAAAAGATGGGCATGTCTTGTGCTTCAAAAATCAAAGCTACGGAAAAGTATGCCTATAGTCATATTGATATAAAAATCTAGTTTAAAATATAAATAACTATAATAAATAAATAAAATAAAATTTTAAATATTGTCCAAAAATTAGAAGGCTTACAACTTCGACTCGATAAGTTCTTTTCACCCAAACCTAGTCCAACTAGATTAGTGGAGCCTAACCTAGTTTGCCCTAACCCTATAGATCCATACTAGATTGATTTTATCAGTTTGGATTCACTAAATTTCACTCAATCTCTATATTTCTAAAATAGGAAACTATAGATACACTAAACCATATCTTTAAATTGGATTATCCCCTCTCCCCTTTCCTCCTAAACCCGACGGCACACATCCCTACCCGAACACACCCCTAAGCCCAGGCCGACAACCTCCAAACCCCCATCGTGTGACTTTTTACCCCATTCACCACCCATGCCACCCCAGACCCTCCTCTACCATCCTACCAACCACCCAAGTCATCTTGTGGACTTTGGTTAGCGGCACAAGCTACCAAAGTGGTTTTCTTCTTACCGAATTAATTCTGAATTTAGCAGTAGGTTGGTTGGCTTCTACGCTATGTTTTATCTATTTTTATTCATCTTTTTGTCATGAAACTAGCTGAAATGCGTAGCCCTACAAGTCTACTTCGATTTCCAATTTCGTACTCATGTGGTTTTGTACGGTTTGTCAGTGGCGTCCGTTACAGGAATATTGGTCCAGACTGAACCAATTTCGGTGTGCAAAAGTTTTCGGAGACTTGCGAGGCTTTTCAATATCAAAACAATTGTTGGTAACATCCTAACATCCTCCTTTATCATATTATAATACTCATTATTTATATTTGTGAGTTTTTCATATATTTGTTCAATCATATTCTTCGTGCGAAATTTTGAACCAAGAAATCCATTGATCTAGCAAGTCTTTTGATCACCAAACTTCGTGGAATCCATATATAATTCTTGTCGTATATTTTTGACATCAAATCATATTATTTTTCATATTATTCTTGTTTATTCCAGAATTTAAAACATATAATTTTGGGGTTGTTTGGTTCCGTAGCTATCTGACAAGTTGGCAAATTATATTACTAATTAATATTGATACATTATAGCATTACTTTTTCTAAAAATCTATATAATAATTGTCCAAAAATATAAATTTAATTATTTTAAAATTTAGAATTTTTATTTGTATATTATAAAATATTACTTTATGTTATTACGATACAATATGTTGATGGTACATTATATGTAGTCATATACTAGTTAGTTAGTATAGGTAATGGAGTATATATATATATAGTATGTATATGTACGCTAGTTATGTTGTTTAGAATTAGTATTGATTTTAGTTTGTTATATTTTAGGAGTTCGTGATCGATTGACTGCAGAGGTTGGAGCCGGATCGTTGCTTTACACTGTTTTCTCTATTCCAGGTTAGATACCTTGCCATACTTGCATTGTTTAAATTCATAATATTGTGCTTGTGTTTGTTAGTGTTATTCTTTAGTAGTGTGCATTCAAGTATGACTTGGATTCCATCGATGGTGACGTCGAGATGTGTATGTGTATGACTTAGTGTATGGAAGATGTTTCAGCTAGTTGTGGAGTTATACTTAATAACTTCTATGTCTTATCATGTATCATACATGGCACTATGAGTGAGATTTATTATGTTGGCACGAACTTACACATCCAGCTCGCTACTGGTGTGGAAGGTTTGCGTGTTTGTTCATACAAGGATTAGAGTGAGTCTAGTTAGTTCTTTGCATTGAGATATAAGTTGTTCGTGTCATGGATATGAAGGGAGCAATTCATGGGCAAGGAAGACTATTAGTAGAAGGATGAGACAGATATTCATCAGCCTTGTGGTTGCCCCGTTATGAGTTTATGGTTTCTCAGTTATGGGTGTATTGCTAGTGGATATATCGACAGCGGCCCTGACTACTCGTTATATATGGTCGGGAGGTATGCTAGTATATACATAAGCCTCCAGCAGATGCTATGCTTTATTCCTTTACCTACGATCATATGTACCAAAGTCATCTTTGATTTGTATACCCATAGATGGTTAGTGAGTCATGTTATTGATTTATTCAGTTCATATATGGCATGTTTCTTTTATATCTTGTTACTCTCTTTGAGGACCTGGTTCTTTTACAGATCCAGATGAGCACTTGTATCCTACTGTCTATGGACTAGGGATTAGACAGGTTATCTCGATGACTTAGAGTTTGTGTTAGAGGAGTTCCCTCATCCAGGGATATGGAGATTGATTAAATTCTTGGATACATTATCTAGTTAGACTATGTCCTGGCTAGTATTTTAATTTAGTACTTTATTATTATTTCCAGAATTATAGTTTCTTTTCCGTGGATATATTTTACTAGACTATTTGACTATTTGAATACATATTTTTTGTAGTGGATATTAAGACTCATTTCTATTTTATTCAGACATCTTTATATATTTATTTCTCTGCGTTGATGTTGTTGTTCTGTGGATGAGATTATAGTGTTAGGGAGATATAGTTACATGTGACTGTTGTACTTAGATATATTACATCATACTACGGCTAAAGTAGGTCCATTAAATTGTGATACTTATTCTAGTTCGTACAGCTGGCATACCCATATCTTGGGTTCCTATGTAATATGGAACTGGGGCATGACAGGCTAAGAGCATCTGCTACTACATTAGCTTTCCCTAGATGATATTGAAGTAAAATATCAAAGTCCTTCATCAACTCTTGCCACCTTCGCTACCTCATATTCAACTCTTTCTGAGTAAAGACATAATTCAAACTTTTATGATTTGTAAATATTTCTACCATTTCACCATATAGATAATGCTTCCATAATTTCAAAGCAAAGATCACAGCTTTCAACTTTAAGTCATGGGTTGGATAATTCTTCTTATGAGGCCTTAATTGTTTAGAAGCCTAAGATATGACTATATTATTCTGCTCTAACACACATCCTAACCCATTTCCTGAAGCATTACTATAGATAGCAAAACCTTATGTTCTAGATGGAAGTGATAAAATAGGAGTTGAAGTTAATCTTTTCTTTAATTCATCAAAAGTAGCTTGGCAATCTTCTGTCCAAAAAAGTTTTTAATTTTTCTGAGTCAGCTAACTTATAGGCTCTGCAATCCAAGAGAAATTTTTCATAAATTTTCTATAATATCCTGCTAGGCCCAAGAAACTTATGACTTCTAGAACTGAACCTAGAGTAGGCCAAGACTCAATTGTTGCCACTTATATAGGATCTACTAAGATTCCATCAGCAGTATAATATGGCCCAGGAATTCAACTTTATCTAGAAAAAATCCATATTTAAAAATTTTCCATAAAGTTTCTCCTTCCTTAATATCTCTAGAACAAACCTTAAATGTATTCATGCTCCTCCATTGTCTTTGAATATATCAGAACGTCATCAATAAAAACCACCACAAATTTTCTAGAAATGGAAGAAACACTACTATATATATGAAGGTAACTGGCGACACGCATGCCGCCATTTAGGACAATATTCATAGATAGACGACTAACACATTCTATGTGAGTTGCTAGCCTTATCGAAGGCATCATCTAGTTCGTATTACGGTCGCACCCACAAATTGGATTACAAGTCCAATTGGTGGTCCTATAATACCACGTGTTTGTCCTTTGACACAGGGAATTCTCAATGTTCCTCCTAGGTCGAACAACCTCGATGCTCCGACAATCTTGTTTGAGGAACCCAACACCTTGTGCACAAGTAGTCCATGACCATGCAATGCATGAATAATTAATTATAAAACACAAGCATGGTATTGATCAAAAATATATCAACTAAACATATCCATTCGCAATACTCCAGCATCTTGTGCTATCACAATATATCCAATCATTACTTCAAATGGCACCATGACCCAACTCAATGTTCCATTCGACAATTATGCCCAACTTAATGTTTCAATTGGCACTTATGCCAACTTAATATTTTTTAACAACGACATGTAGGCCCTGAACATACCGAGACAACAATATCAACAGTTTTATGGCATTTGTGCCAGAACTGCTCACTTTGCTGATGAAGCATACCTTTCGATGTTATGACAGTTCTGTGGCATTGTGTCACAACTGCCTACTTCGCTTAATATGCTATATTTTATAAGTCTTGTGTACATATGCACACCACGATACAGTATAAAATATTCTATGACTTAGTGCTCAATATTTTACGATTCGTGCACTTGATGCTTATCTCGATAAAGTTCCTTCTATATTCTACAACTTAGTGTTCAATCGTCCTTTGACTCATGTACTGAGGCACGTCTTGAAATAGTATTCAATATTTTACAACTTGTGCACTGAGGCACTCGTCGATACAGTGTTTCAATGTTATATGTCTTTTGCATTGAGGCGCTAGCTGATACAGTGATTCGATGTTCTATGACCCGTGCGCTTGATGCACATTTTGCTTCCATTGTTCAACGTTCTATCTTAGAGTTTAACATACATTATGACTTCTATTTGTTCGACCCACGCACATGGAAATCCATGAAGTTACTTAGCATAGAATGGTACAATTTATTAAGGCATGACGAAGTAGAAAAGAAGGGTCAAAGTCCTTCCACCTATGTCGATCGACTATCGCTTCGTCGAGCCGATGCAGCTAGATTCCTTAACTTTGTTGCACGATCATCTTATCTGACTTGACCATTTGAACACTTCGTGCTCCTTCGAATTAATCGACTAATTCAACCTATCGTGCCCATGCCTCAGTCTGTTGCGAGGTGATACTTTGGTCTCGGCAGACTCTATTACAAATAAGGCAAAATATTAGCCTTAGAAAACTCACCATAAAAGTCTGCACATGAAACCGAACTCAATAATACTTCATCGAATCAATTTAATACTTGTTCGAATCTACTCGACACTTTCGATTCAACTTAATACTTCTTTGAGTCAACTACCCATTGTAATGCACCGTACGGTGTGGGCATTACAGATGATATGATTTTCATATGTAAAAATGCTATAGAGATTGTATCAGTGGAAAAAATTAGCCACTTAATTTGAAATCAAAGACTTGGGAATCCTTAAATACTTTCTCAACATCGAAGTTGTCAAATGCAAGTCTAACGGAGCAATTTTTATTAGTCAGCAAAAGTATATGCTTGGTTTGTTGAAGGAGACATAAAAGCTTGAATGCGTCCTACTGACTTTCAAATTGATGCAAACCACAACCTCTATGATAAAGAAATTGGTAGACATTGCTCAATATCAGAGACTAGTAGAAAAACTCTTATACCTCTCTCTTACATGATCGTACATAGCCTATATAGTTAGGGTTGTGAGCCAGTTTATGTCATGCCCCAATTTTATAGGATCATTCATCCTCACTTTGGTATCTTTGGAACCGGTTGTCCTCACTTGGGCATGATATCGTGCAAGCCTATGTTGCGCTTGCACAATGCTAAGACCTATACAATAACAAAATAGATAGAGTCGACAATAGCACAGCGAAACATAAATGTCAAAATTGAAGCAGCAGTGGACAATATTGTAGAAAATAGAATTAAACACAATGATAACATAAACATATTCTCTTTATTGATGTATTCGAATCGATTACAAGACTCTATGTATCTGTCTGATACACGCCATTCTTCGCTTACAATCTCTTATGAACTATACATAATTACAATGATCTCGATCCATACATTATATCCCTTTATATAAAAGACCATCTCTTTTGCATATTCTTCTTCTTAATTTTCACCTTCTGAGGATGACGATCTGGCTATCGCTTCAGATCATTATTCTTGAACACCTTACACTTGCACGAAAACTGGTGGTTGGTGAGTAATTTAACGTACTGGTGAAAGACAAAGGATACACTGTCTAAAATGATAACTAAGTATTCATGTGAGAAAATGTTATATTATTAGTGATCTTGCTATCTTTTATCTATGTTTATTTCATGAAATATAAGATCAGATTACTTCTTTTGAAAACACTTTCAAACCAACATATCATATATTTTCATTCAAGCAACTATTAGGTCAGTTCCATGTATGATAACAAATACAACTATTCTAATATGCACAGCGTGTTCCGTGAGCTATATTATTTCATTAGGTACTATAGCAGGAAAATATCATGTATTACTCATTCTTTCTCTATGTAACAATTAGCATCATATCAGTAGTTCAGTTTTATATCTCAAATCGTGACAACAACATTCATGGGAAATATATTATTCTTAAGAACAGTTTTATGATAGAAATATAAGCAATACAATTAAATAAAATTATCATTTTTACAGTAATCCTTACTATAGTCGACGATCCATCCCTGCACAAGACAAATGATTAGAATAATATTAGAATATGTACAATAAGCTTTCTTGTTCGTCTCTGTATGGTAAGACTAGGAACAATCTTTATCGATGGATGCACGTTGATTAGTATATTTGACTTAAGGCTTAGCTCTGCACTAATACATGAACAAACCAGTAGATGTGACTCAGGGTTCAGCTCTTTACTAGTACTCACTCATACTAGAAGCTATGACTCACTGTTCACCTCTTCACTGATGTACACATGTACTGGCAGCTGTGGCTCAGGGTTTAGCTCTTCACTAATTGACACCTAACTATATGTTACTCCTCGTGATTAGTAGTTGGGACATTTTAGCCCACCTCACTAATAAACTAATACCCCCATGATCATGAGGACTTCTAGCCTCAGGGTGTCATGTTCCCTAGCCGAGCGATCCTGGGAACTAGAGATCAGTCGAAAGATTATATATGACATTACATATGATATTATGGCATTATGGCTATATTCATTGAAATAACAAAAAGAAAACATTCGACAAGCTGCCATAAAATAATCCTTGTCGTTCCATACATTCATGCCCCTTTATACATTGAAACTAAAATCATTTAAGATGAATTGGCTTCATATAGGAGAGCTTCGAGCTGCCTCCCTTTTTTCAGCTTCAGTCTAGTTTCTTGCTCTCGCAGCATGCTCGTCACCTGAAAAGTTAGGATTAGTACACTTGGGACTGCACTAATGAGCGGGATGAACCCCCATTTGTCTAAATCGATACTTCTTATTAAGGAATTGCATGCATCAAAGATGTCTTTTTATTTAGAAATAGATGATTTATAGTTCATAATGATGGCATAACATAAAGCAGTAAACAACATAGTAATTCTTAACATTTCTTACTATGGACGTGCTCGTTCCAGCATAAAACAGATATAATACTTTCCACTTACACAAGACAATAGGTGAGCATGCAATCTATCTTATATGCGGTAATTGGTGATATCGATACCATAAAGGAAGATTACATAGCATTTTGACGGTCCCTATCATCCCGGGTTGTAAGACCAACTAGAGGTCTAGCAATACCTTGCGTCGAAGCATGACTTCATAATTTTCTCCTAGGTCGATTTGATTCCAGTGCCCCGGATACGATTTCGAGGAAAGCTAACCCTGTGCATAAGTTATCCATGACTATGCGAATGCGTGAAAAAATTTATCTATGCGACAGATGTATGACATAAACAGAACTAAGCAATATAATCCATAACTCATGCAATAGTTCATCCTTTACCTCAAAGTCATATATTTTGATTTGGCTTTCCACATGCACCAAATATCCCGAGGCACCATGCCACGAATCGATGTTTCAATGCACTTTCCTTTCAAGAGTTTTTCAATTTTGAAACAAACTACTCGCCTCGATACGAGGCATTAAGTTATTATCTCTAGGCTTAGTTTATACTAGTTACATTATAGTTATCCTATGTTCTTTATCTTAGTGGCACATCATGTATTCAACTGGCATCATTGATTTAAACATTTGAACATTAAGAATTTGGTGATGGGAATGAGTAAAAAAGAAGGGGCTAAACGATCTACTAAAAAAATGTGTCGAGAGTAGGAGATCATTTCGCAACGATCAATCCTCAATTATACGAGCTCCTAAAATTGGCACAAACATTATATTAAAATCCTTCTTCGATCCTTTCCTTCAAAATTCTCAAAGGTGAATTCAAAAATCGACGCAAAAGCATACTCATCAAAATCAAATAGCAAAACATCAAAAAAACCTGAGAAAATGAACAGCAGGCCGATCCCGTCGAAGGGACTCTTATATCGAGCTTACTTGCTAAGACACAGTCTACTACATCTAGGACTTATTCCAACAAATTTGATCTATTTGTTGTAATGGCTCTCATATCATTCGTCCAAATCGATTTTATTGATGCCAAAAGGTTTTCATATACCAAACTCATTGCTATCAGATAGCTATCTATATTCCGGAGCATGGTGACTTGCCATGAGCCTTCTACATAGTGCATCCCCTAACGGGAGTGGGGCACTACATAATATGCCTCTAATAAAAAGTTTCGTCCCGAAACTTAAGAACAAGGGTCTGACCTCTAATTGTCACATAACTAATGATATTTCTCCTTCATCTCTGACTCTAACTCCCATGTCGATTCATCAGCTAAATTATTCTGTCGTACCACGTGGACCAAGGATATCGATTGATTTTGCAGGTCCTTTTTTTTATGATCTAAAATTTGCACAGGCTCTTATGAGTTTGACAAATCGGCATGCAGCTACAACTGATCGAAGCTAACCATGTCATTTGGATCATGCACGTACTTCCGAAGTTGGGAGAACTGGAACATGTCGTGCACTTCAGCCAGGGCAAGGGTAGCGCAATCCGATAATCAAAGGCCGCCACTCTTTCAAGAATTTTGAAGGGCCTACAAATCTTGGACTTGGCTTGCCCTTAACTCTGAACCACATGACGCTCTACATCGGCGTAACCTTTAGAAACACGTTGTCCCGACCAGAAACTCTGACGATCGTCGATGGGTGTCCGTATAGCTCTTCTGCCGACTTTATGTGATACGAAGTCTATCATGCGGACCTTTTCAATGGCTTGTTCCACCAGTTCCGGCCCGAGCACCTGCCACTCCCCTACTGTATCCCAGTATATTGGAGATCGACACTTCCTTCCGTAGAGCACAAATGGAGCCATCTGGATGCTTGATTGATAACTATTGTTCTATCACTAGTAAAAAATGCGTGTCCTAACTAGCCTTCAGATCTACTGCACAAAGATGCAGTATGTCTTCTAATATATAGTTTATGTAACTCCACTTCCCGGTTTTTTTAAATAAATAATTAGATTTCAAAAAAATTATACAATTGATATTATTAGCTTTAAATACTAAATGGTTTTAAATAATAAATTTAGGATGATATATTTTTGGAGGGAATTTAATTGGGCTACTTTTCAAATTTGAAAAGTTGTTGTAACAACTTTGGGCCCCATGTGATTTCTTAACTGATTTTTTATCCATTCTCAAATTAATGAAAGGGGGAGGGGGTAATTGCTAAATACTTTGAGCGGGGGGGGGGGGGGTTATAGTGTAATATCTCTTTTGTGGCAGGGGCTGATTGCAAATTTACAACCCATTACTTATTCTTTTGAAAAGAGAGAGAGCATTCACTGCTGCTCATTCATTTCTTTTCTTGACTTCCGAGAGAAGCCTGAGCTTCATCTCTTCCCCATTCTTCGAATTCGAAGAACCCAGCCCTAATTTCTTGGCCATGGCGACGATCCCGACGAAGCCAACGACGAACCATCCGACGACACGACGACGACTCGAAGACAACGACGAGGCCTCTTCTCTCCAGCCATGGCGGTGGCCGACTGTTCCTTCGGCGAACGACCATGGCGAGGCGGCAATTTCTTTCCCGAACGTCGGCTGATCTCTTCTTCGACGGTGAGCCTCCGCAGCGGCGACGGCAGTGGGTCACTTCTCCGACGACTTGGTCCCGATCTCCGTAGCGAACGATGCCATGTCTCCTCGATGACGACGGAAGAGCATCGAGCAGCGGCGAACCCTCTTTCCTTTTCTCGGCATTTTCGAACAGCGATGATCCGACCTCTCCGACGGTGAAGGCAGTGGTCGTGGCATACAACGACGACAGAGACCCCTCATGACGGCGGGATCGACGACCACGACAACGATGGCGATGGCGACGGATCCGGCGGAGCACTCTCCAACATCAAGTTCTCAGCAGCTCGACCAGCAGCGACGGCATCTCCCTGTTCTCCTTCTCGACGACGGAGATCGATCACCTTCGCGACGATCATTCTTCGACAGCAATTCAAGGTGGACGATCGGGCCTGCGCCATATTCCTTTCCCTTTTATCATTAGATCCAGACCTCTGTAGGTACGTCATTGCCCTCACGGCCTACGTTCTTGATTTCTAAGGGATTATTCTCTAATTATTTTGATCAATTTCCTCTTCTTGACATGGTGATTTCTGTGTAGATGTCGATTCAATTGTTCGGACCGATTTGTGAGCTGGAGCAGTTTTTCTTGTCACAACCGAAGCATCGACTATGTTTCTGAGGCGAATGAACGAAGTTGATCCCAAGATCGGTGAGTATTGGTTGTAACTTATTCGTTCTTCTTAAATTCGAGCAATGATCATTTTGGACTGTCGATCTTCTGTTCCTTGGTGATTTTCACCCCTCGACAGTTCAAGAATTAATATTAGGATTCCGTGTTTCTCCAAGTATGACATCTGTTTGATTATTTGACTCAAACAGGGTCTGTTCGTGTTTGATACGTGGGTATGTGTGTCGGAGATCGTCTCTCGTATTTTTATCAATTGGTCGGGATCTATTTCGAGGTACCATCTCATCTCTGTGGACCTTGTTGATTGAGTCAATTAAATCTGGGAATTAATAGAGTAATGTACAGGGGTGTCCTGCAAATACGGGTAGCATGTATCAACTATTTTTGCTGTTGCTCGTGTCCTGTGTACGTGGTTGGAGAATAAAGAAGTAGCAAGGGATTGGTCGAGTGGTATTAGAGTCCAGTGTTGCTGTCAGGTTGTTTGGTTCGTGTCAACTGTGTTCTGATTTGTGTCGGGTATAAAGTCTACTAGTCGAGTGGTGTGTACACTGCATTTCAAATTGTACGCTGGGTTGAATTTATGAGCATTTGGCTGTGTCGAGTTATCTGGATACATGTTGCTTCCCAGATTCCTGAGCCACAATTGACAGGAAGGGTTGATGACCGAACTATTAAAGCAGAGTTCAGTTGCAGAATGGAGAACCAAAAGGCTGGCTCATGTGTTGAGTTGATGTTGTATTGAATGTTTAGGTTATAGCTTGTTTGTATTAATATTTTCTTGAAATGTTGTCAATTGAATAGCTCAGTTGTGTAAGAGTTCCCAAATGAGTTTTGCTTGAATTAAGTTGGCTTGGGATGCTATGATAAATTATTGAATCCTATGCTAGTGAAATGATAGTACAATACTAGCTAGCTATCATAATCTTATGAAGATGGTGTAAGGCTGGTAATAGCTTATTAAATAGTTATATAGTTGGGTTTTCTTGCATTGCCAAACCCTTTTCCAACTGATCTTATATGTGAGGGACTACATGTAGCCATTCTAAGTGGAGATTTAGCCTGTAGAGTATTAGCTAAACTCTATGTAAGCTATATGTTGTGGTTAGTTGAGTTCAGCGAGGCATGATAGAGTACTCTTGGACCTTGGCTATAAATTCTGAGAGATGAATTATATAAATTATTTTTCAAAACATGGTATATTAAATCTTTTCTGTAGGAAAATGGTAAAAAGGCTTTGTCTAATTTCTGTTTTAATAGTCACATTAAATTCTTAGATTTTTACAAGATATTTTTAATATACTCTAGGTATAATAGAGTAAGGTGTGTAAATTGATATTGGACTAATAAGTAAATAGATGAGACAGATTTGTTAAGTCAACTAGTTGATTAGAACTTAACCAACTTGTAAATCATATATCAGAAGGACTCAGAGACTTCTATCTTTCTACCCTTGATCACCCGGAGCAAGGAAAGTACTTTTCTACGGTTTTGTACATTTACATTCTTGTACCCTTTCTTGTGACACGTTATGACACGATATTCATGTACCCCTGTATTCCTATACCATTGTTCTTGTACTTATTAGTATCGGGTGGGGAAATACACTAGCCATGTGACCAAACCCGGTTACTATATATTCCTGTACCTAGCTTAGGCCTCGTACTGTGCACGCGGGTCCTAAGTCGTACCATATTCATGTACTCCTGTGCATGCTCCTGTACTCACCCCAGCCGGTCACATGGACTAGATGTATTTCAATATTGTGCACTTGTCATGTCTGGTACTTCAGGATTATAGTTTTATTCCTGTACTTTACATGTTCCTGTACTTTACATTTATGTATTATAGTTCCTGTACTTATATCGTGTACTACTTTCTTGTACTTTTATGTTCATTCTTGTATTTCATTTCCTATACTCATGTACTCTGTTCATATCATGTTCATGTTTTATTACCTAGAACTGTACTTTGCTCCGCTCTTGAATAGGATATGTTGCAGGTATGTTGCAGGACATTGTTCTACTCTATGGGCCAGAGCCCAGGATTTAGCTGAGCATGATAAGGCTTAGCTTTGAGGCTTCAGGTTTAGATTACTTAGCTTTACTTTGAGATATTGACTTTAGAGTTCATAGCACTTTTTATTCCTGTTGATTCTGGTACATTATGATATCTGGATTTGTGGATTATGGTGATCATTCTGGGATACGCATTAGATGCTGTGATTGTATATTTTCATGTTTATCTGTTAGATTTCCCTAGTTTGGTACAGCTTACTTCGTCGTGTCTAACGACAAAGGCTGGACATATCCGACTTGTGTCCGATTATTCGGGAGCGGGTCGTGACATGTTTTTAGTGGTGGCCCATACAGGTCTATCCTAATGGTACCTAGGTCTTAGCGTACTATTGGGGGACTTGATTACACTAGGGAAACTTGATCACAGCATAGAAAAAATCAAAAAATAAGGGTATATCAGGTATATCAGGTGTATCAGGTATTTTAATATTCTATAAACACTTTTTGTATGTAGGTCTAGGTTATTTTAATAGTTTTCTGTTTTTTCAGATAATTCAAAAGCATACGACACCAGAACTGTTGATCCACCTACACTTGAAGGTTTCGAGCTTCCACTACCTTCTATCACCCTACTATCCTCATGGGTAGTACGTAGTTGACGGAGACGCTTGATGAGTCCCTTGACAACCAGAGGGAGCATGCCATCCTTTTCAAGCCAGACTTGTGGATATACTCTCCGAGCCAGAAAAGACTTCTGAATTCCAGACTCTCAGACACTTGGACTTTTTCAACACCGAGCGTATATCTTGTACCAGGGAGCAGATCGAGAACCTGGAGTCACCACTGAAGATCATCCAAGTTTCTAAGGACCCGACTTCTCTGAAGATTAGAGCCACCAGCCAGGAGATTCAGAATATAGCACGGACAATAGGACAAGACGGTAAGCTGAAGCTCATGAAGGACATGAAGACTTATGGTGAAGAAATCAACTATCCTGGACCCGCAAAGCATCGTAACACTCAGTCAGCGCTTCTTCGGTCACACCACCAGTCGCATCATCAGGAGCAGGTCTCAACAGCCAGCACGCCAACAAACGTATATTCCTATCAGAGACTCTGCGTTTCAGCCCAGCGGGAGATTCAGATTCAGCCGGCTATCAATTGTATTTTCTACCGTAGCTCAGGACACCACTACGAAGAGTGTCATAAAAGACGAAGGCTATGCTTGTATTGCTGATCGCTTGCCCACCAAGTCAAGGACTGCTGGAGACCGCTGATCACACTGCCCAAGGACAAGCACGAGGAGCACCAGTATCACAGAAGAAGGACCCGCCTCTCCAGATTCCGCAAACGCATGGAGCACTACCGTAGGGACCAGCCTACGTCAGGACAGCTGAAGACATTGAAGAGATTCCAGTCCCAGAGAAATACTGAAGACAGACTGAAGACAGAAGATTTCTCTTGCATGGTTGGAAAAACTATGTATCTTGATTAACAATCCAGTCTTCCCTTAAATTACTCCTATCGCATTGATCGTTTTTTGAAACTTCTTGTTTCTATTTTAAAACCTTGGTTGATGTCGAAACTCATTTTGAGATATTGTTTCCTTCTTAGATAAACTTGTTTCAGATCCCAAATCGATAATTGTTTGAAATTCATTATTCGATACTGTTGGCATATTCATCATTCCTGACCTTGTTTTCTAGTGATGGCTCCTATTTGCAAATTTTGTTCATTTATCAAACTTCGTGTTAATTGATATTTAATTGTTTCTCGAGATTTTATTTCAAAATCCTGTTCCTCATTCGAAACTTGTTTAAGCTTCGTCCTATTCAGGACATTGTGGAGGATTCCTTTGAAGGTTTGAAAGATTTCTTTTCCTATTTTGGGATTATGACTCGTTCTCTATATAAGACTTGTTTTCCATTCATGATTTTTTTTTATTTGAGAGTTGTTGTCCACTACTTTGTTTCGGTCTTGCTTCCTACTCGTTTCAGTTTTTTATTCGAGGCTTTATTGAAATTTGGTTTTCTAATCGTGATTTTGAGATCCTGTTTCCTATTCGGAACCTTGCTTTCCTTCGAGATTTTGCCTCCTATTCAAGAATTTGTTTTGTTCACGACCTTATTTGACCTCATTTTCTATTTGAGATTTCGCTTGTTTTATACTCACCATTCAATGCTTGTTCCCTATTCTCTGCTTGATACCCTATTTCTCCTCACTAGTCATGACCTTGCTTCTTCTTCGAGAATTACTTTCTATCTACAATTTTGTTGATATTTTAGTTCTAATGAGACTTTGTATACTATTGGAGATTTTATTTCCCATTCGGGATCTGTTCGAGATTTTGTCGTTACTTGAGATTTTGTTGAACTTCGTCTCCAATGCATAATTTATTTCTTATTTTGCGACATTGTCTTATATTTGATGCCTTGCTACTGTTCATCCTTCGAGACTCTGTTATCCCTTTGGGATAATGTCCTATATATGGAATCTTGTTATTATTCCAGATATCAGTTGAAATCCCGTTATAATTTGAAACTTCGCCCTATCTAAAATTTTAAATCTCCCTGGTTGTTTTTTTTTTGTAGTCTCTTCGTACCTAATAAAATCCTTGTATTCTAACAGTTAGGTAACTTCACATTTCCGTGACTTGGACTATTGAAACTCATTTTGAATTCCTTGAAACTCTTTTGAAATTCCTAGGGATAAAGTCGAGAGGCTATTTGATGACCTACTATGGCATGACAGTTGCGCGCTGCAGCCATTAGCTGGATTATGGAGATTGAGGGTTCACTGCAGTCAGTAGCGCACTGGCGAGGCAGGAACTTTAAGTTGAAGTGATTTCAGACATTTATAGGTTTCGGGTATTATTGAGACTTTGTCCTAAACTCTTCATATTTAGATCTCTTGAGTTGCTTCGTCGATAATTGTTTGAAAATGAATAAAGTTGATATGTTATTCTGTAACATATTGTTATTTAAGTCATGGAACCGAAAGTTCACTGCAGCCAGACATACACTGGCGATGCATGGATTCTAAGTAAAGTGATTTCAAATATCTATATGTTTCCGGATACCATAGAAACTATATTCCATTTTCATATAATTATTGGTTTTCGAGATTCACAAACCCTTGCACGTTCATCCTGATTTGATACTGTATCTCCTGAGTATTGCGTACATCTCCTCAATCAACCCTTGCTAAAATTTTCTTCTAACATTTTATCGTTAGATCATTGAATTCCTCAAAATTGTGATTCTGTACTTCATTGTGAGTTGTCTAAACTTCGATCTTAAGTCATGTCTATCTGACCATGATTTTTTATCTTGTTCTAGTCTACCTATGTTAAAATATCGATTTTTGATCGTACTTAATAATTGTGTCTTCATGATTTTGCGCCTCTGAGTTGTAATTGAAACTTCATTCCATCTCGTGCCTATTTGATTTTGATCATTATTAGATCGTGTTATTTTAACTTCTTGTGTGCAATTATCATATTTGATCTCAAAGGCTCAAGACGTCTCAGAGTTGCGCAGGATCGGCAGAAGCATTGGGCGGACAGCAGCAGACGGCCACTTGAGTTCGAGGTTGGGGATAGAGTATTCCTGAGGATCTCATCGACTAGGGGCGTCATCAGATTCGGCAGAGGCGGAAAGCTCAGTCCGAGATTCATCGGACCCTTCGACGTGACGGTACGGATTGGCGAGGTGGCATATCGATTAGCGTTTCCAGCTAGTTTGGAGGGAGTGCACGACATTTTTTACGTATCCCAGCTTCGACGCTACATTCCAGACCCCAGCCATGTGGTGGACTATTCCGAGCTGGAGGTGGGCCCGAGATTGACTTACGAAGAGCAGCAAGTAGAGATCCTCGATCGGAGGGAGAAGCGCTTGCGGAACCAGACTATTCCTCTCGTTCGCGTCATGTGGAGACACCACTCTCCGGGAGAGTCCACATGGGCGCGCGAGGACGAGATGCGGGAGCACTATCCCACTCTGTTCGATTGATTTGATTGTACTCTGTTTTTACGAAATTCTATTTTCAATAAATGACTGGGGTTTGGGCCTCTGTGATTGCTGAGATTTGTTTTATTCCTTTGAATTTCGAGGACAAAATTTTTTTAAGGGTGGGAGATTTGTAACTCCACTTCCCGGTTTTTTTTAAATAAATAATTAGATTTCAAAAAAATTATACAATTGATATTATTAGCTTTAAATACTAAATGGTTTTAAATAATAAATTTTTGATGATATATTTTTGGAGGGAATTTAATTGGGCTACTTTTCAAATTTGAAAAGTTGTTGTAACAACTTTGGGCCCCATGTGATTTCTTAACTGATTTTTTATCCATTCTCAAATTAATGAAAGGGGGAGGGGGTAATTGCAAAATACTTTGAGCGGGGGGGGGGGGGGGGGGGGGGGGTTATAATGTAATATCTCTTTTGTGACAGGGGCTAATTGCAAATTTGCAACCCATTACTTATTCTTTTGAAAAGAGAGAGAGCATTCACTGCTGCTCATTCATTTCTTTTCTTGACTTCCGAGAGAAGCCTGAGCTTCATCTCTTCCCCATTCTTCGAATTCGAAGAACCTAGCGCTAATTTCTTGGCCATGGCGACGATCCCGACGAAGCCAACGACGAACCATCCGACGACACGACGACGACTCGAAGACAACGACGAGGCCTCTGCTCTCCAGCCATGGCGGTGGCCGACTGTTCCTCCGGCGAACGACCATGGCGAGGCGACAATTTCTTTCCCGAACGTCGGCTGATCTCTTCTCCGACGGTGAGCCTCCGCAGCGGCGACGGCAGTGGGTCACTTCTCCGACGACTTGGTCCCGATCTCCGCAGCGAACGACGCCATGTCTCCTCGATGGCGACGGAAGAGCATCGAGCAGCGGCGAACCCTCTTCCCTTTTCTCGGCGTCTTCGAGCAGCGATGATCTGACCTCTTCGATGGCGAAGGCAGCGGTCGTGGCGTACAACGACGACGGTGACCCCTCATGACGGCGGGATCGACGACCACGGCAACGATGGCGATGGCGACGGATTCGACGGAGCACTCTCCAACATCAAGTTCTCAGCAGCTCGACCAGCAGCGACGACATCTCCCTGTTCTCCTTCTCGACGACGGAGATCGATCACCTTCGCGATGATCATTCTCCGGCAGCAATTCAAGGTGGACGATCGGGCCTGCGCCATATTTCTTTCCCTTTTGTCATTAGATCCAGACCTCTGTAGGTACGTCATTGCCCTTACGGCCTACGTTCTTGATTTCTAAGGGATTATTCTCCAATTATTTTGATTAATTTCCTCTTCTCGACATGGTGATTTCTGTGTAGATGTCAATTCAATTGTTCGGACCGATTTGTGAGCTGGAGCAGTTCTTCTTGTCAGAACAGAAGCATCGACTATGTTTCTGAGGCGGATGAACGAAGTTGATCCCGAGATCGGTGAGTATTGGTTGTAACTTATTCGTTCTTCTTAAATTCGAGCAATGATCATTTTGGACTGTCGATCTTCTGTTTCTTGGTGATTTCTACCCCTCGACAGTTCAAGAATTAATATTAGGATTCCGTGTTTCTCCAAGCATGACATCTGTTTGATTATTTGACTCAAACAGGGTCTGTTCGTATTTGATACGTGGGTATGAGTGTCGGAGATCGTCTCTCGTATTTTCATCAATTGGTCGGGATCTATTTCTAGGTACCATCTCATCTCTGTGGACCTTGTTGATTGAGTCAATTAAATCTGGGAATTAATAGAGTAATGTACAGGGGTGTCCTGCAAATACGGGTAGCATGTGTCAACTATTTTTGCTGTTGCTCGTGTCCTGTGTACGTAGTTGGAGAATGAAGAAGTAGCAAGGGATTGGTCGAGTGGTATTAGAGTCCAGTGTTGCTGTCAGGTTGTTTGGTTCGTGTCAACTGTGTTCTGATTTGTGTCGGGTATGAAGTCTACTGGTCGAGTGGTGTGTACACTGCAATACAAATTGTACGCTGGATTGAATTTATGAGCATTTGGCTGTGTCGAGTTATCTGGATACATGTTGCTTCCCAGATTCCTGAGTCACAATTGACGGGAAGGGTTGACGACTGAACTATTGAAGCAGAGTTCAGTTGCGGAATGGAGAACCAAAGGGCTGGCTCATGTGTTGAGTTGATGTTGTATTGAATGTTTAGGTTACAGCTTGTTTGTATTAATATTTTCTTGAAATGTTGTCAATTGAATAGCTCAGTTGTGTAAGAGTTCCCAAATGAGTTTTGCTTGAATTAAGGTGGCTTGGGATGCTATAATAAATTATTGAATCCTATGCTAGTGAAATGATAGTACAATACTAGCTAGCTATCATAATCTTATGAAGATGGTGTAAGGCTGGTAATAGCTTATTAAATAGTTATATAGTTGGGTTTTCTTGCATTGCCAAACCCTTTTCCAACTGATCTTATATGTGAGGGACTACATGTAGCCATTCTAAGTGGAGATTTGGCCTGTAGAGTATTAGCTAAACTCTATGTAAGCTATATGTTGTGGTTAGTTGAGTTCAGCGAGGCATGATAGAGTACTCTTGGACCTTGGCTATAAATTCTGAGAGATGAATTATATAAATTATTTTTCAAACAATGGTATATTAAATGTTTTCTGTAGGAAAATGGTAAAATGGCTTTGACTAATTTCTGTTTTAATAGTCACATTAAATTCTTAGATTTTTACAAGATATTTTTAATATACTCTTGGTATAATAGAGTAAGGTGTGTAAATTGATATTGGACTAATAAGTAAATAGATGAGACAGATTTGTTAAGTCAACTAGTTGATTAGAACTTAACCAACTTGTAAATCATATATCAGGAGGACTCAGAGACTTCTATCTTCCTACCCTTGATCACCCGGAGCAAGGCAAGTACTTTTCTACGGTTTTGTACATTTACATTCTTGTACCCTTTCTTGTGACACGTTATGACACGATATTCATGTACTCCTGTATTCCTGTACCATTGTTCTTGTACTTATTAGTGTCGGGTGGGGAAATATACTAGCCATGTGACCAAACCAGGTTACTATATATTCCTGTACTTAGCTTAGGCCTCGCACTGTACACGCGGGTCCTAAGTCGTACCATATTCATGTACTCCTGTGCATGCTCCTGTACTCACCCCAGCCGGTCACATGGACTAGATGTATTTCGATATTGTGCACTTGTCATGTCTGGTACTTCAGGATTATAGTTTCATTCCTGTACTTTACATGTTCCTGTACTTTACATTTATGTACTATAGTTCCTGTACTTATTTCGTGTACTACTTTCCTGTACTTTCATGTTCATTCCTGTATTTCATTTCCTGTACTCCTGTACTCTGTTCATATCATGTTCATGTTTCATTACCTAGAACTGTACTTTGCTCCGCTCCTGAATATGATATGTTGTAGGTATGTTGCAGGACATTGTTCTACTCTATGGGCCAGAGCCCAGGATTTAGCTGAGCAGGATGAGGCTTAGCTTTGAGGCTTCAGGTTTAGATTACTTAGCTTTACTTTGAGATATTGACTTTAGAGTTCATAGCACTTTTCATTCCTGTTGATTCTGGTACATTATGATATCTGGATTTGTGGATTATGGTGATCATTCTGGGATACGCTTTAGATGCTATGATTGTATACTTTCATGTTTATCTGTTAGATTTCCCTAGTTTGGTACAGCTTACTTCGTCGTGTCTAACGACGAAGGCTGGACGTGTCCGACTCGTATCCGATTATTCGGGAGCAGGTCGTGACAGTTTACCCTCTCCATCTGACCATCAGTCTAGGGGATGATATACGGTAGTTAAATTTAGCTTGGTTTCTTGTATCGCTTGTAGGCTCGTCCAGAACCGCGACAAGAATCGCCCATCTTCGTCTAAAATGATCGTGGCCAGTACTCCATGAAGTCGAACAATCTCATCGATGTAAATCTGTGACAATCAACTAATGCTCCAGGATACTTTGATATCGATCAAATGAGTAGACTATAGTCAATCGATCAACAATGATCCAAATCGTGTCATTCCTCCACGTCGTCTTCGAAAAGCCCACGATAAAATCCGTGGAGATGTTGTCCCACTTCTATTTTGGAATGATGATGTTCTGCAGCTCTCCGCCTAGCCGTTGGTAATTGGCTTTCACTTTTTGATAGGCCATGTAATGTGACACAAAAGTTGCTACATCTTTCTTCATGTCGTTCCACCAAAAATTCGTGCGCAAGTCCTAGTACATCTTGGTGCTTCCAGTATCTAACGAGTGCATCGCATAGTATGTCTCCGTCAGAATTTTTTTCTAAGTTTGGCAAGGTCATAATCTTGATGAGTTTGAGCCAATGTCGCTGCCGTAAGTTCAGGTCCCATTGAGGGAAAATGTATTTGAGACTTTTATGATCTATGTAGATACTGTAAGCCACACCATAAAGATAGCGTCACCATAACTTCAACGTGAACACAATCGCCATCTGTCATGCCCCAGAATCAGAATACTGGAGAACGGGAGACAGACACCGACAGCTATGTACATTGAAGTGCAATCCACCTTGCAATACGGTCACGGTTGTCTAGATGCATGAGAGTTTATCTACAAGCCATCAGTCTCTTCTGGTCTAGAACAAATCTAGTGTCTCAATCTCAAGCAAGCAAGAAAATGTTACAAGATGTTAGATCATCAGACATACAAAGTAAGGCTTCCCAAATATTATATATTTAGATGATCACGAAGCTAGTCATACAAAATGTGAAGACTAACAAGAGTTTAAGTCATACATGATCAACCCTAGGATTTGTCAATCATGTAACAGCCCTTAGGCATACAAAAATTTAAGTTTCAACACGAGCTAACACTTGCTCGGCGGCTAAACGCCTCAAAAGAATAATTTACAATAGAGAGGGAGAGCAAAATAAGAAACCCACTCGTTGCCAGGATTATGTCTGGTGTTTACCATTTGGATGATAAGCTGAAAGACCCTCGGGTATCACTCTGAAATCTGGCCATACCAAACCAACTGGGTCAGACCCAAGAAAGAGAAGTGCCACAAGGGATGTTCCACTTAGGAACTAAAACCAGCATATAATAAAATAAGAACTGATAAAATAGCATAGTTAAATAACATAAAAGATTGAGTTAATATAAAACATAGCTTACAGTAGAAGGAATAAGAGGTGGGATAATTTCCATGTTAAT
This sequence comes from Iris pallida, assembly GCA_029216955.1. Taxonomy (NCBI): domain Eukaryota; kingdom Viridiplantae; phylum Streptophyta; class Magnoliopsida; order Asparagales; family Iridaceae; genus Iris; species Iris pallida. The sequence goes on from JANAVB010017399.1 coordinate 5,486,476, forward strand.
CATGAGACAAGCATTCAGGCACGGCCAATCAAATCCTATGGCTCGCTATCATTAGCTAACTAGGATTATCACAGGCCTAGTTACTAGCAAGATGCAGTTAAGATGTTCCCACAGTCACAAGCCCTGCAGCTATCCAGGTTATCCAGGTGAGGTGAATTATTAGAGTTACAAGAGTTATCAAGATTACTATTTTACTTTCAGTACTTATGTTATCTAGAAGTGCCCCACATAACAGTGGGCTGAAAATGTGCCCGACTCGTCGGCAGGCTACAAGTCCCTCAGCTGTGGTCGGGATAACGGGATCCCCTGTAACTGGGAAAAATCTCTCTATATGAACTACTTGATCAATCTAGTTATTAACCTAGTCAGATTCATTATGAATTCCTCACCGTGGTAACCAGGAATTATGTCCTAGACATGATGCAAGATGAGACAGGTAGCTTGTACAGGCACAATCAAGAAAGTCAACTACGGTTTCAAGATAAGAGTTACTAAGCAAGTCAGGGTAGCTGTCGCAACAGTCTTTCAAGATTATACATCTCATGTCAGGTTACTTATCATGTCAAGAGTACTTGTCTCGAGTGCGCCTCAACGGGCTACTTATCAAGAGCTATCAAGACAGGTTCATATTATCATGTTCCAGTCAAGTTGAAGTTACTATCTCAAGACCATCAAGTGTCAAGTTGAGTCATCGCAATTTAGGCCAAGTATAAAAAACATGCAAAGAAGATCGAGAACACCCATGTGTGATTGAAAGTATAAGTCACATATGAACTCTGATTAAAACGAGGCAGAAAGATTCTTGAAGCCAAGACAAAGATCTACAACTTTTATGTTTAAGTTTTTTCAAGATTCCATCTACAAAATAGCTTAAACGAACAACAACAGTCATTTAGAGTGATTCATGCACGGGCAAAAGGCGCTTGGCGCAAGGTGCAAAACGTGCGAGGTACAAGGTGCATGAGGTACAAGGTGCAAGGCACCTGAGGTACGCAAGATGCAAGGTGCACGAGATGCACGTGGTACAATGTGCACGAGGTGCACGAGGTGCAAGGTGTACGGACCAAAAGGTACGCGAGGTATACACGAGGTGCACGAACCAAAAGGTGCGCGAGGTACAAGGTGCACGGACCAAAAGGTGCACGAGGTGCAAGGTGTGCGAACCAAAAGGGGCGAGAGGTGCGAGGTGCATGGACCAAAGGATGCGCAGGGTGCAAGGTGCGCGGACCAAAAGGTGCACAAGGTGCAAAGTGTACGGACCAAAAGGTACGTGAGTTGCAAGGTGCGCGGACCAAATGGTGCACAAGATGCAAGGTGCATGACCAAAAGGTGCACGAGGTGTCGTCCCTACTAGCAAACTTTTGGCTATGGAATTTTAGAATATCCATAACTTGGGCTAAAGGACTCAAAATTGGGCAAAATAAAGGTCTAAACTGAGTAAAATCGAATTCTCTACAAAATAGAACAAGTAGTTTTTGAAAATAATAAAGTTTAAGAGATCAAAACCAAAAAAAATCCGAAGAAACTATAAACTTAGATCTACAAAAATGTAACCATCAAAACCAAAATCTCCAAGTTCTAAAGAGGCTTAGAATCAAGCAAGAAAGACAATGAAACAATAAAATTTGAGAACATCATGAAGTAAGTTGTACTTGCCTAGGGCTTCGGTATAGGTGGAGAGGAGTAAATGAAGAAGATAAGAAGAAGTAAATGAAAGTTATGGAGAAGAGAGAGAGAAGTTGACTTAAATACCAAACCTCTTCATCTCAAACCAAACCATGCCAAGCCAAGTCATGTTGAACCAAACCAAATAAACCAAGGTAAGATTAAACCAAGACTAGGCTAAGCAAGACAAGGCTAACTATGATCCACCTGACAAATATTAGAAATTCGTACACGTATAATGAAAATACGTATAACGGAAAACATGAGTGACAACTCTACCCACCTTAGAAGAATTCTGTCTTCGAAATTTAATCAAGAGGCTAGGGATGTCGGGGAAAGCTACACTAACCATAGGCAATTTATGACTAGTAATTAATCAAGCAATCATTCATGCAAGCAAGGAGTTAAAAGCATAAGGTATAATAAAGATATTATACCTCATGAGTCAAACATGTGAGGATATCGTAATCGAATATCATCCTAACATTTCCAAGTTGACTCACCCAAAGAGTGATGACCCCAAGCAACACGGACTAAACTAATAGCCTTGTTCTTAAGTATCTTCTCCCTTCGGTACAATATCGATACGAGCCTTTACTCATAGAAAGGTTGTTATCCATAACCAATTCCGAACGATCAAGGATATGGCTCGAATCTGGAATGTACCGTCACAATTGGGATATATGGAATATGTCATATACCTCACGTAATGATGGCAAAAGAGCGAGACGATAGGATACATCACCTACTCGCTCGAGAATATCAAATGGCCCTATATACCTAGGACTAAGCATTCCCCGTACACTGAATCTAATGACGCCATGGGTAGGCGAGATCATAAGGAATACGTAGTCGCCGATAGAAAACTCAAGAGGACGCCTATGAGAATCGACCCAATGGTGCTGACGATCTTGTGCAACTCGAAGATGATCTATAACTTTTCTGACCACCTCGATAGTCTGCGTAACCAATTTTGGACTAAGCATCGGCCTTTCACCTATACCATCCCAGGCTAATGGTGATCAGTACTTCCTGCCATACAGTGCCTCAAACGGTGCCATCTGGATACTGGCCTGAAAACTATTATTGTAAAAGAACTCCACCAAGTGTGGGTGATCTTCCCACAAACCACCAAAGTCTAGTGTACAGGATCACAGCATACCTTCAAGAGTTTGAATCGTGCGCTCTGACTGACCATCTGTCTGCAAATGATAAGCTGAACTAAACTTGAGACGAGTTTCCAAACTCTCCTAAAGACTCCACCAAAAGTGTGGTATAAATCTTGAATCTCTGTTCGATACGATACTGACTGGCACTCCATGTATTCTGACTATCTGCCTGAGATACATCTTTGCTAGCTGATCCATTGACTGACCAATTATGAAAGGGCAAAAATGAGCTACCTTGGTAAGTCGGTCAACTATAACCCAAATAGCATCTCTCCCAGCTGGGGATTTAGGTAACCCATTTACAAAATCTATAATACTATAATCCCACTTCTATTCTGGGATTTGTAAAGTTTGAAGAAGTACAGCTGGTCTCTGATGTTCAGCTTTAACTTATTGGCAAACTAAACAACGAGAGACAAACCGAGCTATCTCCCTCTTCATGCCATTCTACCAGAAGTGCTGACGGATATCACGATACATCTTTGTACCACCGGAATAAATTGAATATTGTGAATTGTGAGCCTCTGCCATGATCTCCTGCCTGATGTCACCATTTGGTACACAAAGATGCCTTCCATGTCGAAGTATGCCAATACATAACTCTACTCTCCTTCTTGCTTCATATTCTGCCCTAAGTCGCTGAAGCTTAGAATCCGTTTATTGAGCTATCTTAATTCTCTTAACTATGCTAGACTGAACTTGTATAATGGCCATCAATGCCACATTAGTAGGGAGAACTATCTCTATTCCCAACTTTTGAAGATCTGCTAATAACTCGGACTGTGCTATTAGTAAATAAGCTCATGCACTTCTACTCAACGCATCTGCAACTATATTGGCCTTTCCAGGATGATATTGCAGATTGATGTCATAATCCACTAGCAACTCTAGCCATCTTCTCTGACGCTTGTTGAGATCCTTCTGGGTAAACACATACTTAAGACTCTTGTGGACAGTAAAAATCTCTACTTGTTCTCCATACAAGTAATACCTCCAAAGCTTAAGGGCAAAAAACACCGCTGCTAACTCCAAGTCAAGAGTTGGATAAATCCTCTCATGATCACGAAGCTGACGTAATGCATAACCTACTACCTTACCATGTTGCATCAAGACGCATCCCAATCCTCTGTATGAAGCATCACAATAAACTGAAAATCCTTCAGTTCTATCTGGAAGCATGAGAATGGGTGACGTCATCAATCCTTGCTTCAACTTCTTGAATGAACTCTGACATTTTGCTGTCCAAGCAAACTGTATATCCTTGCGGGTCAACTGCATCAATAGTGCAGAAATTTGAGCAAATCTGACACAAATCGTCGGTAATAGCCGGCCAATCCTAGGAAACTGCGAACTGCTACGACGGTACTAGGTACTGGCCATGTGTCTATAGCCACTATCTTTTGGAGGTCCACTTCCACTCCACCTCTGGTGATGATGTGACCTAAGTACGAAATACGATCAAGCCAAAATCCGTACTTACGGAACTTCGCATACAACTAGTGCTCTCTGAGAATCTGAAGGACTATTCGAAGATGCTGCTCATGCTCTGCTTCATTCTTACTATAGACTAAGATTTCGTCTATAAACACTTTCACGAACTGATCCAAATAGGCATGAATATGTGATTCATGAAATCCATGAATACTGTTGGCGTATTGGTCGCTTCGAATAGCATAACGAGAAACTCTCAATGTCTATATCTAGATCTGAACGCTGTCTTTGGGATGTCTTACTCTCTGATCTGATCTGATGGTACCCCGACCACAAGTCAATCTTCGAGAATACTGCTACCCCACTGAGTTGATCAAATAAATCATCTATCCTTGGTAGGGGATATCTGTTATTAATTGTTACAGAATTCAAGGTACGATAATCAACACATAATATTGACGTACCATCCTTCTTCTTCACAAAAAGCATCGGAGCTCCCCAAGGTGACCCACTAGCATGAATGAATCTCTTGGTTCTGAGTTCTTCAATCATCTTATACAGGATCTCCAACTCTTATGGAGCCATTCTATAGATTCTCTCTGATACTGGTGCCGTCCATGGAATCAAATCAATGGTGAACTCTATCTCTCTCTCTGGCGGCATGTTTGGGAGCTCTTCAGAAAATATATCAAGAAATTCTTCTACTACTCTGGAAAATTAAACTACTGCTGCTACCGCCGTCTGCAAGACTGGTGGAGAATATTCTAATTCATCTCTAGAAAATGAAAACTCTTCTTCGTCGGAAATACCAAAAATAATCTTGCCAATATGACAGTCTATTCTTGTATGTTGACCCTTCAACCAATCCATTCCTAGGACCATATCATAGTCGGCTATCGAAAATTCTATCAATCTAGCGGAAAACTCTCTACCCCTAACAACGATTCGATACGAGAAAAAGACTCTATCTACTCCCACAAGATGTTACCAGTAAGTATATTGAGCCTTACTGATAATGACTCGGGCTCTAGTCCTATCCGTGTAGCGAATCGTGCAGACATAAATGAATGTGATGCACCCGAATCAAATAATACTGATGCTGGAAAAAGAGTTGACAAGAATGGTACCTGCCACCACCTTACCTAATGCCAATTATTCTGCCATGGTCAGAGCCATAGCTTGACCCTGTCCTCTTGGCGCTGGTCCCCTCTGCTGGTGAACTCTCTGCCTGTTCTGAATCTGTGCTTGGACCTGAGTATATTGTTGAGCCTGAGACGGTAACAGCCTCGGAGGCTGGTAATACTGATGTTGCTGCTGCACTTGTGTTGGTGCCCTAACTGATGGACTGGTCAGGGTTGATGAAGATGAACAGCCTCTATGCGGATAGGACCCAATTTTTTGATCTAGTGCCCTACAAGCTAAGCACAATCCATGTACCCTGCGATACTCGAAAACCATATGCCCATGCTTTCCACAATGAGAGCAGCCCATTGCAAAAGATTACTTCTGCCTCTGTTGCTGAGGCTACGTCGGTGTCGAGTGCTGAAGTGACAAAACTTTAGTCACCCTCCTAGAAGCTCCAATGTTTAAGCCCTAGCTGCTAGGGCTAGTGCTGATGACTAAGATAACTGACCATAAGGCCTCTTCCGTCCTCCAGTACGATCTACTATCCTTTGGGAGGTACATTCTTGCCTCCTAGCTGCTCTCAAAATAGCATCAATGGTCTAGTGCTCAAACTGCTCTACTGCTAGAATGATCTCCAGGTGGAATCCCAACTGGAATCGCTACGCTCGGTCCAATTCGGTCGCGACCAAGGTGGGAGCAAATCGACTAAGCCTAGAAAACTCGACCGCATATCCATTGACCGTCCTTCCCATCTGCTTGAGATTGTTGAATCTTGTCTGCAGATCATATCGAACTACTGCATTAAAGTGCTTCATTTGAAACTTGTCACTGATACCACCCACAAGATAGGTGTCGCCAATCCAACTGCTTGTATCGTCCACCAACTGCAGGCTAAGTCCAATAACTGCAGGAGCACAACGGCCACCTTCTTTTCCTCTGGAGTCCTAGCTGCATCCAAAATAACCTTTAAATCCTGTAGCCAAGCATTAGTGGCAATAGCTTCTTCACTGCCGTCAAAGAAAGAAGGGTTCAAACGCTTAAAGCTGTTAGCCGCATTATTCCCTCGATAACCAACTCTGCCCATGGCATCTCATATTGTCTGCTGCAGGGCATTATCCAGACGATCTTGTGAGGCAAACAAGTCCCGGATGAGTCCTATCAGGGTTCTATTGTCAGGCTCTTCAGGTTGGGCTGGCTGAACTAGCGGATCTTGCTCCCTTGAAGGCATGACTCGGGAGGTTGCCCCTGAGTGCTGGGTTTGGTCTCCAGGTTGCGGCTGGGTCACTTGTTGTTGGTTCTTTTGGGATGCTCCACCCAGCTGATCGATAGGACCAGGAATAATGCTACTGAAGAAAATGACATGGGAAACAATAAGGAAGGACCAAAATAGATCAAGGATAAAACACCTTATCATGCTAATATTCAGGATGATTAGAAAGCACGAGTAGGGATCAAGGGCGAATGCTGATTGAGACATCTATTCAGTAAAATCCTCACACATCTTCATTTTCAAGACCTACATGGGCCACCACTTAAACCATGTCACGTCCAAGAATCAGAATACTGGAGAGCGGAGGACAGACACCGACAGCTATATATGTTTACAAAGAACAAATAGTCTTTATTACAAACTTAGAAAAGAGTACAAGAGTACAATTGATTTCTGGGGAAGTACAACTATAGGAATCTGATCAGAAGACGATCACTTTATCCCTTGGATGATGTGATATCGAAGACACGAGCCTCTAGAGGATGCAACAGCACTTTAGCAGGAGATTATGATCTTCCTGTTAGGGTTATATACTAAAAGCATCACTTTATTAGTAACCTTATTTCCTTAAATTTTGAATGGGAATCATATGGACAAATGTTTGCATATTGTATTTGTTGCAAGTGTTAATGCAAATGTCTGATATTCTATATTGTAGATAATATGGTGTGTGGTGTCACAAAGAAGATCATATTATCAGTTCCCTATGGAGTATATAAATAGTTCACAACCTAGATGGACTTGGACAATCTATTGTAAAGGTTGTAGTGTAATCTTGTATTAGTCTATCTTGACTATAGGTTTATACTAGTACACTTTGTGTGTATTGAACAGGACCACTTGAGGTTGTTCTCTTTGTACTGACTACATAAGAGAACAAACACCTCTGTTATTATGGATACTTGTGCTCTTAACCCGGATATAATAACGGACATGTATATACAGTGTGCATTATTTTGACTCATAAAAGAGTGAGATTCATTATGGATCAACAACCTCTATGAATTGGGTAATAACATTGTATGTATGATGGGCTGTTGATTATAAATGGAATCCATGTCCCGATACATCGGGTTGATGATGTCCCCTTAAGGAGCTCATAAGGATTGTCATGTAAACCCTGCAGGTGGATTATATCCGACATGACAAATAAAGTTGAGCGGTACTACTTAAGGATAAAAGATGTCGAATCAATATAGTTGTCAGTAATTTAATTTGATCGACGGACATACGATATCTTAACATGGGGAGCCAAACGAGCATATAATAAAAGGAGCCCATAAACATAATTTAGGATTAGGGAGGTAGTACAACAATAGCTCATTAGTGGACCGAGCTATTGTTAATGGGCCTGGATTGTGTGTTCGGGCTGAACACGGGATATCCAGATGCGTGAGGAGGCCTAACCCTAATTTCTCCTCATGGTCCCTGCCGTAGCCTATATATATCCTCTATTCTCTGGCCGCCAGATTATCGATCAGAAATCTGAAACTTTCTCTAAATTCGTGATTCACGTAAGGAGAGAAAGAGAGGGCTGCCAAGGAGAAGAAAAGGTTGGGAGATCGTCGCCCACACGACGTCCAACTCGAGGAAGAAATACGTGCAGAAGATCTTGGGGTCGTCTGCTCAAGATTGCCAGGAATTACTTGTCTCCTTTTTGCCGCAGGAATAATTCGTGAACCCTAGTTTTTGCCTATGTAGGGTTAGAATACGTATTAGATCTGTTTAACTTTCTATCGATCAATACGCACACCAAAGGAAGGGTCCTGGGATTCCCCAGTTCCATCAATTGGTATCAGAGCCACTTTGGATCTACGTATTGATTGATACATCCATGTTGTCCAATAAAACCTGCATTGTGTAATAGTCGATAGATGTAGATCTGTTCTAACTCAGTTTTGCAGGCATCTTAGATCCAGCTATTATGGTCCAATGTATATTTTTTTATTGTGTTGTTTGAACCACGGACATGTCGTGGATGTTGTTGTTGCTTTGGATGTAATTAAAATCACGAGGGTTGATCGTGCTTATTATTTTAATTTTTAAATCTAGATTATGTGTGAACTCCTTCGGGAGGCATGGGATTGATGTAATTTTAATTATTGGTGATCAATCGTGATGGCGGTAGTGGTTGTTTCTGACGCCGGTGGTGGCGGTGGGGGCTGTTTCTGACGTCGAACCCCGCGACCTGATCGGGCAGGACGAACCCCGAATAGATCTGCGCAGCACCAGATTTTGGATTCGGATAGTTGAGGACGGAGCAGCAAAGATGACCATAATAGTTGGATATTTTCTCTTATTTTTATCATTTTGCTTTTTCTAATTATGCATGTTTATTATTATGTGGTTGTTTTTCTTGTAAAAAACCAAGCCTACATTAATAATGGACAACATGGACATAATATCAACTAGTAGAAAAACCTTTATTGTTAAATAACTAAGTAGGAGAGAATTTTTATTTAGTATAAATCCTATGGTCTCCATTACTGGTTTGTATGTGATGTAATTATACTTGCGTGTTGGCTTTAGTGCTTTCCTCCTTGTCGGATGAGTATAATTATGGATCACCAGTACAAACTTTCTTAGGGATAATTGTAGAAAGTTACCTAGTATGTGTTCACTTCTCCATATGAAAGAACTCATTATAAGGTAATGGACTTAGTATTAAGTAATGGTATACACTTAGATACAAATAATGGTATCCTCCCCATCGGAGTCACTGCTATTATTTGTATGACCAGAGCAAGACCAGCATATTAATTTTATTTTTCATAAAGTTATATTGACATGATAGTAAAATTAATAAGAAAAATCTACTTGAACAAAGTTGAATTTGTATACGTCCACACTATCGTGGCATGCTAAATTCATGGTGTTCAAGGTGTTGGTGAATTTCTTATTTTGTTTTGAGGGAATCAATATTTAGTTAATTCAAAAAGTTTTTTTTTGCCCTACATAATTTTATTTATGTGATTCTCAGGATTTCAAAAATGGGTTCTTTCAGTCCACATATGGTGATTCTTAAAGAAAACAAACTTACTAGACCTAATTATATTGACTGGAAACGCAATTTGGATATTGTTCTGACTGTTGAGGAGTACAAATATGTAATTGTTGAGGAATGCCCACTAAGCCTGATGCTAACTCTGATGAAGAGGTCAAAGAGGCTTATAAGAAGTAGAAAAAGGCAGATGAGATGGCGCGGTGTTATATTCTAGCATCTATGTCAAATGTACTGCAACATCAGCATCAGGCCATGGCCACTGCTTATGACATGATGTATAACCTCAAGGAACTCTTCGGATATCAGAGTAGAGCAGTGTAGAAGCATGGAAAATGATCCATGGGCTAGGAAATCTCATGCGGCCCAGAAAGCCCATGCGGCTCAGAGAGTCATGCGACATAAGGGACTATGCGGCCCAATACACTCTATGCGGCTCAGAAGACACGTGTCGTAACAGTGTTCCCCTCCGCCCTATGCTGCATTAATTACTTTGACGGCTGACAACTCTAAAAGAAAAAGTGACAGCCCTGACACAAGAGATGAAATTATGACCCTGTCATGATGACAGACCCCTAGGGAAGAGAAAGAGATCTCTGACACAATCCCCCGAGATCCATAAAAATGCCACGTGGCCTTCCCACGTGGGCGTTCATATGCGGCTCGAGCAAGGACTTCTCATGCGGTTCAGAATGAAGCCGTCCTACGCGGCTCAGGCCGAAACAGTCTCATGCGGCTCAAACGGAGGCTTTCCCATGCGGCTCAAGCGGACCATTTCTATGCAGCTCAGGCGGATGTATCCTAATACGGCTCGCAATGATCATCTCCATGCGGTTCAAAGGTTCAAAGGGGGGAGGGCCACTACCCAAGCAGCCCTGACACGTGGCCCAAACCTTATGCGGCCGAAATCTTATGCGGCTCAATCTTCATGCGGTTCAGATCCCCCCAGTGGCTCCTAGGACACGTGTCCTAAGCCAAATCAATTTCTCAGATTTATTGCAATCAGAGATTGGGTCAAATCCCAATAATCTGGGACACGTGGCAGAAGAATAAATCAAATTTATTCGTAGACATCAGAAGATCATTATGAGGAAGATTTATTCCAATCAGCATTAACTGCTGATGAGATTTGGTGTAATCTACACTTAATGGTCCAGATTCATCACAATCAAAACGAATGGCCTAGATTGACCAATCCACAGGCCGCCGCCATCTCCCGGAAGCAATCATTGGCAACCCTAATGATCATACCCCATTCTTATAAATAGCAAGGTGTTATTCCCTTACAAAGATATACATTCCCTGGTAATATACACAACGGAGAGAGTGTGACCAGAGAGACCCCTTTTAGAGATCAGAAGACTTGGAGGAAAAAGCAGAGAGGGAGCAAAGAGAGCATTTCTTCAATGCCGAGCAAATTTTCTGGAGCCAAGGCTGCATACCGATCGTCCAAGGAGTAAGGCAGGGCTGTCGTCGCCTTCCCGAGCCTCTATTGTCACCCCCCAGAATCTAAAATAAATAATTGTACTTAGTCTGCTGTACCTAGGATTTCGTCCCTAGGCTTTCTTTGTACAAACGAGTTTGTATTGTGAGTCTAAGTTCAGTCCTCCCATAAAACTGTTCTGTACTTTTACAATCAATGGCAAACACGATGGCGACTCTACTGGGGACAAACTTCTTCACGGCTGAGGAGTTGATGACGCAGTCGGATGCATCCAAGCTTGGCTCCACGCAACAGAAGATGGTCGTCCGTTTCGACCAACAAGCATTTGAAGAGATGCTCTCTGAAGGAAGTGCTGGCCCGATCCAGAAGCGAACCCGCACAAAGAAAGCTCGCTGCGAGTGGAGGCCAAAATCATTTGCTCCTTCACAAGCTCTGGATGGGGTACTCTCTGCTACCCAAGACGGCGAGGGTGATTCTCATACGGTTCCACCTCGAGCCGTAGAGAACTCTGCTGTCCCCAAGTCCGGCAGAGAAAAGCATTACGATGCCGGACTTGCAGGGACAAAGAGCGACTCTATGCACCCCAAGAATAAGTCGAGCACTCCTGTGGCCAAGTCTGTCAACCACATGCAGGAGGCTCATGCGGGTGGATCCACCGGCCGCATAAAGAAAATCCATGCGGCCAGATCATCCAGCCGCATAAAGAAGACTCATGCGGTTGAGACTTCCAGCCGCATGAAGAAAGCTTATGCGGCCACGTCTGCCTACCGCATACGGACCAACGATGACAGCCGCATGACGCCTGCTCCCCGCGGCTCTGTCTTCAACCGCCTCTCGTACGGTTCTGATCTCTTGTGCTCCCAAGAAGATATGTCTGACTCTCTCCAGTATCACTTAGACTCTTCCTACTATGTGCACGTGCGCACTAGAGCGAAGAAGTCTAAAGCAGCGCGAGCCTGACGAGTTCGGTCCGCTGATTTGACCTCTGACCATCCGAGCTTTCCGCATACTGCTACGCGGGCCTCGGATGGGAAGTTGTACAGAACCACTCGAGTCCAGCCCCCGGCGGCAGACGGACAGAGAGGTTCGCAAAAGTCTCCCAAAATCCCAAGAGCAAACATGGTCGGTCCAGACCCATCTGACTTGCGTGAGGCCATCCTCCATAAATACAAGGAAAGAGAAGATGCATCGGGGTGCAAAGAGTCCTCCCACGGACGTCACTGCACCCAAGTCATCGTCAACTACTGCTGCAACAGCGCGACGATACGAGAAGACCGACAGTCTGTCTTTCAAAGACTGCAACAGCCGTCTTTAGCAGACGAGGTACTACCCGTCGCCTCCTGCAACTCCGCTCACAAAGTCCTCGCTGATGGAAGGGGAAAGAAGATAAATGTTCCCAGCCCGAAGATTTCAACCACTGCGACTAAAAGACTGTCGTCCAAACGGGTGCCCACCACCGGAGTTTTCCAAGGTACTCGCTCTAAGACGAAATCTGCTATAGTGGGAGATTCGTCATCCACAACGCAGGGGGTTGCTGCGGCTGGGGGTAGCACCCCTCCGAGCCTCCACAGCAATCCGATGTTCCAAGAAGACGAGGCAGGGGAGACAATTCTCCCATCGGATACAGCAAACCTCGACGTCCCCGAGGACGTCCACAACTCCCAAGACGAGGCGAACTCGGAGACTGGGGGTACTGTTCCTTCCGAGTCTGAATCAGAAGGGAACATACCCACATACCCCGATGACTTCTTACTACAGGGGTACAATTCGGAGGGCGCTTCCTCCATCGCTCCGTCTATCTCTCCTCATGTGAACAAGGTATTCATGACAGACAGCAACCAAGGTGGTTCCAGTGATCGCCAGCGCATCGACAGTCTTTAAGCCATATTGCTTGCTTTGGTCAAATCTGTAGACGAGATTAAAGCGGCCCTTCCAACTCTGCAAGGAGGGACGCCTGGCCAAACAAGCGCGGGTCCCGCGGTCAATACGGACTCGAATTTAGCGGCACCAAACCCGGGCAACGATCCTCCTGAAACAACGGCCCCCACCGCCGTGGATGAGGCCCGCAAAGCGAGAAGAGAGGTCCAAGAGCTCCGAGCCATGTTCCACGCTGGAGAAAACTCTCAAGACCTCAGAATATGGCAACCGTACCCTGCTACATGGAGGGATGTTCCATTCCCACCAAGATATAAGCCGTTCAACATCAATCCTTATGATAGCAAGACCTCACCAAGACGATACATTACTTACTTTGAGGTCACCACCGACCATCTGCCCCATGATGATGCCATTCTCACATGATTATTCATCGGGGCACTGGAAGGAGTCACCTTCGACTGGTATCGCAATCTACCGGACAACTGCATCCACTCCTTCGCCGGCTTCAAGCGCATGTTCTTGGAGAGATTCTACGAAATAGGGTAGGACATCACCATGTCTACCCTTATGGACGTCGTCCAAGGGGAGAAGGAGCTGACAAGAAACTACATCGAGAGGTTCCGCCAAACTGCCATGAAGTTGCCCTCTGGAAATCCGGATTCCTCCTTAATTGAAATTTGCCAAAAGAGACTGCTTCCAACAATCAGTCTCTGGATGGACGAAAGTCAATTCAAGGATTGGAAGACGTTCATCATCAGTGCCACAAGCGTCGAAGAACGACTGAAGAAGGCTCACCAACTGGGATTGCACATCTCGGACGGAGAGAACAAGGGCAAGCGTCCCAACAACGATAATTGGGGTAGCCCCTCCAACAATCGGGACAGCAGAGGAAAGCAGGCTATGGTGGCCAATACAGTACAAAAACCTGTGCCAAAGCCAGCAGACAAACAATGGCCGCAAATCACTTACTCCTTCGAAGACGGTCACGTCAAGCCCATCTTGGACATGCTCATACAAGGAGACAGAATTCATCTTCCTCCACCAAGACGGGAACCGCGGCCGGCAGAGATGGAGAACCCAAAGTACTGCCATTATCACCGCTACGTCCACCATGCTACACAAGACTGCTACCAGCTAAAACGGTACATCCAAAACCTCATCGATTCGAATGCCCTGGCTATCGATTTCGAAGAGATAACCGTGGCAGCCAACATGGTGTCAGTACAATTTGGCAGTTTTCCTCCGACGGAAACTCAAGACGGTATGGTCCCATCCCTCTGGCAACAATGGAGATCGCTAATCTTCCACCTTCCCAAGATCAGGCTGCTGGTCTAGTGCCCCTCACCATATCACGAGGGGAGGTCATGTGGATCCATCCAGACTTGGTATCGGAAGTCACTCGGTCCACATCATCTTCCATCTGTAAAAAGAAGAGTGGTAAAGTCAGGTCATGTCGCACAGTCTCGGCTGACATCGAAGAAGCTACAGCCGTAGTCACGCAGTCCGGGACACAATCCCAACCTGTGGCTGACAACCCGGCTGAAGATCATCAGCCCGCTACAACCGACGCTCCGGGATCGGCTCAGCCTCCGACGACCGACAAGCCTAGGCCGAGGGAGGCTCACTTTGACAAATCCCTCCGGAAAGAGTATCACAAGGACTGGAGAAGCCCTACAACTTTGACATCTTAGCGCAATTGGCCAACACACCGGCCAAATTGTCATTATACGAGCTTCTGAGACTCTCCAAGGATGTACGAGCAGCTTTAAGCGATGCACTCCAAAATGCCGACGCGTACCTGGCTCAGGTCAACCTTACGGGAGAGAACCCGCATGCAGATCTCCAAGACAGTGCTTGCACGGGAGTAATTCCCAATATCGTCTTCACTCTGCAGGACATGCTCATCAAAACCAACCTGCACGATCGCCCGCTATACTACACTGGATACATCGGCGACGTAAAGGTGGATCAGATGCACATTGATCCTGGCTCTTCCATAAGCATTATTTCGAAGGGTCTGCTACATCATCTCCGCATCCCAATGCACCGTCTGACGCCTACAAGCACCGCCATCAGCGGTTTCAATTCGGACAGGAGCTATCCAATTGGGAAGATTCGTCTGAAGTGTCAAATTGGCGACCTCCAATCCGAAGTCACCTGCTATGTCATAGATGCAGACACTTCTTACAACATCCTCTTGGGGCGTCCATGGATACATGATTATATGATCGTGCCTTCCACGCTGCACCAATGCTTCAAATATGTCGACAAGCACGGCTTCGTGAGGACGAAATTTGCTGATATCGATCCCTTCAAAGGGGTCGAATCCTACTACTCAGACTCCTGCCTATACGAAAAGTCGAAGAAGCATCTTGGTGAAGGAGATATACAAGCTAGTACCGAGACAACCACAGGATCAGAAGAGCCTCTGACGATCCACCTCCAAGCTCGCAAACCCGGCAAGTCAGCACCCCTGACCGCCACTCTGCGTAAGGACAGAATTAGCCTCTCGGCACAAGAAGAGCAGATGATAATCCGGCTGCCAAGGTCTGGCCAAGTGCCAAGACCCACAACGGAGCCGCTGACAATTAGGCTGCCGAGAGCCGGCCAGCCTCAAACGGAGAAGCTCAATCCCTCCGACAAGACAATGACGATACGCCTTCCCAAGAAGGGTCGTCACCCCGATGCAAGACCTGGAACTTCTAGCGAACCAACCACTCCCCGCCCAGCATCGAGTGCCAAGCTAGGGGTCGCTAGTTTGCCAACAACTCTACGCTCTGAACCGCTCACGATCAAGCTGCCCAGGTCTTCCTCTCAGTCTTCGTATATACAGGGGGTAGCTGAAGAGGAACCGGAGCTAGCCAAGTATGTGGCTGCCCACACTGATGTTCCCTCCGCAGATGATGTAATCCCCCTAGAAAAGATACCTTACTTCATCAATAAAGGGCTATCTTTGAACTACCTCGAGTTTAATAAGCTCTGTACGATGTATGCTATGGAACACGATATAGGCACTCACCTCCATACACAGGTAACAAATGTGCACACCACAATCCAGCTTACTCCAGCAGAAGACGCTTACCGCATAATCGAAGGAGGGGACCACCCAATCATCTTCGGCCGGAAGGACGATCCTTATCCCTTCACCATAGATGAGGTCGAACTTGGATCAGATGCCGGGAGACTGCCTCTGTACCTTTATAGCCCACAATCTAAATATCTCATACGGAAACAAGGGTATGATCTGGAGACTACGCCAGGCTTGAACTACGGCACAGGGCGACGATTACCTTTGAAGCCACCAGTCCCGACAAGTAAACCACGGGACTACTATAGCAAGACTCGATGTGGATTATGGTACGTAACACCCACGACGACCCCTGAAAGTTCAGATGAAGAATGTGACTGACATTCACATTCGACCGGGTCACCAACTCCTGACTCTGATACCAGCATCGGAGATGTATTCAGACAAGTCTTGTCAGTCAACATGGCATTCGCCGACGCTTATGAAGAAGACAAAGACATCCCCGAAATTCTTGAGCTAGAGCCGTGGGCCCAGCAGTTGGATGCGCAATGGGAAAAGCAGTTCGAACTGAGGGACCCTCCTACTGAAGATGAGATTATCTAGGTCGACCTCGGCAGCGAATCTTCTCCAAAACCAATCTTCGTCAGTAAAAGCTTAACAGACGAAGAGCGAGAATCACTGCTGGAACTTGTCAAGGAATACATTGATGTGTTCGCATGGAGCTATGAAGACATGTCGGGGTTAAATCTCGATATTGCTCTTCACAAGCTCAACATTCGGCCGGACGCAAAGCCAGTCAAGCAACAAGAGCGACGCTTTCGCCCAGGCATCATGGATGCGATCGAAGCCGAAGTCAACAAACTGATAGCCAGCGGTTTCATACGTGAAGAACAGGATCCCGACTGGGTCGCCAACATAGTACCGGTCCTCAAGAAGAACGGAAAGATCCGAATCTGCATCGACTTTCGCAATCTGAACGAGGCATGTCCCAAAGATGAATTCCTCCTCCCTATCACAGACATCAGGATTGACAACACCTGCGACTTCGAACGCATGTCATTTATGGATGGATTCTCGGGGTACAACCAAATCAAGATGTCTCCTGACGAAGAAAAGCATACATCATTCCGAACACCAATTGGCACATACTGTTACACAGTCATACCTTTCGGTTTAAAGAATGCTGGTGCCACATATCAACGGGCCATGAGTATCATCTTCAGAGAACACTTGTGCAAGATGGTGGAATGCTATGTTGATGACATCGCCGTCAAGAGTCGCCGCAAGGAAGACCATCTACAGGATCTGAGGACGGTATTCGATCTGATGCGAGCGCACAATTTGAAAATGAACCCTACAAAATCTTTTTTGGGCGTATCCAGCGGAAAGTTCTTAGGTTTCATCATCACCACCCAGGATATTCATGTAGACCCTGAGAAGACGAAGGCAATTATGGAGATGGGTCCCCCGAAAAATCTCTGCGAACTCAGAGGCCTTCAAGGAAGGCTAGCTTACATCAGAAGATTCATCTTTAACCTCTCTGGGCGATGTCGACCATTCACCCACCTCATGAAGAAAGGTGTCTCGTTCGTGTGGGACAAAGAATGCTAGCGTACCTTCGACAGCATCAAAAAATATTTGTCAAATCCTCCAGTCCTGGTGGCTCCGGTTGTTGGAAAACCATTCTTGCTCTACGTACGAGCAATGGAGCATTCCCTCGGAGCTCTGCTGGCACAAAACAACGATGCAGGCCATGAGCAAGCCATATATTACCTCAATCGAATGACGATTGGGCCAGAGCACCGATACACCGCTGTGGAGAAGGAATGCCTCGCCCTGGTGTTCGCCATTCAGAAGATGCGGCACTATGTTACTGGACAAACCATACATGTGATCTCATGAGTCAACCCTCTCAGGGTCCTCATGACTAAACCAGGGGCACTCAGCTCTCGCCTCACTACATGGGCAATATTGTTGTCCCCTTATCATATGATCTTCATCCCGCAAAAGGCTGTCAAAGGTCAAGCCCTGGCAGACTTTTTGGCAGCCCACCCGGGCTCAGAGTCGTCTGGGATATATGAAGAAATCCCAGATGAGGTCGTCGACTCGAATGTAGCCTCTCATGATAACATATGACGGATGTTCTTCGACGGTGCTTCAAGAACAGGACCCAAGGGCAACATCATTATCGGAGTCGGGGTAGTGCTGGTTTCTCCTTCCGGATTGGTGATTAACCGCGCTTACTCCCTCACAGAACCCTGCTCTAACAATGTGGCCGAGTACAACGCTCTGGTCATTGGCCTCCAACTTGCAAGGGAGCTGGGGGTAGAATATCTCGAAGCATACGGCGATTCTCAGTTAATCGTCAATCAAATTCGGGGCTCATATGAAGTTTGCCAAGAAGACATGATCCCCTATCACCAAATAGCGATCGACATCATCTCATCGTTCGAGGGGTTCTTCATCGAACATGTCTTCAGACTCTGAAATATCGAAGCCGATACCTTAGCAGGCCTGGTCGCTTCCCTAGCAGTGCCGAATCATACCCATCAATCGGTAGACGTGATAGGCCACGAGCTGGTCTGCCCCAAGAACAATGTTCAATTCATGGCAAGTTATTCCGCTCAGGCGATTGATGATGCCCCAGAATAGAGACAACCATTCATCGACTTCGTCGCCTACGACATCCTCCCCGAGAACCCAAAGGAGGCCACCTCCATTAGACGGCGTTCCCTCAGATTCTTCTATGATACAGAGACAAAAATGCTGTATCAACAATCCTACGATGGATTATTGCTTCGGTGTCTGAAAATGCAGAAGCCAAAGAAGTCGTACGAGAAGTGCATGACGGTGTCTGCGGGGCCCATCAGCCTGGTCCTAAATTGCAAGACCGTCTTCGCCGAATGGGCTACTACTGGACCACGATGGTAGCGGATGCGATAGACTAAGCAAGAAGGTGCAAAGCCTGCCAAGTCCACGCGGACTTCATTCACCAGCCATCCAAATTTCTACATCCGACAGTGGCATCCTGGCCCTTCGAAGCATGAGGAATGGATATCATTGGTCCAATTACTCCATCTTCCTCCCGTGGACATCGCTTTATACTTGCGATCACGGATTACTTCTCCAAATGGGCAGAAGTTGTTCCACTTACAGAAGTCAAAATTTTGAACCTGATCAGCTTCCTCAAGCATCACGTCATCTATCGCTTTGGACTGCCCCGAAGGATCATCCACGAAAATGGTCCGCAGTTTGCAAGCCACGCCTTCTACCGGTTCTGTGATAAGCACCGCATCCAGAATTTTGCTTCGACACCATACAATCCAGCAGCAAACGGGTTGGCAGAGGCATTCAATAAAACAATCATCAAACTCCTCAAGAAATTTGTCTCTTCCAACAAACGTGACTGGAATGAAAAGCTCAGGGAATGTTTATGGGCGTACCGTACTACAGTCCGAACAGCTATCGGAAATACACCATTCTCCCTGGTGTACGGGAGTGAGGCAGTTCTCCCATTAGAGACCCAAATACCCTCACTCCGCGTCGCCCTCACTTATCAATTGATGACGGATGATAACTATCGACGCCGACTACAAGAGTTGGAGGCCTTAGATGAAAAGCGTCTCCTAGCTCAGCAAAGGATCGAACTATACCAAGCACGCATCTCCGGAGCCTTCAACAAAAAGGTCAAGATCAGAACATTCCAGGTGGGCGATCTCGTTCTGGTAGTGCGGAGACCGATGGTCATGACTCACAAGACCGTCGCAAGTTCCAGCCAAAATGGGAAGGCCCATTTGTTATTGAGGCCGTATTCTCCAACGGAGCCTACCGCCTCGTAAAACAGAATAGGGATTTGCTCATGTTGCCCGTCAACGGCAAGTTCCTGAAGAAATACTATGTCGAAACGACATTTTCCCAGATCATTGAGTCACGTGCCCGCTGGTATCGCTGAACTCACCCTCACAATTTTCCAGATTTTTGAGTCACGTGCCTGCTGGTACCGCTGAACTCACACTCACCATTCTCCAAATTTTCGAGTCATGTACCCGCTGGTGCCTCTAAACTCACATCCCGGTCTCTCTTTCAGATAGTAAGTCATGTATGATCATACCTCTGAACTTTCTCACTGGAAGAGATCCTCCCTCATGATCCACTACCCGCACTCTCAGTGCACAAAAGGGTAAGCGATCCACAAATTTCTAAAACGACCATGTCCTTATTACCTCTGAGTCGTTTCACTTCCGCCAAAAATAAATCACCCCCTACATAGAACTTCCATGTCCTCATTACCTCTGAGTCGTTCTATGTGCCCCCTCTTCATTGAGCCCACTCCTGCCATGTCCACGTTACCTCTGAGCAAGTATGTCGTTTTTCTTTCATCCTATTATCCGTATCCTAAACCAAGGTACGCCAAGGATAATAGGCCCACAAATATTCTCTGCTAAGTTTCTTAGCACAAGCCCACCATCTCATCATGCCCCGGGAGCCCAGCTGCTCTACGGCATTCTTTTTTTCTATACCAAGAGCACCCATGACCACTTTGTCGTGGCTGTTCCAGGTATCCCAACCAAACTTGTCATTCGTACCTAAAACCAAGGTATGCCATGGATGATGAGTCCACAAACAAGTCCTCCGTGCGGGGCAGACACCACCATCATATTATAGGTACAACAAGCAATGCAAATGAAGGGTAGAATGGAAAGTACTCTTTATTTGAAAGAAAAAAAAGCATTACATCTTTTGGGACCACGTCCCTCTCAAAAAAAGAAAACAGGAATAAAGCAAAAGAAAGAAAGGCCGACTATAGCTCAGCATTACATAACTCCGAGAGACGGATTTTTACCAAGGCAGTCCCCCGCTCAAGCCTCTGTTTAGCCCGGCGCTCGGCCTCTTGGGACAACTGCTCTGCGTCATTCAAATACATATACGCCTGCCAGTTGTTCTCTATCTTCTTTAGGGCAAGTTCTAGATTGACAGAGGCTCTACTAAGCTTGTCAGCCTCCTGAATGGCGATCCCTTTTTCAGTACGAGCAGCTTCGAGCTCGGACTCCAGGAAGGCCAGTTTTTTTTGGAGCTCGAGGATCTGTTCCCGGGTATCGGTTACCCCACGAGAGGCATCCGCTTTCCGAGTTGTGTAATCTTCAGTTCGATAGCTCCATTGATCGTGTAACCGAGTCAGATCCCGGCGGTCCTTCAATATGGCCGGCTTGAGCGACTCCCGGGCCATCTTTACCTTTTCTACCGCAGTAATAAGGAAATTGTGCTCTTGGTTTATCGCCGCGGGTAAATCAGTTTGCTGCAGCCTGCGAAGTTGGGCCACGAGACGATCAGGCTCTAACAATTTAGGCTCCAGAAGCGCAGCCAATTCCCCTCCACCAGGGAGTGTCTTAAGGATATTGATCTGGCCACCAGCGCATTGACGAGCCAGAGTAAAGGGAGTCCCCCTTTCCATAGCTGCCTCGATCCCCTTCTTCAGGTGGCGGTAGAAACTGTCGACCACATCCCGGGACACCTCATCCAAAACCTCTGTGGAGGACGGCATCAAAGGGAGCGTGGCAGGCAATACCAAAGGAGTAGCCTCAGAACTGACTATCCCCGCCACCAAGAAAGCGAATTCCGTGCGGAAAGATGCTTAAATGGCGGCTAGCTCCTCTTCCGCCGCCCGAAGAGCTTGGATTCATGGCAGAGCGGAAAGTTTAACCCCCGAAACTATATTCACAGAAGAAGGCACAGGAAGCATCGTCCCTTGTCCCAGCTGTACTGCTACCTGGGCTCCCGAACTCGACTCAGATAGAGGCCCCTCAATGCAAGGAGGTGCCGTCAGATCCCCTTCGGTAGGGTCCGCCCCGGCAATGGCCGTCACCAGCAATAAAGGGTCGGGACCTGAACATCCAAAGCAACCATTGATCAACATAATCCGAAGGATAATAGGCTTATTCACAGGTTAAGGTTTGACTTGTATTACCAGGGAAAGAGCGTGGAGGCTGCGGTTCATTCACAGACGGCGTAGTTTCCCCACCCGCAGCTTCTGATCTGAATTCAACCGGATCCTCTGTCACGGCCATCCCTGAAAAGGAGCCAGCCAGGATAGTGTCATCCGGTTGAAGTTCAGATGTCTCAGGAAAGGGCGCAGTAAAACCCCTATCCCCCTGAGTTGAGGTCCCAGCAGGGTGAGACTCCTCGACCGTCTCCGGAAGAACCCCAGCAGCAATAATAGTAGTGCACACATCACTGACCAAATAGGACAGGACCGGATCAACCTCGGCAATCGGGTCCTGAGAAGCGAACTCATCTGACGCCTATAAAGAGCAAAAGAAAAAATAACGATTAGGCCATAACATAGAAGAAGAAGAAAAGAGGTAGTCGAAACTCAAATCACCTCAGAAACAACGTCAACATCATCAATAAATAGCCTGCGACGTCTTACCGCAGCGTGGTTTGTGGAGTAGGTTCGGCCGTCAGTGGCAATCACGCGCCTGCTTCGCTTACGCGAAGGGCCAGGCACTGCAGATGGTTGATCCTCCACCACCTCGTCAGACCAAATAGGCGGCTGACCCGCCACCCTTTCATCTGGCATAATAGGGGGCTGATTCCCAACTCCCTCGTCCAAAGAATGCGATGAGTCATCGGCGTCTTGTTCATCATCCTCCTCGTCTGCAATAGTGGACTCGGAGTCCGGCGCTGGAACCCTGTTTGCTCCTTTCTTCCTTTTCTTGGATCCCTCTGGCTTCTCAGCCAAACCAGTGCCAGCAATGAAGCTGGTATTTATATTAAAGTCGACAAGAGGCTTGCTCGCTGCGACATGATAAAGGGCTGCTATGTACAGAATATCCTCTGCTGTCTTAGCATCAGGGACCGAGAACCTAGCCCGGGTATGGACCGCGTTGTAATAATGCCAAGCTCGAACGCCATCGAGTACGCTGCCCTCAAAGCCCAGGCAAGCGCTGGGACAATCGAGGAACAGCTGACTATACCCAAATTGACGGGAAAATCTACTGGGCAAATAAGGCTCCAGGTATACGTTATTTCGATAACGGTGTACCAAGTGCGCAGGACGAATATTGCGCAGCCAAAGAAGCATCCTCTCAGATAAAAGTTGAGGAGGATCAACGCTGTCAATATGTACTCCCCTCACTTCTCTAGGAGTAAATTCAGAAAGAGATACAAAGAACTCGGGCCCATCAACCCTCGCCAATGCCCTCCGGCAGGCCGGCATGGTATCGTGCTCCCAAGGCTGATGACGGTATCGGAAAAGGAAGGCATCATCAACAGTAACATCCTCATCAGTTCCTGGCCTAATCAATGACCGATAGTGCATCAATAACCACCCCATGAGGTAATGGTACGGTAGTTCTATCCGCTCAAAGCCCAACGTCGTCTCGCGAGCAATGACTTTAGACGAAAAGGCACGGAGGCCATGATGTATACTACACACCATAGCAGAAAGAAGGGCCAGACTGACTTTGAAAACCAGCTTCACCGTCGAGAGGATGAAGTGGCGGCTGATCCTTTCGGTAGAATCTGTCCCTCCTGAGACTACGCAATTCCGTAGCCACACCATCAAGAACCCGGCTAAAACTGCTTTTTCAGACATCTCCCGGGTACCGTAGTAGAAATAACTGAAGGAGTCAGTGCGACTTCCAAATCTGTCGCATTTGGACTTCGACCTTTTTGCATTAAACTTCAGGTCCCTTATCTCTATTTGGGTTTGAGGATGCCGAGAAAAAACCCGCCCGAAAGGATGTAATGAGAACAGATATGCGACCCAGGCCGTGGTATGGGGGGCGCTCCCTTCCGAACTATTCTCCTTTTTAATAGCAGCCTGGTGACAGATGCTATGGTGGCACAGAAGTTCCTGATACACAGCAACGAAACCCGGGAATCATCGCTCCAGATCGTCGAACTCCTCGTTCGTTGGAGTGTATACTTCAAAAGCCTTACCTTCCCACGGCAGTCTAGAAACAGCATGCATCTCATGGAGAGCAAGTTCCAACTCTCCCCCGGGCGCGAAGAAAGTCCCGTACGCCGGTTATACAGCTCCAAGAGGGCTATGAACAAAGGCTTGTTAATAGGCAACCCGTAATAGGTGCCCCGGACGGCATAGTAAAGGTTAATTTCCTGAAGGGATTCCCCATATTTCCTCAGTATCCACGAGGTAAGATTAGCCCATATAGGAATGGGGTTTATCCAATTCAGCAACGACAACCTGCCCGTAGGATAAGATCCCTTGCGAGCGAGCTGATTCAGAAAAGTATCAGCTCGAGTAAAAGTGAAGTTAGGACCAGTCACGTTTACAAAAGTGCCAGGGAGCAGCCCCATCACACTCCGACTAACTGAATCCTTGCCCGCACATGCTGAACCGGTACGCCTGTTGTAGTGGATGTTGCCCACAAACATTTCCGGTTGGGTGGGAGTCAGAGAGCCCACCATTGTCCTGTCCAACGGTACCATGTTAAACCACGAGAGGGGATAATGTCGCTCCATCTCGGGAATATAGATCGCCACTCCGTCTACAGAAAAGTACCAATTATCAGAAACACTAGCAGTCGAGAGTTCTTTATGGAAAAGGCATCCCCAAAGAGAAAAGCCGGTTTCAGATATTCTCCGTCCAGCTTTCCCGAATTCAACATGGAACAGAAAAAGTGGAAAGGTTGGTTGTTAATGACAGCCACCCTCTCCCTAGGTTCATTAGTGGAAAGCTGATCCACTATATGTCGACTTAAGCCGTCGAGCCACACGCCCACAACAAACTGAGCTGAACCCACAAGAAGCTCTCCTGCTGGGTTGGTTGGAAGGCTCACTGAAAAAGGACAACACGAAACAAGATCAAAAGTTGATTGCTGAACTCAAGTCCCTACGAGCCTATGCGGCTCGGATTAAACAAAGCCCTATGTGGCTCTATTACAATTGGGTTTCAGGTGGCACGGCCCCAAGGGAGCTTATGTGGTTCAGCCAACACAGCCTCATGCGGCCTAAATCAATTTGGGAGTTCCATATGACATTAGTTTGATAGCTTATGCGGATCAATCAAGCACATGCGGTTCTAAGCAGAAGAGCTTTTGTGGCACTGAAACGCTATACTGAGCAGTCTGTTAGAAGCGTATGCGGATCAACCGAACGTATGCGGTTAGAAGCTTATGCGGCTCCGTTCAAAGGAGACTTCATGCGGCTCAAAACCCTCTCATGCAGCTCAAACATAGGGTATCTCCTATACGGCTCGGATATGAGAGGGTCATGCAGCCCATACAGCATATGCGGCTCTATTATAGCCGAACTTGGGTGAAGGCTTGTGCATGAATATGCAACAGAGCTATGGATTCTTATGATTCAAAGTATTTAAATACAACCCTTACCGTTAAGGGCAGGACGGACATCAGGGTGCACTTCGGGAGCAACGGCTGACGAGGAAGTCGCCTTCTTGCCCTTCGCAGCAGCGGAGGCGACTCTAGAGGATTTGGGGGCCATGACCGACGATCGGAGAAGAGAAATGAGAAAAGAAAGGCAAGACAATAGTTGTTGAACGAAAGGGAAAGTAAAGAAGTCCCCCCGATCGTACTCATCCATATTTATAAACAAAAGTGAGGCGTTTCGATACTGTTCGATTATCAAGGTGAGCCGCCGAAAATGAAGGCCAAACTCCTCGGATCCCGCACCAAAAGGTGGCCTTTAAAGCTGACAGCAAATCAACAGTATTTAATGTAAAAGATCGCCATACGTGGCAATGATGACGTGGCCGAAAGTCTTCTGCGACTAAGCCATCCATGCGGCTGAACAGTCCCCTGCGGCTGAACCACCTATGCGGCTGAACAATCTATGCGGCCAAGATATCTATGCGGTTAGGGTTTCATATGCGGCCAAAAAGAATATACAGCCATGCTTCTTATTCAAAGTATTTCAATTTTGCAAATTGAAAACTTTGAAGGGGGTCTTGTAGAAGCATAGAAAATGATCCATGCGGCTAGGAAACCTCATGCGGCCCAGAAAGCCCATGCGGCTCAGAGAGTCATACGGCATAAGGGACTATGCGGCCCAAGACACTCCATGTGGCTCAGAAGATACGTGGCGTAACATTGTTTCCCTCTGTCCTATGTTGTATTAATTACTTTGACGGCTGACAACTCTAAAAGAAAAAGTGACAGCCCTGACACAAGAGATACAATTATGACTAGTCATGATGACAGACCCCTAGGGAAGAGAAATAGATCTCTGACACAATCCTCCGAGATCCATAAAAATGCCACGTGGCCTTCCCACGTGGGCGTTCATATGTGGCTCGAGCAAGGACTTCTCATGCAGTTCAGAATAAAGTCGTCCTATGCGGCTCAGGCCGAAACAGTCACATGCGGCTCAAACGGAGGCTTTCCTATGCGGCTCAAGTGGACCATTTCCATACGGCTCAGGCGGATGTATCCTAATGCGGCTCGCAATGATCATCTCCATGCGGTTCAAAGGTTCGAAGGGGGGAGGACCACTACCCAAGCAGCCCTGACACGTGGCCTAAACCTTATACGGTCGAAATCTTATGCGGCTCAATCTTCATACGGTTCAGATCCCCCCAGTGGCTCCTAGGACACGTGTCCTAAGCCAAATCAATTTCTCAGATTTATTGCAATCAGAGATTGGGTCAAATCCCAATAATCTGGGACACGTGGCAGGAGAATAAATTAAATTTATTCGCATACATCAGAAGATCATTATGAGAAAGATTTATTCCAATCAGCATTAACTGCTTATGATATTTGGTGTAATCTACACTTAATGGTCCAGATTCATCACAATCAAAACGAATGGCCTAGGTTGACCAATCCACAGGCCGCCGCCATCTCCAGGAAGCAATCATTGGCAACCCTAATGATCACACCCCATTCTTATAAATAGCAAGGTGTCATTCCCTTACAAAGATATACATTCCCTGGCAATATACACAACGGAGAGAGTGTGACCAGAGAGACCCCTTTTAGAGATCAGAAGACTTGGAGAAAAAAGCAGGAAGGGAGCAAAGAGAGTATTTCTTCAACGCCGAGCAAATCTTCTGGAGCCAAGGCTGCATACCGATCGTCCAAGGAGTAAGGCAGGGCTGTCGTCGCCTTCCCGAGCCTCTATCGTCACCCTCTAGAATCTAAAAAAATTGTACTTAGTCTACTGTACCTAGGCTTTCGTCCCTAGGCTTTCTTTGTACAAGCGAGTTTGTATTGTGAGTCTAAGTTCAGTCCTCCCATAAAACTGTTTTGTACTTTTACAATCAATAGCAAACAAGCAGCTGGGCAGTTTGCTATAAAATATTTGATGAATACAAAAATGGCTGAGGGTACACTAGTAAGGGATCATGTTCTCAAGATGATGGGTCATCTGAATGAGATAGAGATCCTTGGAGCTGAAATCGATGGAGAATTCCAGGTCGATATCATTCTCGGGACTCTGTCTAAAAGTTTTTGACAATTTCTGCCTTAATTATAATATGAACAAAAGGTTGTATAGTTTGGCAGAACTTACAAAAGAGCTACAGGATGCTGAATCTCTCTTTAGGCAGAGTGGTCATGTTTTTGTTTCTGAAAAGACTTCTACTTCTAAGCCAAAAGGCGGTAAAAAGAAGAATAACAATCAGAAACAGGCAAACTCAGCAAAGAAGGGCATGGGACCTCAAGGCGCGGTGAAAAATCTGAAAGACAAATGTTTCAAGTGCAAAGGGTCAGGACATTGGAAGACTGATTGTCCACTTCTCAAACAAGGGAATAAAGAAGGTAAGGTATATCTCATTTACTAGTAGTTGAAACATGTTTAGCGATGTTATCTACCGGCACCTGGTGTGTAGATACAGGAGCCACTAATTCTGTCTGCAATACATTGCAGGGGTTCCAGGAAACCAGACGGCTTAGTGATGGAGAGATATGCTTGTTCATGGGTGATGCTACAAAAGTATCGGTCGTTGCATTAGGAGATGTTACTTTATCTTTTGGTAGAAATAAGTCTTTGACATTGAGAGATTGTCTTTTATGTACCTTCACTTAGAAGGAATTTAGTTTCTGTTTCTATGTTAGTTAAGGATGGATATTCAGTTTATTTTAATGACAATATTGTTATTAGAAAGAATAAATATTTTATCTGTTCTGGTGCATTGATTGATAATTTGTATGTCATTAATCCTATTTTGCCCACAATGCAACTTATAGAAATGAATAATATGTCATCTAACTTAAATAAGAGAAAAAACCTTCTTGTATGAACCAAATATATCTTTGGCACTTGCGATTGGGGCATATTAACCTAAGAAGGATTCAAAGACTGGTTGAAGATGGACCTTTGAGTTCATTGGAAGTAGAGGCACTACCAGTCTAAATCCTGCTTGGAAGGTAAAATGACCAAAAGGCCTTTTACGGCAAAGGGGTATAGGGCCAAAGATGTGTTGGAATTGGTTTATTCTGATTTGTGTGGACCATGACTATCCAAAATAGAGGTGGCTTTAAATACACATTTATTGACGATTATTCAAGGTATGGATACATTTATTTGATGCGCTGTAAGCCTGAGTGCTTTAAAAAATTCAAAGAGTACAAGGCTGAAACGGAGAAACGTCATGGAAAATGTATCAAATCATTACGATCAGATTGTGGTAGCGAGTACCTCTTTGGAGAGTTTAGGGATTATTTATCAGAGGCTGGGATTGCATCCCAATTGACTGCACCTGGAACGCCCCAACAGAATGGTGTAGCCGAAAGAAGGAATAGAACTCTTATGGAGATGGTTAGATCAATGATGAGTTATTCGGATTTGCCAGATTCATTTTGGGGATATGCTTTAGAGACTGCAGCTTATATTTTGAACGTGTTTCCTTCTAAGTCAGTACCTCATACTCCCACAGAGTTGTGGATTGGGCGTAAGCCTAGTCTGAAACATGTTCGCATTTGGGGTAGTCCAGCACATGTGTTGAATGGGAAAGCAGATAAGTTGGAATCTCGTACAGAAGTACGCTTGTTTGTAGGCTATCCAAGAGGAATGAAAAGAGGTTTATTTTATAGTCCTAAGGATCAGAAGGTCATTGTTAGCACCAATGCCCGATTCTTAGAAGAAGACTATATGATGAACCATAAACCCACAAGTAGAGTTGTTCTAGAAGAACTGAGACGTGAAATACCAAGTACTTCAGTACCAATAGTACAAGAGGATGAACCACAAATAACTGCACAACGTGTCACAAATGTTACACCACAACCGATAGTTCCTCGTCGTAGTGGGAGGGTTGTGATACAACTTGATAGATATATGTTCTTGGAAGAGTCGTCAGACTTCGTCCCTGAGGAACAAGATTATGATCCCTGTACCTACAATGAAGCACTCCAAGATAAAGATACAGAGTCTTGGCAAAAAGCAATGATATCTGAAATAGAATCTATGGATTCTAATCAGGTCTGGGAGCTTGTAGAACCACCCGTTGGTGTAAAAGCCATTGGATGCAAGTGGGTCTATAAGAGAAAAAGAGGATCATACGGTAAGGTTGAAACCTTTAAAGCTTGGCTTGTAGCAAAAGGTTTTACTCAAAGAGAGGGTATCGATTATGAGGAAACCTTTTCTCCTGTAGCCATGCTTAAGTCTATCCGGATTCATTTATCTATTGCAGCTCATCTCGATTATAAGATTTGGCAAATAGATGTCAAAATAGCTTTTCTTAATAGAAGTCTTGAGGAAGACATCTATATGAAGCAACTAGACGGGTTCATTGAAAAGGGCCAGGAGTATCTTGTTTGTAAGCTCAAGAAGTCCATTTATGGACTTAAGCAAGCTTCCAGATCTTGGAACATATGTTTTGATTAGGTGATAAAATCCTATGGATTTGATCAATGTCAGGATGAATCATGTGTATACAGAAAGTGTGACAGAAACATGGTGGTGTTCCTAGTACTTTATGTGGATGACATCTTGCTCATTAGAAATAATGTGAAGGTGTTATCTGATGTAAGGGTATGGTTATCTAAATAGTTTGATATGAAAGACTTGGGAGAAGTAGGTCACATCCTTGGGATCAAAATTCTATGAGATCGCAAGAAAAGGATGTTGGGCTTATCCCAAGCTTCCTATATCGATACTATACTAACTCGTTTTAGTATGCAAAATTCTAAGAAAGGTTTCTTACCTTTTAGACATGGAATTGCTCTATCAAAGGAGCAGTGTCCGAGGACACCTAAAGAGATAGAGAACATGAAGGCAGTTCCTTATGCTTCAGCAGTAGGAAGCTTAATGTATGCAATGCTATGTACGAGACCAGACATCTGCTTTGCCGTAGGCATGGTCAGCAGATATCAGTCTAACCCAGGACAAGAGCACTGGACTGTCGTAAAGAATATTTTAAAGTACCTGAAAAGGACTAAAGAGTATATGCTAGTTTACCAGGCAGATAGTTTAGTTCCCTTGGGGTATACAGACTCAGATTTTTAGTCAGATAGGGATTCCAGGAAATCTACCTCAGGTTATGTGTTTACTTTGGGAGGTGGAGCCATTGTGTGGAGGAGTATCAGGCAAAAATGTATTGCTGATTCCACCATAGAAGCTGAGTATGTGGCAGCCTCTGAGGCAGCCAAAGAAGCGGTTTGGCTCAGAAACTTTCTGTTGGACTTGGATGTGGTACCTAGTTTGCCTAAGTCTATTACACTTTATTGTGATAATAGTGGTGCAGTTGCAAACTCGAAGGAACCACGAGCCCATAAGACTGGTAAACACATTGAGCGTAAGTACCACCTGATACGAGATCTTATAAAAAAAGGAAAAGTTGCTGTGATCAAGATAGCATCAGCCGACAACCTAGCTGATCCCTTTACAAAGAGCTTACCAGCTAAGGCTTTTGATAGCCATGTTGAAGGAATGGGAGTCAGATGTGTAGCAGCATGGCTTTAAGTATAAGTGGGAGATTTGTAACAGTATACTGAAAAGCAATGCTTTGAGTATAAGTGGAAGATTGTTAGGGTTATATACTAAAAGCATCACTTTATTAGTAATCTTATTTCCTTAAATTTTGAATGAGAATCATATGGGCAAATGTTTGCATATTGTATTTGTTGTAAGTGTTAATGCAAATGTCTGATATTCTATATTGTAGATAATATGGTGTGTGGTGTCACACAGAAGATCATATTATTAGTTCCCTATGGAGTATATAAATTGTTCACAACCTAGATGGACTTGGACAATCTATTGGAAAGGTTGTAGTATAATCTGGTATTAGTCTATCTTGACTATAGGTTTACACTAGTACACTTTGTGTGTATTGAACAGGACCACTTGAGGTTGTTCTCTTTGTACTGACTACATAAGAGAATAAACACCTCTGTTATTATGGATGCTTGTGCTCTTAACCCGGATATAATAACGGACATGTATATGTAGTGTACATTATTTTGACTCATGAAAGAGTGAGATTCATTATGGATCAACAACCTCTATGAATTGGGTAATAACATTGTATATATGATGGGCTGTTGATTATAAATGGAATCCATGTCCCGATACATCGGGTTGATGATATCCCCTTAAGGAGCTCATAAGGATTGTCATGTAAACCCTGCAGGTGGATTATATCCGACATGACAAATAAAGTTGAGCAGTACTACTTAAGGATAAAAGATGTCGAATCAATATAGTTGTCAGTAACTTAATTTAATCGACGGACATACGATATCTTAACATGGGAAGCCAAACGAGCATATAATAAAAGGAGCCCACAAACATAATTTGGGATTAGGGAGGTAGTGCAACAATAGCTCATTAGTGGACCGAGCTATTGTTAATGGGCCTGGATTGTGTGTTCGGGCGAAACACAGGATATCCAGATCCGTTAGGAGGCCTAACCCTAATTTCTTCTCATGGTCCCTGCCGTAGCCTATATATATCCTCTATTCTCTGGCCGCCAGATTATCGATCAAAAATCTGAAACTTTCTCTAAATTCGTGATTCACATAAGAAGAAAAAGAGAGGGCTACCAAGGAGAAGAAAAGGTTGGGAGATCGTCGCCCACACGACGTCCAACTCGAGGAAGGAATACGTACAGAAGATCTTAGGGTCGTCCGCTCGAGATTGCCAGGAATTACTTGTCTTCTTTCTGCCGCAGGTATAATTCGTGAACCCTAGTTTTCGCCTATGAAGGGTTAGAACACGTATTAGTAGTTATTGAAATACGCACCACAAAGGAAGGGTCCTGGGATTCCCCAGTTCCATCACTTCCTTCATAATTTGAGATTGATTTGAAACTCTATTTATAAAGTTCTTAAAATAACTGTTTAGTAGTTATTCTGGATTACGCGCATTTTAGGTTGTGCGTCTCCTGTTCACTTGCGCGAATGGTTGCACTAATTGTTGTGGGTGCGTGGCATTATTTGATTGAGATACACGTGGTCGTGAGCAGTATAGTAGGCACGTTCTACAAAGTTAGTGTCTTGTGCGACATCACTCTGTTCTAAACACTGTTTGATCACCTAGCGCGAGCTTCATCAGGTTGCGTATGGCACAATGTAGCAACTTGCACGAGTGGTTACACCAACTGCTGTAGACGTGTGGCATCATTTGATTGAGATGTGCATGATCGTAGGCAGTGTAGTGGGCATGCTATGCGAAATTGGTGGTTTGCATACCATATCACCCTGTTTTTTAAAAAAAGTAAACAGTTAATTAAGTGGCACCAACTAGCCAGGTTGCGCATGGGCGCAACCCAACAACTGGCACTTTTGACTAGGTCTCCTGTGCTGTGCTGATTAATTCTCGTGCTATACAATGACTTGCGTGAACCAGCTGTCAGCATTAATTACATGCTAACAAAATCTTCTTGAGCGCCACGTTGTACGGGATTCGAACAGATTTTCCTTGATCTCCGTGCTGTCAGCTGTCAGGAAAATGATGACACCATTACAGTTTCTGAAGGAAGTGCACCACATGTCGCTCGTGCAACCTGACTCCTGCGTAACCTGACCTCTACGCAACCAGATGTCGGCGCAACCTGACCTCTGCGCAACCAGATGTCGACACAACCTGATTGTTTGACGTAACATAATGGTTTGGTGCCATTTTGATAATCTAACACTTGCGCAGCTTAATTTTTAGCCTCTACAAGACACCCTTCAAAGTTTTCAAAACTTGAAAATACTTCAAAGTTTTGAAATAGTTTGAATTATGCTAGTTTTGTTTGGATTGCGCCAGTCAACTCGATCCCGCTTCTTCAGCATAAGTTGCACGGTTCAACCTTATTTATAAAGCTACAAATAATTGTACTCTTTGGATTTTTTATTCTTCACCATCATTCGAGAGAAACCCTATCTTCTTCTCCGATCTGTGAGAACTTTGATCGATAACAATGGCACCCAAGCGCTCTGCTGCTGAGAAAGGTAAGACTATGGCCGAATCATCCATACGAGTTCTGTCATCGTCATGCCGAGAGATGGCCAACCTGGCTTTGGAGGGTAAGCATTCGACTATAGACCCGATTATCGACCATCCTACTGATCATCGGCCACCCTATTTAGGGTTTGGCTTGATTCTGACAACTTACGCCTCTCTTATTAGGGTTTGGTTGCTATCGACATATATTGTGCAGCGTTTTGAAAAGTTGTGCTATCTTTTGGGCATAATTTTGACACATTGTACGGCAAAATACGGCACAACCTGATGGCTGCGCACGCTGAGTGCGATATAATATGAGGGTTACGTAACTTGACTGTTGTACAACCTGTCGGCGTAACATATTCTGCTTCAAAGTATTATTTGAAACTAATTTCTATTTGTTGATCTTCATGTAGTTGACTTGAGAGAAGATCCCAATGCCGAAAGATTTGCCTCTGTATTTAATAATCCTAAATACAAGGAAGATTTATCATATGTGTCATATCCGCATTATGACCTTTCTGAAGCCAGAAGAGCTATACTCACAGCTCAAGAGAACTCCACTCTATTATGTTTGATGAATGGACAACCTCTAGAATGTTTGGACAATGTAGTTCATAATAAATCGGGCTTTCTGTTTGGTGATGCTATCAAGAAAACGTCCCAACCCAAGGCTAAGAAAGAAGGCAGGGTGTATCAGTGTAGTGAGGGCAGAATAATGTACCTCCCGGAAATGTCGAGATATCTATCATTGTCTCGATATAAATTTTTGAGTTACCCTCGCCCGATGGCATAGGATATAACTCCACAACAGCAGGCAAGAGTAGGGAGAATCTGCTACAGACTAGGTACATAAAGTAGGGACCAATTCTATAGCACCTCGGATAAATACAGCTCCCATCTGAGAGGTCTGATGCCAGGTTGTGTACCTCCCGAGGATTCTTCGCTGTTACTCCCAATTAGAGTACCAATTTTTATGAACGAGTTTGCCAATGTTGAAGGAAGATATCCGGACCATACCATAAGAATGACAGGCCTGGTAAATCCAGATAATAAGTGCTGGAGCAGCTTGGCTAACTGGGTTCTGAATCACTTCAAAGATATGCTTCTGGAGATAGGTCTTTATGAAGCAGTCTGGGCTACAGTTGATGGGTTCCGTCAAAATGCGCACATATTTCTGGCTCTGGTAGAAAGGTATAACGATAAGACCGGGCCTTTATGACTCCGTATGGAGAGATCGGCTTTGCCCTTCACGAGATGAAGTTTCTATCTTATATGCCGATGGAAAACAACTCGTACGAGGAGTATGTACCTACCAATGAAGAATTGGACATACTATTAATATAAAATCCTGAAATGGTAGGGCTTTTCGAGGAGCTCTTGTGTTACTACAAGATATGCTCCCTCTGCTACAAGAGTGCCACCGTAGGGACCTGCTACACATCTAAGTGGTTGCCTTATTTATTCTTGGGTCATATTTATGAAGACAAAATCTTCGATACTCAGGCTTGTGACCCTTGTTTCTTCAAACCACTCGACAAAATTGACATCCAAAAACTGATGGAGAAGTACGATCAGTATGACAACGAGCTAGACGAAGATTGGTCCCCTTTCAAAGCCGACGAAACGATCGAGAGTTATTTCAGACAAGGTTATAGACCTATGTCTAAATAAGCCCAGTTGGCGGGCTTTCTTTCCATATAGCTGTGACGGTTCATAGTCCCCGGAGGCAGTGCTGTTGACAGATTTTATCGGGGCGTCCTGTTTGCTGCAGTACTGTCACCCTCATTTTTTCGTATTTCCCGTATTTCGTATTTATATTCGTATCTAGATTTTGGCATATATTTTTATTTTTCTCGACTTGTGGAATTTCGGTATTTCTCGTATTTTGGGTTTTGTCATGGCTCGGTTTTAATTGGGTTGGTTTGTTTTGGTTTGGTTTATGAGCATTGGATCACCTTAACCTATTCTTCACCCTCAACATACCACATTCCACCCTCTTTATAACACCACCTACCACTCTCTCTTCTCATAACCACCATTAATTTCCTTCTTCTTCTTCTTCTCCTTCCTCCACAACTCTCCTAACCCTAGGCAAGTGCATCTTGCCACTACATGAGAACCCTATTTTCTTGGTCCATTAGCTAGATTAGGACATGGTGATCAACATTAGTTCTTGGCTTTTTGTGATTTGGTGTCTCCATTGCTCTAGATCTAAGTTTTCCTATTTTTGGATTTTGCATGGTTTGATCTACTTTAGTTGGATTTTATGGGTTTTTGATGCTTCTATGTGGAAGAGCATTCAGTTTCACCCAAGTTGGAGCTTTGGAAATCCGGATTTGGAGTTCGGATGGCCAAGTTGTGAACTTGTGAAGCTTTGGGTTCTTTTTTGGTGTTCTTGCTGTTTGGAGAAGACAGTGAGCAGTGTGCAGAGCTTCTTAGCTTACGCCACTGAGCCTTGGATACGCTTCCTTTTGGAAGCGTGTCTCCTGCGTGCGTGCTTTTGTGCGTACGCAGACTTGAGCGTGCGTGACTTTTCATCTACGCTGCTCTCTCAGCGTGCGTGACTTTTCACTTACGCTGCTCTCTGTAGCGTGCGTGACTTTTTATGTACGCTGCTTCCCTGGAGCGTGCATGACTTTTCATGTACGCTGCTTCCTTGAGCGTGCGTGACTTTTCATGTATGCTGCTCCCTTGAGCGTGCATGACTTTTCATGTACGCTACTTCCTTGAGCGTGCGTGACTTTTCATGTACGCTGCTCCCTTGAGCGTGCGTGACTTTTTATGTACGCTGCTTCCTTGAGCGTGCGTGACTTTTCATGTACGCTGCTCCCTTGAGCGTGCGTGACTTTTTACGCAGCTGCTCCCTTGAGCGTGCGTGACTTTTCACGCAGCTGCTCCCTTGAGCGTGCGTGACTTTTCACGCAGCTGCTCCCTTCAGCGTGCGTGACTTTTCATGCAGCTGCTCCCTTGAGCGTGGGTGACTTTTCACGCAGCTGCTCCCTTGAGCGTGCGTGACTTTTCACGCAGCTGCTCCCTTGAGCGTGCGTGACTTTTCACGCAGCTGCTCCTTGTAGCGTGCGTGACTTTTCACGCAGCTGCTCCCTGTAGCGTGCGTGACTTTTTGTACGCTGCTCCCCTGACCCCTTGCTTAACCCATTGGCTCTTGGAGTTTTGGCCTTATTTCTTTAATGCTTGGCTCTTCTATAGCCCTGTATATTGATATTTTATTAGATATTTTACGTCCATTTTATATCCTTACGCCTTTTGTCCTGGACTTGATACTCACGAATTTACTGGATATATTTGGAATTGATAATTGAGCATGACCTGATAAGTGGCCCGTCGTGGCGCACTCCTGACTAGTACACTTGATATGATAACCTGACCTGATACATCTTGAATAGCTGTTGTGACGGCTACCGGACATGACATGACATGTATAATTAATCCTGACACCATGGGCGATTGTGCTTGTACAAATAATCCAGTCCTGTCTTGTATCATGTCTAGGAGGGGACTCCTGAGTACCACGGTCAGGAGTACCTACGGAATTGGACTAAGGTTAATAATTAGTATAATTCACTAGTCATGAAGAGATGTTCCCCAGTTACAGGCGATCCCGTTATCCCGGCCGCAAATGATTGGACTTGTAGCCTGCCGACGAGTATGGCGCATTTCCAGCCCGCTGTTATGTGGGGCATCCTCTATTGTCACTTAAATGATTGAACTCTATTGTCACTATAATGCATTGTACTCTCTAGATTGTCACTATAATGATTGCCTGGATAACCTGGATAGCTGCAGGGCCTGTGACTACTTGGAGAATTTTATTGCATCTTGCTAGTAACTAGGATTGTGATAACCCTAGTTAGTTAATATAGAAAGCCGTAGGCAATGATTGGCCGTGATTGCTTGGATGGAGTCTAGTCCAGTATAGTATTGTCTAGAATTGATTGATTGTAAGATTGCACCAGAATGATTGAATGATTGTCACTCCAGATTGTCAATATAATGATTGTCACTCCAGATTGTCACTATAATGATTGTCACTCCAGATTGTCACTATAATGATTGTCACTCCAGATTGTCACTACAATGATTGTCACTCCAGATTGTCACTACAATGATTGTCACTCCAGATTGTCACTACAATGATTGTCACTCCAGATTGTTACTTGACCTGATTTCTTATATCTATCTTGCCGATAAATGGTGAGAGAAACCAAGTTCCGTTCAGACGAAGGGTTACAACCCTGGTCCTTGTTTGGTTTACGGGTTGTAACCTAGCTATCTGAATAGTCCCATGGTTATCTCATCGTATATCATCCTGTCATGCTTTTCCATATGTCTTGTCTTTTAGTGATTCTATGCAAGATTGTCTTTTATAATTACTCATCATGCTTTTTCTTAAATTACTGTCTCTTATTATATAATTATAGTATTGTGCTAATTTGCTGGCTTTGGTTCTTATTTTGTGGCCTCCTTTGTGGCACTTGCTCTTCCTGGGGTCTGACCCAGCTGGTTTTGTATGGCCAGATACCGGAGCAGCAGCAAAGGATCTACCTGTCTTCTAGCCCGATGGTGGTCACCAGGCGTAACCAGGGCATCGAGTGGGTTTCTTTTGTTCTTCCACTGTAATATTGTAAATTATTCTTTTGAGGCGTTTAGCCGATGAGCAAGTGTTAGCTCAATTTTACTTACTTACTGTCTGCCTACGTGCTGTAACATGATTGACAAGCCCCGGGGGTTGATCATGTATGACTGAACTCTTGTTAGTCCTCACATTTTGTAACGACTAGCTTCATGATCATCTGGATATGTAATGTTTGGGACGCCTTACAATTGTATATTTGGAGATCTGATATCTTGTGATTATTATTAGTTGGTTGAGATTGAGACAATAGGCTATTTTATGACCTTAAAAGACTGATGGATTGTAGTGAAACCCTCACATATCTAGACAGCCGTGACCTTATAGCGGTGTGGATCCCACTCCGTTATACGTAGCTGGCTATGTCTGCCCCCGCTCTCCAGTATTCTGGTTCTGGGGCATGACAAGTATGCCTTGTATTTGATTACAGAATGGACCTCCTTTCAGCGATGACTTGTTGCTTAAATGCGGGCCTGCGCTCCTTTGTATACACCATGATGCATGATAAAAATGCTAGAAATGAATTTCCCTATACTAAGATGCCCTACACATATCTATATGGGTGGCTGCTCTTGCATTATCCTGGTTTGATGGACCCGGATATGAGTGTAGTAGGAGGAGCCTTCATGAGGCGGTATTCCAATGCCCGTTGGAATATCAGCGCATTATCAGAATGCCGACGAGCATTGAATAAAGGTTCTGGATGGAGATTCCAATGCATCCCTCCCCCTCAAGGGTATGAACACTTTCCTCTCAATCTTATGGATTTAGAAGCCACGTCACTCCGTCTGATTCCCCTACTTTCGAGTGGTTGAAATCAATTCGACCATCTCATTTAGTGTTTCGGTTTGAAGAAGAGTGCTTCTTGGAACCATATCTGCAAAGCCGATTTGCCCATCAGTTCGGCTATAATCAATTACATGTGGGGAACTCCATAACTTACCTAAGTGCTCAGGGTTATTTAATTGAGGAGCCAGGGCGTGGGAATACTACAACGCTCGGGGCACAAAAGCAATATTCTCCATGCCAAACGTCCCTTCCCAGATGGGTCCATGTATGTTGTATACATATGCGAATTAATTTTTATACTTCAGCGAATACTTTTGCTGAGAACTTCAATTTGTCCTACAGCTTTGTGAGCGACAAACATACGAAGGCAAGAGTCTGTACGACATTTTCATTCAGAGATATTAAAAATCAGGATTCGGCCGATGATCCATTAGAAGCTTCCCTCATAGGATTTGCTGATGAAGCGACTGATCCACTGGACGTGCTATTAAGGGTACGAAAAGACAAGTCTTCTGCTAAAGGTCTTTGCAGGAAAAAGAGAGCTGGAGAATCCTTAACTCATGATAATCTCCCATCCTTACCCCAAATTATAGAGAAGAAGAGTAAGACCGTAGTGGCTATAACTGAACCAGTCACCACCAGAACAACACGATCCCAATCAAAATAGATGACTATCAGACGTCTCTTGGAGTGGATGAGATGACTCCTTCATCGGTTTCGAAGCAAAGCGGAGTCATTCCAGAAGAAATTCACGAAGAAGAACCAATAGCACCCCTATATCGGAAGCCTAGAAGGAAATTACTAGTGTCCCGAGGAGATCGTCCAAGAGTAGGCTCTTCATCCACTCTATCTGAACCGGAGACATCGTTACCCTCGCACCAAGATCTACCACTTCAAAAATGTAGTTAATATGATTTTTGCAAAATCATGTCTAACTGAATTTTGACATATTTATATATTATTATTATTATTTTTTAACTGCAGAGATTAATATTCCGGCTCCGATCATAACTATTCCTGTAACTGTGTTAGCTGCTGCAGGAATTATGATGCCATTTCCAACTCCATGAGTTCAAAAGACTATACTGCTTGAGGAAGAATTGCCTAACCCTGATGTCACTGTCTCTTCTGTAGCCCAAAATCCTACTCAGTCTCAGGAGGATCAAAAAATGATAGCAGCTCTTGAAGGTTGTGATTTTCGAGATTCCTCAAATGAAGATGATCTCACCATTGCTACTGAAGGTGAACAAGCTTCAATAGCAGTAATAATGAAAGAAGAGGGATTTGTCGAAGAGGGCCAAACCACTGTTGCAGGTAAAGAACACCCCATTGATGATGAAGAACACTTAGGCCAGAAAACTGATGAACCCAAAACTCCAGAAGAGGTTCACGAGGATAAGCCTGGAGCTTCTGAAGCAGCTAGGATTGCTGAAAATCCTAAAGCTAATACCACAGGGATTAAATCCCCTGAAGATCAAACTCCAAAGGAGACAAACACAATTATCCTTCCTCTTCAAGCAGAGTCAGGGGCCGGAAGCAGCCGTTTTTTATCAGCAGGTTCGGAAGATGGAAGCAGTCAAGCAGCAGTGTCTGAGAACACAATGTCGAGACTTCGTATAGAAGCAGCCATGCCTCGTGAAGCACCATATGTACTACTAGGTTCAGGTAAATTTCTTATTTTCATTTATCCAAATTCTTTTGATAATATTTCAACAATGGTGTATATATTGATCGTAGAAGGACCTGTGGGAATGACTAGCTCGACCATGGCTCCTTTGGACAGAGGAACTCACGTAGGAGAAGGGAGCTCATCCCAGATGCCCAAATTCGGGTCTCCTGATGCACAGTCTAAAGTACCTCCAATTGCTGCAGTAATAGAAACTCGAGGAGAAGTAGTGGCCACTCCATGTGCCATAGCGACAAATAAATTTGTTGTAGCTTCTTTCATAAATGCCTTCTACACATCTCTGAGGCCTTTAGTTCAAAGGGTAATGGAGAAGGATGATGTTCCTTTTTCAATAGTCAGAAGCCCCTCATCCTATATAATCGAAGGTATTCGCGTTATTGGAGACCGAGAACTGGCAACCTATCTGGAGCATGTTTTAGACGAGTTGGAGGAATCCATTAAAGTCTACAAGGATCTTCGAAGAGGGGATATTCGACAACTCGTGGATGCCGAATGTGACGCCATGGCTCGTGAAGCTAAAATGAATAAGGCTAATTTTGAATCCATTTTAGTGGCTTTCTCTCGACGCTCCGTAGAGATGGACAACCAGATTACTGAAACAGCCTCCAATTTTGAGTGTCATAAAACTGCAGCTATAGAGAAACAAAAAGAAGTCCTTGATCTGAAAACTAAAATCGTTCGGCTTTAAAAATAGCTCAAGACGGCTAGACAGCATGTAGAAGAGTATCAGGCTGTTGTAAGCCAATTGGAACTTTTGAAGTGTCAGAAGGATGAATTTGTTTGAATTCAGAATGAAGAGATAACCCGTCGGACAACTTCTCTACATCCGTTCGACCCAGTGTCCAGAAGAGTCCAAGCTAGACAACGGGTGCTTGAATCTTGTGTCGAACGAGCTAAGGCTTTGGAGAAGCGGATCGCAGATCTCAGCACTCAACCTCTAGAATAAAGAGATCCCAGTTGTAACTCTCTCCTTTTTTTATATGTATGATGCATTTTAAAATATCATTAATAAAATGATTTTTTTTGTAGTTCCATTATTTGTTGCATACCTTATAAAAGATATAAGTAATAAAATAGAAAATATATTCAGAGGTATTGGACGTGACATATTTCCTTATGGAAAATAACAATATTCATTATATCTGCTCAGAAGTAATGTGGACGTGGAAGAATATAATTCTTAGGATATCGTTATTTCAAAAGATGACTTTATAATCAGAGGTAATGTGGACATAATAAGTCGCTGATATGGATAAATAGAATTTAGATGTAATATGGACGTGAATCTAGAGAATAGAATTCATAGGTAATATGGACGTGAATCTATTGATATAGAAAATAGAATTCAGAGGTAATATGGACGTGAACTCTCTTTTTTTATTGATGATCTTTAAATCCGCTGGGACTTAAAGACAGAAGATCGTGTCTAAAAAGATAATATCTGGATTTAACATAAAGAAAAGACAAGACGGAAGCGATGATTCATATAGACTCTACTGGGGATTTTGAAAGGATGAGTATTCCTGATACTGAAGGCACTAGAACTGGAAGGTTCAGCAAGTACCGTCTTATGTCTTCAAATGCTTATTGACATTCTTCAGTCCAAATAAAAGATACACCTTTCTTCATGAGTTGAGTGAACGGTCTACAGCGTCCAGAGAGATTTGAGATGAATCTCCTCACATACGCAAGCCGTCCCTGGAATC
Organism: Iris pallida; assembly: GCA_029216955.1. Classification (NCBI taxonomy): domain Eukaryota; kingdom Viridiplantae; phylum Streptophyta; class Magnoliopsida; order Asparagales; family Iridaceae; genus Iris; species Iris pallida. The sequence continues at coordinate 5,528,681 of JANAVB010017399.1, forward strand.
CTTGTAGCTCTTTTAGTTTGCATGGAGGATGCATCTCTTGAATGGCTTTGATCTTCTCGAGATCAATGTATGTACCTTTAGAGGTAATAACGAATCCGAGAAATTTTCCACTAGAGACTCCCAGGAATGACTTGGTGGGATTCATCTTGAGTTGATGCTGGCACATTAGATCAAAAATAGTTCTCAAGTCTTGAAGTTGATCTTTTTAGACGACTTTTGACAGCAATATCGTCACATAGCATTCAACCGTCTTTCGTAAATGATCACGAAAGATGGTACTCATGGCCCGCTGATAAGTTGTACTAGCATTTTAGAGACCAAACGGCAGGAAAGTGTAGCAATAAACTCCAAGAGGAGTGCAAAAAGATGTATGTTTCTCATCTTCTAGATGCATTTTGATTTGATTATATCCTGAAAATCAATCCATAAAGGACATACGTTCAAATCTCCAAGTATTGTCGATCATGACATCAGTGATTGGAAGAGGGAATTCATCTTTGGGACAAGCTTCATTAAGGTCTCTGAAGTCGATGCAGACCCAAACTTTTTATGTTTTCCTCAAAACTGGAATAACATTAGCCACCCAGTCCGGATGTTGTTCTTCTCTGACGAAATTGCAGGCGATAAATTTCTTGACTTCAGCTTCTATGGCATCCATCATATCGGGTCGAAATCGACGTTGTTGCTGTTTGACTGGCTTCGTATTTGGCAGAATGTTAAGCTTGTGGGTAGCGATCTGAGGATCCAATCCAGGCATGTCTTTATAGTTCCAGGCGAATACATCAATGTATTTCCTAATGAGCTGGATTAGTTCTTCTTTATTTATTTCGGGGAGGCTTTTGCTGACAAATATTAGTTTTGGAGAAGTTTCATCTCCAACATTAACTTGAACCAACTGATCTTCAGTAGGTGGCTCACGTTGTTCAAAGCGAAGCTCCCATTGAGTATCTATCCTTTATGTCCAAGGATCAGATTCAGAGACTTCGGTAAAATCTCTATCATCTTCTGATAACTCAGCAGTTACCATATTGAAAAATAGAGTCACTCGATGGACGTGCCCTATACTGGTATCTGAATCCCATGAGACAGAATCAGAAGAGTTAAATCGTTCTTCTTCATCGGATTCGGAAGCTTGTGGAATCGGTATTGGTGAAGTATAACCTAATCCCCGCTTCATTTTGTTGTAGTATTGTTGTGATTTTTCTTTCGATGCAGGAATACGAATAGGAGTTCGTCTTCCTTTGCCGCCATTATTTCGTTATTGTGATTTTCTTCTTCACTATTAGGCATGATCTTCTGTTCCGTTCCGTTAATAAAAAAGTATAGGAAGTTCATCTCTCTTCCTGGAAGGGACTAGAAAGAAGGAGTCCTGCATTGGCTCGAGCAATACTTCATTTTGGGAAGCTTCAACTGCTCCTATGGTAAGTGGTTCGAAGTTATCTAACATTTTTAAATAACTTCGAATATAATAAAGGACATCAATATACTGTAAAGGAGATGCTACTTTATTAACTTGTACATCATCATTTACAACATGATTCTTAGCCTTAACAGAAGGCTTAGTAAGGTTGATGACCAGAGGAAGAGAAGGAGGAGGAGAAGGTGAAGGTTTGATACGACGAAGGTCGATAACAAGAAGCTCAGAAGAGGTGAGCTCACTTTGTTCCCTTTCTACAACAAAAGGCTGTTTGTTATGAGAGGAAAGATGTATAGTCAATGTCTGCGAAGAAGAGGAACGAGTAGTACGTCCTTTGACGGGGATCATGAGAACATTTTTTGAAGTATGTTTCTGATCTTCCTCACTATCCATTGCCAATACAACTTTCATGAACTCATCCTTGTACATCCGAGACTCTGTAAAATATGCTTCAATGCCCCTGAAAGGATTTAAGTCGGCTACTTCCTTTTGGACCTCTCTATTGATTTCCACATATTTGAAGCATTGATGTAAAGTAGATGGTACAATGTTATGCTCATGCAGAAAGGGTCTTCCCAGCAAAGCATTGTAAGAGCCGTGATTATCGATCACGTAGAAAGTAACCTTCGTATGAAGATTGTCAATTTGAACTTTTAGGCGAATCTTTTCCAAAGGTTCACTTCTTCCATAATTGAATCCTAAGATTGTCGTGATGGTTGTTTAAAGATTGTGTACAGGAATCTTTAATGCATCTAGTAGAGTCTTTGTCATGATGCTAAGTGCAGACCCAGGATCGATCAAAATGCGATCAACCTTCATGGTATCGACATATCCTGTGAAGTAGAGGGGTCGGTCATGACGATTATCTTCCAACAACATATCATCTTGTGTAAAGGTGATGTTTGGCATCAGCTCCATCACACTATGACAATGAAGGCATGTTATAGACTCATCTTCTTGCTTCTTGAGAAGTGCTAGACAAGTATCAGCTTGCAAGAAAGCTTCACTCAATGTTTCTCGAGTTTTCTTCGAAAGACGGAGTAGCTCAAAAATTGACAATCTTGTCGGGGTATTAGCCAGATGAGCCAGCATATCAAAGTTATATGGCTTCTCAAGGCCCAAAGTTGAAGTCTTCTTCAATACTTTATCAAAATGGACAGGTTGTTTTCCTTTGTCGGCTATCGTCGGTTTGGAAAGAGTTGGCTCTATTGGAGGTGATGAAGCTGGTGGATCATTGACAGCAGGAGAAGATGATGCTTGAGGATCCTCCAGAGCTGGAGCAAGGTTTTCTTGACCTTCTGCATAGTCTCTTAGGTAAGGTTTTCCAGACTTGGTACCAGTTAAGACTTCTTCTTCGGATACAGGCTCAAAGGACACCATATTGCAACTCTTTGCTTGGATCTTATTTCTGGAAGGTTTTTTTGGCAGGATGGAGAGTTTATCCAGTAACCAAAACTAACCCGAGATTGGTTGTGAGAAAGACATAGGGAAAGAGGTACATGAGATCCCTTTCCATGATTCAAACAGAGGCCTTTTGTAGGTCATATCCCATTTTTGTCATTAATTCACGAGACTGTGGACTATACAGATGGAAAGCTGGTTGGTATTTGGCTTCTGACTTTGCCAATGTTGTCTCAGTAGGGAAAGAAGAAGAAGAAGGATTATCTGCTGTCAAGATGAAGATAGCAGTTGGAGGTAGAAGACACTGTTCACCAAATGAAATCATATGACATAATTTATTTTTAGTGGCCTTCTTAGACTTGGTGGAAGAAGATGGTGTTTCGAAGTCCGCCATTAAATCTGGATGGATCCATATAATTTCCCCTTTATCAGTAGACAGAGGAACAAGACCATCAGTTCGTACAGGTAAAAGATTAACAATCTCTAAAGTAGTTCTCGGGGTAGGGATGACACCGTCCTACACAGGTTGAGCTAGAAAATCTCCAAACTGTAAAGAGACGACATTAGTCATTACAGTTTTCTTGTCTTGTTGGAGAGTAATTATACCAGAATTGACCATCTCCTGAATTTTACCCTTAAGCACATAGCACGCTCGAGTTGGATGTCCAATAAACTTGTGGTAAACACAATATTTAGGATGGTCAGTCTTACTAACTTCATCTGGCCATTTTGGTTCTGGTAGTTGAAGTTTATTGCTCTTGATGAGGCAATTAAAGATACTCATGATATCATCTTTATCAAAAGAGTATTCTTCTTTTGGACGTGGTGTCCATTGTGATGGTGCTATTAGGGTAGATGTTGGCTGATTTACTTTGATGGCTAGGGCTTCTTTGCCTTTAAGATCAATGGCCAAAGTCTCTTTGCTCTTGCGATTGTTCTGACAGCCACTATTATTTGGTATAGCATGTTCATCTTTGTCAAGATTAGGCATTAGAATACCTAATTGCTTGAATTTGTCAGCGCTCTCTTCTGCTGCTTTGGTGTTCACTATAAAGGAAGGCCAGTCTTAGAATTATGTTGATCCTGTCCACATGCTGATTATAGGCAACAGGTTTGATTTACAAGTGTCTATAGTCAAAGCATCTGGAGTTCCGAGAGGCATTTTGAGTGCATCACGGCGAAATCATTCATTGAAACGTTCAGTAGTTTTATTATGCCGTTGTTTGATTTTGATGAGAGCAGACATAGTCATGTCGTTGGTTCCCTAATAAAATTGTTCCAAGAATATTTGTTTGAAGCCAGCGAAAGAGGTTATACAACCATATGGTAAACTACGATGCCAGTCATATGCTGTACCAGCTAAACAGTAGATAAATACTCTAGTAAGAAGAGCATCATTTGGTTGAAGTTGATCAGTCATTACTTCAAAGGGATAGAGGTATTGACTTGGAGACATGCTGCTATCAAACAACATAATAGTAGGGGTTTTTATTTAGGAGAAAATTGGACCTCTTTCCATTTTATAGGATAGGGTTGTTTGATCCCAAGCTTCTGCAGGCCATCCTTCTATTTGAAAGCATCAAATTGTGTACGTAAAAGTTTTACGACCTCATTAGTATATCCTGTTGATTGTGGAGGAGTAGATTGATTTGATACGTTAGGAGGGGGTACTGCATGATAGGTACCACCCCCAGCACCATATTGACTTGGGATAGCCTGCACATGAATGGTAGTGGTGTCAGGAGACTATACCCCCAGATCTATATTGATGGGAGTTGATGCTGTTACAGGTTCCTGAGTCGGAATCAGATTCGTGACCGGTAGAACTGTATGTTGTGCCATGATCACAACATGCATGCATGTTATCATTTCAGCCATGTTCTTCAAACTAGCCTCTAAAGCAGCAATTCTTTGCCTTTGACTGTTAGAACTGAAAGTATTTTGATCTTCTGTGATGGCATAAGCAGTCACTTCTTTAGCCTTTGAAGATGAGCTAGTGGAAAGGATGGTCTTTTCAGAACTTTCACTGTCAGCATCAAAGTCACATAAAGAACTACCCCCAGAATAAGTGATAGGGATGTCTTTTTGACTGAAGGAATCTTGGTTAGAATCAAGAAGATTTCTTTGACTGATTATTTCTTGGCTTCTTAATCTAGTATACTGATAAATTCCTTCCCATGATTCATGAATCCGATCTAAGTATTGTCGACTGGGATTGCAGGATGCATTACGTCTTGGACATTTTCTACCCCCAATGCTTCGAGATGCCATATTGACAGGAGCATAGAGTAATTCATCTTCGCCCACTAGGATTGGTTCAGGAGTCTGAACATAATTCAAACGGTCAAAGACGGACCGCTTGGCTAACTGACTGCAGCATTTGATGATAATTTCATGGTGGTGATTGCAATGATATCCTTGTTGTTGGTCCACCACTGGACGGGATGGATTTACAACCTTCCATTTTTGTATTAAGAGTTCACGGAGGTCACTACCAGGACGAGAAGAAGTGGCAGAAATGTAGTCCTTGACAATATTCGGGACATGGTTCCTGTTCTTGAGGTATCCCGTACCTTGAGTGTATAAGGACGTGCTAAGCTGGTTAGCATAAGTCTCAGGATTTTTCCTCTCAGAAATTTTCCTCTGGTGTAAGTTAGCAACTGGTGCAGGTTGTGCTTGATACATCTTGTGATTTCCCAAGGTTGACCCTAATTGACACATGTTGATATAGCTGCGCAAGTCTGATAAGGGAGCTACTTGTGCATCTACTTGAGATACTAGAAGTTTGCCTTATCGGGATCATGAAATACATAGGGTTGGTAGATCCTGCCCTGACCTTTTTGGAGTAGGCATAATACCCTTTTGCATGGAAAGTTTATTCTGAATAGATTCCATCTTTCCGACAGAGATTTGGTTGTCTCTGTTTAGGAGAAAAGAATTCCTATCTGAATTAGAAGTACTTTCCATCCAGTCAATGACTCGAGCAGAATGAGGAAAAGCTAAAGAGCATTTTCCTTGATTTAGTAATTTTTTACTAAATTTTTGGTTTGATGGCAAAGAGGGAATCACTAAACAGTATTTCTCTTTATGTTGTGCTAGTGCAGAAGTATGTGTAAGTTGTGTCGGAGAGGAAAAGGCCAAATGGTGCTTTTCCTTGTTTTGGACAGCAGTGTGTCAAGGCAAAGTCTCCTTCAATTTCAGAATCGAAGAAGTGGAGGGATTAGCCAAAAGGTTGTTTCCCTTAGGTTGCGCCAAGGCAGTGATAGGCGCAAGTTGTACGAAAGTAAGAACAGGTACAGGATGAGCCAGGAAAGTAAAGGCCAAAGGGCACTTTTTTTGTTTTAGACAGCAGTGTGTCGAGACAAAGTTTCCTTCAATTTCAGAATCGGAGAAGTAGAGGGATTAGCCAAAAGGCTGTTTTCCTTAGGTTGTGCCAAGGCAGTGGTGGGCGCAAGTTGCGCAGAGACAGGGAATTGCGCCGTCAAGGACTTAGGAGACCAAACAGAGCGCGTATTACTCTTAACAACGGCAGCAGTACTCTTGGCACCCTCAGCATTGATCATGGCCTCGTAGGCTGTATGGTCGACTTGAATGACCAGGTTCTTCTGCATCTTGTCGATTGATGCGGTATCACATTGAGTTGTCACTTTTTCATCGGAGGAGGAAGTCGTCCCCAGCAGAGTCGTCATTTTGTTTGTAAAGAACAAAAAGTCCTTATTACAAACTTAGAAAAGAGTACAAGGGTACAATTGATTTCTGAGAAAGTACAACTATAGAAATCTGATAAGAAGATGATCACTTTATCCTTTGGACAATGAGATATCGAAGACACGTGCCTCTGGAGGATGCAACAACGCTTTAGCAGGAGATTATGATCTCTCTTCATGATTTAAGATTGATTTGAAACTCTATTTATAGAGTTCTTGAAATAACTGTTTAGCAGTTATTGTGGGTTACTCGTATTTTAGGTTAAGCGCCTCATGTTCACTTGTGCAAACGGTTGTACTAACTGTTGTGGACGCGTGGCATCATTTTATTGAGATACTTGTGGTCAAGAGCAGTGTAGTGGACACGTTCTGCAAACTTAGTGGCTTGTGCGCCACATCACTCTGTTCTGAACACTATTTGATCACCTTACGCGAGCTTCATCAGCTTGCGCATGACAATGTAGCAACTTGCACGAGCGGTTGCACCAACTGCTGTAGACGCGTGGCATCATTTGATTGAGATACGCGTGGTCGTGGGCAGTATAGTAGGCATGCTCTACAAAATTGGTGGTTTGCGTGCCACATCATCCTGTTTTAAAAAAATAAAAAGTTGATCAAGTGGCGCCAACTAGCCAGGCTGCGTATGGGCGCAACCCAACAACTGGAACTTTTGACTAGGTCTCCTGTGCTGATTAATTTTCGTGCTACACAATAACTTTTGCGAACCAGCTATCAGCATTAATTACATGCTGACAAAATCTTCTTGAGCGCCGCGTTGCACGGGATTCGAACGGATTTTTCTTGATCTCCGTGCTGTCAGCTGTCAGGAAAATGATGATAACGTTACAGCTTCTCGAGGAAGTGCGCCACATGTCGTTCGTAAAACCTGACTCTTGTGCAACCTGACCTCTGTGCAACCAGATGTTGACGCAACCTGATGGTTTGGCGCAACGTATTGGTTTGATGCCATTTTGATAATCTAACATTTGTGCAGCTTGATTTTTAGCCTCTACGATATATAATAAAGTGCAACCCACCTCGCAATACAGTCACGATTGTCTAGATGCATGAAGGTTTATCTATAAGCCATCTGTCTTTTATGGTCAAGAACAAATCTTGTGTCTTAATCTCAAGCAAGCAAGTAAGTGTTACAAGATGTTAGATCATCAGACATACAAAGTAAGGCATCCCAAACATTACATATTTAGATGATCATAAAGCTAGTTATATAAAATATGAAGACTAGCAAGAGTTTAAGTCATACATGATCAATCCTAGGATTTGTCAATCATGTAATAGCCCTTAGGCAGACAGAAATTTAAGTTTCAACACGAGCTAACACTTGCTTGGTGGCTAAACGCCTTAAAAGAATAATTTATAATAGAGTGGGAGAGCAAAATAAGAAACCCACTCGTTGCCAGGTTTACGTCTGGTGTTCACCATTTGGCTGATAAACAGGAAGATACTCAGATATCACTCCGAAAATTGGCCATACAAAACTAGCTGGGTCAGACCCCAGAAAGAGCAAGTGCCACAAGGGAGGCTTCACAAAAGAAGAACTGATAAAATAGCATAGTTAAATAACATAAAAGACTGAGTTAACATAAAACATAGCATGCAGTAGGAGGAACAAGAGGTGGGATAATTCCTATGTTAATCATGAGACGAGTATTCAGGCACGGCCAATCAAATCCTACGGGTTGCTATCATTAGCTAACTAGGGTTATCACAGGCTAGTTACTAGCAAGATGCAGTTGAGATGTTTCCGCAGTGACAAGCCCTACAGCTATCCAGGTTATCCAGGCGAGGTGATTTATTAGAGTTACAAGAGTTATCAATATTACTGGTGTACTTTCAGTACTTATGTTATCAAGAAGTGTCCCACATGACAGTGGGCTGGAAGTGTGCCCTACTCGTCGGCAGGCTACAAGTCCCTCAGGTGTGATCGGGATAACGGGATCGCTAGTAACTAGGAAAAATCTCTCTATATAAACTACTTGATCAATCTAGTCATTAACCTAGTCAGATTCATCGTGAATTCCTGACCGTGTTAACTAGGAATCCATGTCCTAGACATGATACAAGACGAGACAGGTAGCTTGTACAGGCACAATCACGAAAGTCAACCACGGTATCAAGACAAGAGTTACTAAGCAAGTTAGGATAGATGTCGTAACAGCCTTTCAAGATTATACATGTCAGGTTACTTGTCATGTCAAGAGTACTTGTCTGGAGTGCGTCTCGATGGGCCACTTATCAAGAGTTATCAAAAAGGATTCATATTATCATGTTTCAGTCAAGTTCAAGTTACTATCTCAAGACTATTAAGTGTCAAGGCGGGTCATCGCAATTTAGGCCAAGTATAGAAAAAATACAAAAAAGATCGAGAACACCCATGTGTGATTGAAACTTTAAGTCACATATGAACTCTGATTAAAGTGAGACAGGAAAATTCTTAAAGCCAAGACAAAGATCTACAACTTTCATATTTTAAGTTTTTCTAAGATTCCATCTACCAAATAGCTTAAACGGGCAACAACAGTCATTTAAGTGATTCACGCACGGGCAAAAGGCGTATGGCGCAAGGGTCAAGGCGTATGAGGTGCAAGATGCACGAGGTTCAAGGTGCAAAGTGCACGAGGTGTGCGAGGTATAAGGTGTACGAGGTACGCGAGGTACAAGGTGTACAGACCAAAAGGTTCCCAAGGTATGCACGAGGTGCGCGAACCAAATGGTACACGAGGGGCAAGGTGCGTGGACCAAAAGGTGCGCGAGATACAAGGTGCACGAACCAAAAGGTACGCAAGGTACAATGTGCGCGGACCAAAAGTTGCATAAGGTACAAGGTGCGTAGACCAAAAGGTGTTCGAGGTGCAAAGTGCGCGGGCCAAAAGGTACAAAAGGTGCAGGGTACGCAGACAAAAAGGTACGTAAGGTGCAAGGTGCACGAACCAAACGGTACACAAGGTGCAAGGTGTGCGGACCAAAAAGTATACAGGGTGCAAGGTGCATAAGGTACAAGGTGCGCGGACCCAAAGGTGCGCAAGGTGCAAAGTGTGCGAGGTGTCGTCCCTACCAGCAAGCTTTTGGCCATGGAGTTTTAGAAATTTCCAATGTCCATAACTTGGGATAAAGGACTCGAAATTGGGCAAAATAAAGGTCTAAGCTGAGTGAAATCGAATTCTCTACAACATGGAATAAGTATTTTTTAAAAATAACAAAGTTTAAGACATAAAAACAAAAAAAAAAACCGAAGAAACTATAAAATTATATGTACAAAAATATAACCATCAAAACCAAGATCTCCAAGTTCTAAAGAGGCTTAGAATCAAGGAAGAAAGACAATAGAACAATAAAATTTGAGATCCATCATGAAGCAAGTTGCACTTGCCTAGGGCTTGGGTGTAGGTGGAGAGGAGTAAATGAAGAAGATGTGAAGAAATAAATAAAAGTTATGGAGGAGAGAGAAAGAAGTTGACTTAAATACCAAACCTCTCCATCTCAAACCTAACCAAGCCAAGCCAAGTCATATTGAACCAAACCAAATAAACCAAGGCAAGATTAAACCAAGACTAGGCTAAATAAGACAAGTCTAACTACGATCCACCTGACAAATATTAGAAATCCGTACACGTATAATAAAAATACGTATAACAGAAAACGGGAGTGACACCACCAATTCCAGATCATGTGTAGGATAGTTCTTCTCATGCTGCTTCAACTATATTGAAGCAAAAGAAATCACACTATCCCTTTGCATAATCACGCACCCTAAGCCTGTTCTTGATGCGTCGCTGCATATTTGAAAATCTTCTGGCACGTCCGAAAGTGTAGGGATTCGAGCTGAGATGAGCCGTTACTTTAACTCCTGGAAGCTAGATTAACAGTCAAAATTCTACTTGAATGCGAATCTTTCTAGGTGAGGAAAGTCAAAGCTGATGTACTCTTAAAAAAGTCTCTTATAAATCTTCGGTAGTAGCCCGCCAATCCGAGGAAACTACGGATGTCGCCTGCCGAGGTAGGACGTTTCCACTTGACTACCGCTTCAATCTTCTTCGGGTCGACTGTGACGCCTTCTGCCAAAACAACGTGCCCAAGGAACGTTACGTTGCTCATCCAGAACTCGTGTTTACTTATAATTTGGCGTATAGTTGATGTTCGTGCAAAGTATGTAGCACCGTCTTTAAATGCTCTGTGTGCTCTTACTTGCTCTTTGAATATATAGGAATGTAGTCAATGAAAACGACTACTAATTTGTTTATCAAAGTTTGGAAGACTCGGTTCATTAGATCCATGAAGGCAGCGATGGCATTTTTCAAACCGAACGGCATGACTAGGAAATCGTAGTGGCCATATCGAGTTCGGAAGGCAAACTTCGGCATGTCCTCGGGCTTGATCATCTGATGGTAGCATGAGCGAAGATCAATCTTGGAAAATATTATGGCCCCTTGTAGTTGATCGAACAAGTCATCAATCCTCGACAACGGGTACTTGTTTCGTACAGTGTCTTTGTTGAGCTCTCTGTAGTCGATGCATAGCCACATCGACTCATCTTTCTTTTTCACGAATAGGATTGTGAAACACTTGGAGAGACGCTAGGGCGAATATATCCGTGGTCTAGCATCTTTTTAAATTGTGCCTTTAATTCCTTCAGTTCTATCGATGCCATTCGGTAGGGTGCTTTCGATATCCGTCGAGTATCCAAAAAGGTGTCAATACTGAATTCAATCTCTTGATTTAGCGGCATTCTGGGCAATTCTTTTGAAAACACGTTAGAAAATTCTACAACGACTTTGGTCTGTACTGTGCCTGCAACATCCTTTCAAGTGTTTCGAACCGATGCCAAGTAGACTTCACAACCAGAATGTAGCATACGTTTTGCCATAATTATCGATACCACTATGGCCGTCTTCGATGTCGTACCGCACTAATAAGAGAACTTTGTTTTGCCAGGGAGATAGAATATAACACTTTTTCCCGTGCACTCGATTGTTGTGTGGCATGCACCCAACCAACCCATGCCCCGGATGATATCGTACTCCTTGATGTCGAGGACAATAAATTCCAAGGATACATTCCTCCCACCGATGCAAATGTATCGTCCATACAAATTTGATTGGCAGGCATATCTACTCCCGATGGAGTGCAAACACTAAGGTTCACATCTAGCAATTGAATAGGTAATTTATATTCTTATACAAATTCAGCAGATATGAAGATATGGTAGCACCTGAATCGAACAGTACTCTAGCAGGCAAATTTTTATAGAGTAATATATCTATTATAAAAGTGTCAGATGCGAACACTTCATCTGAGTCAGTGTATAGACTCGGCCTTGCGTCCCTTGACATTGATTTTGCGGGTTCACTAGCACTGCATTCGTGCTATGAGCTGGAGGCGCCCTACTCTGGTTCAGGAAGTTCCTTGGGTGTTGATTTGGAATGTTCCTCGGTAGGTTTTCATTCTCCCTACCTATCTGACATTCTACAGCCTTGTGGCTTAACTGGCCACACTTGAAGAATCTTCCTTAGCAATCGGCTGCCAGATGTCCTATCTTGTCGTACCAATTACAATGTACTCCGAAATGGGTCCCCCAGTTCTTGAACGTATTTTGGTACTTCGGTACTCCGCATCCTCCCGCGTCGTAAGGATGCTTGTTGAAGTTGTTACGGACGGTGGCACCGCCCCAGGTGTCAAAGATTCGCTCATTATAAAATGCAGCATCGTAGGACTATATATAGGTCTGACATTTTTGGTTCATGACATCCCTACGAAGATCGTTATTCAGGCCCTATTGGAAGCGCTTGCCCCACACTTTATTGTTCGGTAGGAAGGTCCCGACAAAATTTACAAGTTTTGTGAAATTCGTTTTGTAATCGTCGACTAACATGTTTTATTGCTTCAAGGACATAAATTTATCCTATTTCTATCGACGAACGGCACAAGGAATATATTATTCCAGGAAGGCTTGCCTGAATATCTCCCATGACATTATGGTGTTGGGGTCGACTTTGTGGGTCTCTTAGCTGCAAGGCCGTGCACGCCACTCTCTTGGACCATTTGATATTGAGAAGACTGAACAGGCCCTCGATTTTTGCTAGCCATCCCATGATCTCGTCGGGTTTCGCTCGACCGTAGAATTCAGGCAGGTTCATCTTCTTGAACTCAGCTGTCTTAAACAGGAAAGAGGAAGACAGGGTCTTCATCGTTACTGGTTGCACTTTTTCATCTTCTTTTTCGGATGCCGCAGTCGTTGAAATCTGCTGGGTTGACATGGTGCTCACAATCTGAGTTAGTGTATCTATATGTTTCTATTGGACACTAAACTAAGCCTGGATTTGTGCCTGCAGCTGTTGTTGTTGCATCTCCGTCTGCCGCTGTTAGACTTCTATGAGGCGCATCAGTTGCTCTATGGTAGATTCGCTATGTGTGGCTTCTTCGGTGCTATCCATGCTAATTAGCGTAGCGTTGACAGCTAGGACACCCGATCTTCTAGTCATCCGATAAAATTGAGCAAACCCATTAATATTCTAGAAAATATCTATGAGCTTATCTGTATGGAATGATTATTTCATGCACCATTTGTCGAAAAGCATAAAATTTGATAAATCGAACAACATCCAAAAGAAAATACTTTCAAAAGGTCCAAGGTGTGAACCGTGCTCTGATACTAACTTGTCACGCCCTGATTCGCTGAATCGTTCATCCTCGCATCGATTCTAAATGAATCGATCGTCCTTGCTAGGGCATGATGCCTACAAACTAGACTTGTACAAGATAAGAATGTGTATTTGATAAAAAAATTAGACAACAAGTTAATATTAAACAATACAAAGAGTTGAAGATCAAGTACAGGAAGAAAATAAGCCTTTCATTGATAAGGCTTACAAACGATATGCAAGGTCATTTTTATATTACATATGTCGTTGCGTCTACATTCATTTAAATAACAAAAGAAAAACATTTGGCAAGCTGCCCTGAAATAATCATTATTGTTCTATACATTCATGCCCCATTATACATTGAAACTAAAAGCCTTCTAGATGAATTGGCTTCAAAATACTTCAAAATAGGAGAGCTTCGAGCCGCCTCCCTTTCTTCAGCTTCAGTATAGTCTCGTGCTCCTGCAACGCGCTCGTTACCTGGGGAGTTGGAGATTAGCACACTTGGGAATGCACTAGTGAGCAAAACGAACCCACTTGTCTAAACCGACACTACTTATTAAGGATTTGCATGCATCAAATTTACATGCATCAAAGTTGTACTTCTATTTAGAACTAGTTGATTTGTAGTTCATATTGATGGTATAACTTAAAGCAGTAAACACCATAGTAATTCTTAACATTTCTTAACACGGCTGTGATCGTTCCTGTATAAAGTGGATATAATATTTACCACCTGCATAAGACAATAGGTAAGCATATAATCTATCTTATATGCGGCCATTGGTAATATCAACACCATGAAGGATGAATACATAGCATTGTGATGCGCCCTATCAGCCCGGGTTGCAAGTTCGACTGGAGGTCTCGCAATGTCTCATGTTGAAGCACAATTTCATAATTTTTTCCTAGGTCGATTCCGTTCCAGTACCCCAGATACTATTTCGAGGAAAGCTACCAATGTGCACAAGTTGTTCATGACCATACGAATGTGCTAACAGATTTATCTATGCGGCAGATGCATGATATAAACAGAATTAAGCAATATAATCCACAACTCATGTAATAGTTCATCCTTTGCCTCAAAGCCATATGTTCTGATTTGGCTCCTCGCATGAGCCAAATACCCTGAGGCATCAGCCACGAATCGATATTTCAATGTACCTTCCTTTCAGCAATTTTCCCAATTTTGAACCAAACTACTCGCCTCAATGCGAGGCATTAAGTTAATGTCTCTAGGTCTAGTTTATACTAGTTATATTGCAATTACCCCATGTTCTTTATCTTAGTAGCACAATATATATTTAACCATCATCATCGATTTGAACACTTGAACATTAAGAATTTGTTGATGGAAAGGAGTAGAAAAGAAGGGACCGAACCACTTACCTAAAATAAATGCGTTGAGAGTTGGAGATCACTTCGCAACAATCAAACTTTAATTACACGAGCTCCTGAAATTGGCATGAACATCAGAGTAGAATCCTTCCCTTCGAAATTCTCAAAGACGCATTCAAAAATCGATGCGAAAGCACACTCATCAAAACCAAGCAGCAAAACATCAAGAAAATCAACAACAAACTGGTCCCATCGAAGTGACTCTTATATAAAGCTCACTCGCCAAGACACTGTTTGTTGCCTCTAGGACTTATTCCAACAGAAGTCGATCCATTTTTTAGAACGGTTCTCATATCATTCGTCCAAATGGATTTTATTGATGCCAAAATATTTTCGTATACCAATCTCTTTGCTGAGTCAGACTAGCCATATATGTTTCCGGCCATATTGGACTTGCCACGAGCCTATTACACAGTGTTTTATCCCAACGGAAGCGAGGCACAACACATTCCATCTTTTCTCTTCTTTTTATATAACAAAGCCAATAGCTCTTCTTTTCTCTATAGACAAGACGTATCATTTCTTTTATGACATAAGTGCCTTTATACGATTCCATCTTTGTAGTATACGATAGAAAAACATGTAAACAAACTTTATTTACACAAGCATAGCAACAATTCTTAAAACATTAAGCAGCAAATCTACTCTTGATAGCATACGAATATGGACATGTAAATCGTTCTCTTTTCTCTTTTTATTAAGCATGGCAACATTCTTTCAATCATAGTGTCAGTCAACTTTAGCATGTTCATCTTATATTTTCTTACCATAGCAAAGGTTCATTTGTTACACAAACATACATTCAAAAACACAAGATTCTTTATTAGGCATGAAAGAATCAGAAAAGTATAGTACTTGTTCACTCATCCAAATCAATCGTCTTCGTGAAGCTTCCTCTCGAGCCAGCACCAATCTCTCTATTTAATAGTGCCTTCGCGGAATGGGGCACTATAGTTTATGTGTGCTTCACGATTGACTCATAAATAGAAAGTTGAAAGAATTCTTTAATATTTGAAGACACGTCCATGAAAGGGGCTAATTATTTTCACAAAAGCCTCGTAGCTTCATGTTAATTTATATTTTGATGAAGATTAGAATGGACCGGTCAATGACAAATGCTCTACTTCTGGGTGTTGGGAACGAAATACAGAAACTGTTCCCCTAAACCAACAAGACTACGAAAGAACCCATGAAAAATGCAAAAAAAAAAAAAAAAATGGCATTGTCATAGAAAAGCCCAAACACAACAATTTTTGACGTAAAAATTATTGCAAGAAAAATTGCGTGATGATTGGAGTCCAACTCTGAAAAGCCTTCACTAATGGAATAAGAAGATACAGACTCCTTACAAACTTCTTACTAATCCAAACGGATCAGCACAACTACTTGACGATGAAAACAGATTTCATACTCACCAATATTAAGAGACAATAAGAAGAACTACCATAAATAATCTTCTAATCAAAGTAACCACCAATATCTCTTTCTCTCCAAAAGTTGCAAGCTTTGATATCTCTCTCTGCAATAGATCCCCTTTTGTTTTAGGGTTAGAAAATACCTATAAATATTCCCTTATAAACTGCAGCAAATCTAGACCATTGATGGAATCCAATATTGCACATAAAATATATCTAAATTAAAGTTCACCCCAACAAACCGGTGTACAATACATAATGCAGTATACCATCGGTATACTATTCCAAGTCCTCAAATGAGTTCTAAAACAAAATGGTATATCGGCAATATACTGTAGTATACCGTTGTTATACTAAATCAGGAAATGTCCGCGAATGCGAACCTAGAACAAAATAGAACCCAATTATCTACAACACCAGTATATCGGCAGTATATAGTACAATATACCATTGGTATACTGTTATTGCTCTGTTTTCTAAAAATAAAAGCAGTTTTGAACTATGTCTTCTACTCTCCAAGCTTCTCCGACATACGTATGGCGCTCGTCACACTTTGTAGTATTCTCCACATAGATTGGGAACCCCACCCAACTCCAACACTGGTATTAGTGTTCATGGGATACAATGTTGTCAATTGGCAAAGTAAGAAGCAAATTGTATGTGCAAGATCGAGTAAAAAAGTCGAATATAGAGCCCTGGTAAGAAATGTGGTTGAAGAGATTGCTGCTTGAGTTGGATCTCTCTCTCTTAAATTATTTTTCTGCTTATATTTTGATAACAAAACAACAATCAAGACAACAAGTGATTCGGTTCAACATGATCAAATAAAACACATTGAGATAGATTGCTATTTTATTCGTGAGAAGTTGGACTTAAAGAAGTTGTGCTTGAACTATATTACTGAAGGAAGTTGCTGACATATTCAACTAAAGGTTTGACTGGTCCTAGGTTTCAGAGTCTCTCGGCAAGCTCAACATAATGGATATCTATACATTACTTGTTGGGGAGTGTAGAGAAGATTACATGAAGATCATCTCGCCTACCAAATTAGGATAACACATGGCTTGCAAAATAATAACTCTTATTAGCCCTTCATTTCTTAGCATAGCACCTCTTTTGACCTGTATGTTATAATTCCAATTAGCACCTCATTTGACTAGCATAGCAGCTCCTTTTAACTATTTATATTTCTTATAAATAATATTTGATGTCTGTATTGTAAAATACAACCATTAATAAGATTTTGTCTTCTTTATAGTTTTGAATCTCAACAGAGAGGACTCAAACAACTGGCTTTAGAAATTTAAGATAAAGTCTTTATTGATGTTATTTTGTTGTATTAAGAGAATGTTATAAATATTATTTTATTAACAAATTTTTATATATCATTGACTAATTGCTTTTCCCTTTCTTTATGACCGAGGTAACTTAAAGATGAAGTAGAAAGTTACGTCTCTTCTTGATAGAAATAATAATATATTATGATTCAATTAGAACATAGTAGAATATTTATTATTTTATGGATTTATTAGTTAAATACATTTTTATTTTCTAGTTCTAATAATTATATGCTTTATATTCTTCATAAATATTAGTCAAGAATTCTAAAAAAAATTCGTCCATAATGCACGTTAAATATCAATTATATAATATAATTTTTAGTATTTAGAGTTTTATGTGCCTTACTTTGTTAGAATTTTAGAAATAAAAGTTGCATAAACAATTTGAAAGTTGTCAGGTTAACAATGACATCCCGTACTAGTATAAAAGTTTGGCTCCATCCCTCAAAATGGTATAGGATTTCAGTTTTTAATGACCAAGGTTAAATAAATAAAAAGTTGGATAACTTGTTTCTTTTAATTTTTAGAAACTAAAAAGTCGTTTGTTACTAGACACTACAATTAAAAAAAGAAAAAAATACCTCTAGCTAATTAGTACATCGACTAAAAACAAATAAAAACTGAGAAGAGTTTCCACTATTTTTTCTTATATCTTTCATTCCAATATAAATTTCTAGGACTAGTTGTGATAGGAAAACAAGCCTATTACATTTTTATTTTATTTTTGCTTAAAGACGAACCCATTTTATAACGGGTTTAGCTCTGCTCTGTAAACTAAATTACTCTAAACTTAGCTCAGACTCGAGTTGTTAAAGCTTGTGAGCCGCCCTCCACGAGGATCCCGTTTGGTACACTTAAATGTAATCGCAGTATTAATCTAATCAAATTAAAAAAAAAATTATCTTGAGACTCAGATTTGTAATATTAAAGTAACTATAAATTAGGTTGGATCTATACGAGAATAGTAGAGAATGATAAAATGAACTTTGTTTCAAAGGTTGTGTGATCAAAAATTAATGTGATAAAAAAATAACGTGACATCTAAATCAAGAAATTGGGACTCCAAATTGAGTTCTATTATTCTACAAAATGAGTTCATACATTCTGAATGTAGAAATTATAAGACCCAAGTTACAGCTCATGTGGGTGGATTTGGACCATCATGGAACTCCAATTAAGCTTTATTTTTCTACGAATTAGCTCTACGTTCTAAATCTAGGATCTAGAAATTGGGATATGTTATTGCCGAGGCACAATTTTCGATGGAAAATTCTGAAACTGAAACAATTGTACACACAACGTTTCAAATGCAGCACCTTAAAGAAGATGTGCAACAGAGATCCTGGAGGATTCTGAATTACGAGGATCTAAAAAGATTCTACGTAATACACAAAAAATCTAAAGAGACTTTGTGCAAGCAACTATCGGCAGTAGAGCTTCTAAAAAGAAGTTACTGTAAAAGGCAGCAACTATCGGCAGTAGAGCTTCTAAAAAGAAGTTACTGTAAAAGGCAACAGCAGCGATGACAGGCGAGAATGAGATGCTGGGGTGAATGAACCACCGTTGCTCAAAGCTTTATTCGCCCCACACGAGCACGAACAGCTTCCAGGAACCAGCAAGTTCACGAAGAACTTCTGGAACGCTCATAAGTCAATATTTGCGACTTGAACGGGCTTCCTGGACTTAACAGACTCCCTCAACTCTCTTCTTGGTGCATCTTTCAAAGGAGGCCAAGGGGCTCTATTTATAGAGTGGAGTTGAGACTTCACCTCTTCTCCTATCCGATGTGGGACTAAAATACCAATACTCAAAAATAGAGTTTGATATTTTAGATCATCCCACAATCAGCATAGAAGTGTGCCAGTCCACGCCTACCCCCCGAATACTCCCGTGCATGCACGAGACATCCTGGAGTCCGTGTCCGAGTCCGAGTCCGCACAACAAAAATAAACTTGCATCCTTGTTGGATTTAATCCCTTTTCCTTCTAGGAAAATACTTCCACATGGCACAAACTTGTGCCCCACTACACCTCATGTGCACACATCAACACAAGCAATGCATTATATTGAGATACTCACCATTTGGTGTAGCCGATGTGGGACTATCTTTTCTAGTCAAAGGCAAAAATACCAACAATCCCCCACATATCTCAATATATGGGTTGAGCGTTCCCCACAGTGACTGTCCATCATGCATTAGGAGAGATATCGCTACGACTTGAATCTTCCCGCATAGGTTAAATAACAGCATGATACAAGAATGGACTAAGCCTTGAATTCTGCACCATAACTGTAATTCTTCCTACTCACATAATGACATCAACTGTGCTTCTGGCTGCACATTGAAGGCTGTCACGACCCGATCCCAATTTCTTGGGTCGACTCGGATCATGCCCAGCCTGCGCCGTTGATGAGACGGCGGCAGTAAGTTGTAATCCCATTTTGCAGGTACAATCAACAACATTTGAATTTTATAACTGCCACAATTTTAATTAAACGATAATAAAACTTGTTCAATACAAAACTTGTCCACAACTTTAACATAACATTTATTTTATAAAAAGATAAACTAAAACTCCATCAAGCAGAAGTATCATCATCTTCTCCAGGAACCTCATCTGGGAGCACAGCAGGGTACAGCTCCGGGTCATAGTAAGTATTAATCAGAAGCTCGGATTCATCAATAGAACCTATTGGGGTGGGTTATCCAGTCAGGAAAGGAGCAAGTACAATTATGAAAATAACAATTTGCATAATGATTAGAAACTTGCAATATTAAATAATTTCGAAATAACAATTTTCAATTATGAAGTAAACAATGTGATTGAGTATGCAGTATCTATGATCGGTTTAGGATGATTCAATTGTATCCTATTGATACGGTCCGGCCTAACCCCGTGTGAAGAGGGGTAAGCTCGCACATTCATTAACTATTGGGCTTTGATCATAGATAACTACGCTACTCCCCATTATCCCGATGCAATGATTCAATATGTAACTCTAGGAGAGAGTACGTGTAACAATTGTGTATTTAACATGCAAAATTCTAATATTAATTAAACTGTAATTAACCACAACCGTACTTGCCTTGATTTAAACTGGACTTCGATGGATGGTTCCGAAAATGCTAGTTACGCCTTCGCAATCCTACAAATGGAGCATCTCTTATTTATTAAATTGCTACAAACCAGCTAATCGTACTAGTTACAATCTCTATTTGCCTTTCCTAATAAATTTTATTCTTTTCATTCTAATTATAAAACAATTTATCAATTTGATTACGATTTTCAAGAAAACTTTAATGTAAAACTTTTTGGAAAACTTGCATTTACCATTTTAAATTGTTAGAACTTGTATTTTATACATAAAATTAATATTTATTTATTTAGTGAGAAAATCACTAATTTCTATTATTTATATAAATATAGCTATTTATTCTACTATTTACGTTGCTCTACAATCATCCAGAAAAGAAAGTAAATTAATCCTAAGTTATTACATTTTTCACAGTACGAAAAGTAATTGGGCTTATGCCCTTACAAACCGATTTACATGAATTTAAATAAGACAAAAATTATTGTTAGTCTCAAAATTAAATAACAGGAAAATCTAAAATTCCTAATTTAAAATTATAGAAAATTGTGAGTCTCAGACTCTGGTCCATTCTTCACGTTTAGCTACTCTGCCTCAACGTCCGGTCGAACCGGTGCGTTTGCATTTCGCTAGGGCCCAGTGACCGTTAAGGTCATCGCCCAAAATATTATAAAAATAATATTTAACCCGATAAATCATTTTAAAAATCCTTTAATAAATTTTCCGAAAATTTCGGCAGCATTCACTCTGTTTTCGGGATAACCCAAAAACTGGGAACGCGTCCGATACCTGCAAAATAACTCCCGAAACCCACCATAATATATATATATTCCCAAGCCAACTAATACTGGAAAAAAAAAATCCGAACTCAAATATCAAAAACCAACTTTCCAAAATTCCAACAGAACACACAACAGAGTTAAAGAGAACCATTAACATAACTATCAACCAACAGAACATTCCCACACCAAAAATTCCTAAGGAAACTTAAGAAAACTCAAGAACATTAACCAAACTCCAACACAGAGCTAGAAACCCAAATTGTTCCAAAACTTCTCGGAAAACCCAAGAAATCTCAGAACATTGTTCTGATTCAGAACTGAAAAACCACAGCAAGTGTTTCCGAAAACTTCGGAAAAACTGAAATTGCAACGTAGAAATTACGTTGTCGAAAAACCGAGATCCCGCAGGATTCGGACCAGAGAATTCATCATCGACAATTAAAGAGTATAGAGTCAGAGTGTACCGAAACCGAAATTGGAGCTCGGAATAGAAACGGGTCAGAACCGAAAACAGACAGCGTCACCGGGAAACGCCAACGGGGCAGCAGGTAGCCGGGGGTGGGCGCCGGCCAGGGGACGGCGGCGGGGACGCGGGCGCGGGATCGCCGGCGTGAACGGGGACGGGGGCCGTGCGGGTTCGCCGGCGGTCACGGGAAGGGCGCGGATCGGGTCGAGCGGCCCGGGGAGGTGCACCGAGAAGGGGCGGCCCGATCTGACCGAGGGAAGCTCGGATCGGGTCTAGAAACTTGGGATCGCCGGGAAACTCGTCGGAAAAGGGTTTTCTCAGAGATTTGGAGAAAAGATGGTGTGGGGAAGAGTGGAGAAGGAGGAGGGTTTAAATAGGAGTAGCAAAAATGAGGGTTACTGGAGTGGGGAAGGCCGGCGGCCGGCCGTTGGCAGCGGGAAACCCGGTGGTCACCGGTGGGAAAGCCAAGAGCCAAATGAACATCGGTTATAGGAAAACCGAAAGTTTCGGTTACATACGAAATGAAAACCCACCAGAGAGTTTGAGAATGTTGCTATTCTCTCTTAAAGAAACTTAATATATGAATGTTAACTTACAATGGGATATTGGGCTCATTCTATTGGGCTTACAACCCAAAAATTGGTTTTAAGAAAAACTAAGAAAATATAAGGGCTTGTAATTGGGCTCTAAACTTTAATATTAAGTTTGGGCCAATTGGGTCATGGTTCATGGACTTAACATTATAAAATATAAATTGGCTTTGGGCCAACTAATATTACGTATAGTTTAAAATTCAATAATTTTGTAAAAAAAAATATTTTTTGAATATAACTTGGGTTTATTATCAGGTTCGGGTCTGGCCAACATACAAAAATCCAAGTTAATTATTTTGGAAAATAATTTACACTTGAATAAACATTATCAATTTTAATTAATTATTAACCTCTGTCATTATTCAAAAAAAATTATTGCTAACATTAATCTAACAAAATTTTATTTAGCAAATTAAAAATTAGAATTAAAATAAAAGTGCAAACTAAAATTACGGGTTTCACAACCTTCCCTCCTTAGAAAATTTCGTCCTCGAAATTTAAAGAGTTAGGTTGAGAAAATTACCTCAAGTCTCGAACAAGTACGGGTACTTCTCCCGCATCTCCTCTTCTCGCTCCCAGGTAGATTCGCCTGGGGAATCATGCCTCCACATCACTCGGACTATGGGTGTCACCGAGGTTCTGGTCTTCTTCTCGCCTCGGTCCAAGATCGCCACTGGCTTCTCTGGTATAGTGAGACTCGGTCCGATCTCCAACTCTGAATGGTCCAAGACGTGGTTCTCATCAGGTACATACTCTCTGAGCTGTGAAACGTGGAAGACGTTATGCACGCCTTCTAGATTAGCTGGTAGAGCTAACCTATATGCCACTTCTCCAATCCGGCTCAGAACTTCGAACGGACCAATGTACCTGGGACTCAGCTTCCCAACTCTGCCAAACCTGATTGTCCCTCTGGTAGGAGAAATCTTCACGAAGACCTTATCTCCTTCTTCAAATGCCATTGGTCGTCGACCGCTGTCTGCCCAGTGTTTCTGCCTGTCTTGAGCAATCCTGAGCTTGTCTCTGATTATCTTCACCTTTTCTGCTGCGTCAGTCACCATCTCTGGACCCAGCAGTACTCTTTCACCTACGTCGTCCCATGCCAATGGTGTACGGCAACGACGTCCATAAAGAGCTTCGAACGGGGTCATACCAATACTGGCTTGGTAGCTGTTATTGTAAGAAAACTCTACCAAGTGCAGATGGTCTTCCCACGATCCTCCAAACTCCAAGACACAAGCTCGCAGCATATCCTCAAGTGTCTGAATTGTCCTCTCTGATTGCCCATCTGTCTGGGGATGATAAGCCGTGCTGAACTTCAACTGAGTCCCCAAGCTGTCATGCAAGCTCTTCCAAAAATATGAGGTAAAATGAGTATCTCGGTCAGAAACAATGCTTACCGGTACGCCATGAATCCGGTAGATGTGCCGCATGTACAATGCTGCCAACTTCTCAGTGGATAAACCAACTTTGAAGGGGATAAAGTGAGCTGACTTGGTTAGTCGGTCCACTATTACCCAGATGGCATCCTTCCCTCCTTGGGAACGAGGCAGTCCTGACACGAAATCCATCGTGATATGCTCCCACTTCCATTCTGGAATGTCCAGTGGTTGTAGAAGTCCTGCAGGTCTTTGTCTACTAGCCTTCACTTGTTGACAAATCAAGCATCTAGCGACATACCTGGTGATATCTTTCTTCATTCCACTCCACCAGACAATAGTGCGCATAACCCGATACATCTTATTGGCTCCAGGATGTATGGAATATTGAGACTGATGCGCTTCCTTCATCAACTCGTTCCTCAGTTCGCCAGACGGTACATAAAGCCTTGTACCGTTCTTCAGAGCTCCATCGCTGGCGATTGAGAAACCCTCCAGTGTTCCTGCCAACACTTGATCCCTCAGCTTGCAAAGTGCCTCGTCTTGAAACTGCGTCTCCTTGATCTTGTCCATCAGGTACGAGCTTACTTGTAACTTCATCAACATTGGATCAGCATCCAGCTCCTTCCGTCCAGGCAGTACAATCTCCAGTTCAAGCTTCTCGATGTCCTCTAGCAGGTGCCTCTCCTTGGTTAAGAACATCGCCACTGGGTATCGACTAAGTGCATCAGCGACCACATTAGCCTTACCCGGGTGGTATTACAAGTCGATGTCAAAGTCCTTCATTAACTCCAGCCATCTCCTTGCCTCATGTTTAACTCTTTCTGAGTGAAAACATACTTCAGACTTTTATGATCTGTGTATATCTCCACTCTCTCTCCATAGATATAATGTTTCCAAAGCTTCAACGTAAAGATCACTGCAGCAAGCTCCAGATCATGAGTGGGATAGTTCTTCTCATGAGTCCGTAATTGCCTAGATGCATAAGCAATCACTTTCCCATGTTGTTGAAGAACGCAACCCAGTCCTTTGCCTGAGGCGTCACTATAGATTGTGAAACCACCAGATCCTGCGGGTAGCGCAAGGATCGGTGCAGTGGTGAGCCTCTTCTTCAACTCCTCGAACGCTGCTTGGCAGTCCTCCGTCCAAATGAACTCTTCATTCTTTCGAGTCAGCTTTGTCATTGGTTCAGCAATTCTAGCAAAGTCCTTCACGAACTTCCGATAGTAGCCCGCCAAGCCCAAGAAACTTCTGATGTCAGCAACTGAGCTTGGGGTAGGCCACTTCTCCACAGCAGCTATCTTCTTCGGGTCCACAGAAATTCCTTCTCCTGTGACAACATGGCCAAGAAAATCCACCTTGTCTAGAAAGAATTCACACTTGGAAAGCTTACCGTACAGCTTCTCCTTCCTCAAAGTTTCCAGAACTTTCCTGAGGTGCTCTTCGTGCTCCTCCTTCGTCTTTGAATAGATCAGTATGTCATCAATGAAGACGAAAACAAACTGGTCTAAGTATTCATGGAAAACCTTGTTCATAAGATTCATGAACACAGCAGGAGCATTCGTCAGACCAAACGGCATGACCAAGAATTCAAACTGCCCATACTTGGTGTTGAATGCCGTTTTGGGAATGTCTTCTTTCCTGACCTTGATCTGATGATAGCCAGACCTGAGATCAATCTTGGAAAACACCTTGGCTCCACTCAACTGGTCAAATAAGTCATCGATCCGGGGCAGAGGGTACTTGTTCTTGATTGTGACATTGTTCAGCGCCCGGTAGTCGATGCACATCCTCACCGTTCCATCCTTCTTGGGCACAAACAAAACAGGTGCTCCCCAGGGTGAAGCCCCGTCTCGAATGAATCCCAGAGACTTCAGTTCGTTGATCTGCTCCTTCATCTCTTTGGCCTCCTTCGGGTTGACTCTATAACATCCTTTAGAAATCGGAGAAGAGCCAGGGACTAAATCAATAGTGAATTCTATGTCCCGATCTGGGGGTAGCCCAGGAAGACTATCAGGGAAAACATCCATGAATTCCGCTATGATAGGATGGGGTAGTCCAGGTTCTTCAGAAATAGAGTAGACAATACTCTCCATAACCTCCGGAGCTCTAGAGACTTCAAACTCTGGCCCTCCAGGTGGGCTGAAGATTACACAACCTCTATGGCAATCTATCAGCGCATGCTGCTTGCTCAACCAGTTCATTCCAAGGACTATATCATAGTTGGGCAAGGGCATCACCAACAAAGGTACTACAAACTTATGTTCAGAAATTGTAATGGGGCAATTACAGGTCTCTGTTATAGGTAGGGGTCCTCCTCCAGTCATAACCCTACATATTCTCTTGCTAAAGCCCGTAACTATGTGGTGTGCAGAGATAAACTTTGTTGCTATGAAACTGTGTGTTGCACCAGAGTCGAATAAAGCTAATGCAGGATGAGAATGTACATAGATGTAACCTGATATGACATCCGCATTAGGTTTCTGCTCCTGCTCTGATTCCTCTGCAGTTAGGGCAAAAGCTCGCCCCGTCTTCTGATGTTGCCCAAATTGTTGCTGCTGAGTGGGCAGAGGTCCTTTCTGCTGATTTCCTCCAGCTCTGTTGGCCGCTGAGGGGCAGTCCTTCACTTGGTGGGTTATAGACCCACAGATCAGACATTGTCCAAGCCTCTTCCGACAGATGTTCACCTGATGACCCGGCCTCTTGTAGTAGCTACAGATAGGAATCTGCTTCTGAGGTGCCACATCATTGTTCCTCGCCTGTTGGTGCTGAGGCCTGTTGTTGTTGCTGTTGTTGTTGGGCTTCTTCTGATTACCCTGGAAGTTGTTGGTTCCAGGAAAATCTCTCTTCGAGCGGCCAGGTTGACTCTTCTCTATGTCTTGGGCTCTCTCCAGAATCTTCTCATAAGTCTTAGCTCCACCAGAGATCACATGAGTGCGAATCTTCTCTCTAAGTCCATACTTGAATCGTTCTGCACGATCAGCAGGATCAGCCACCATGTTCTTGGCAAATCGGCTGAGCTGGCCGAATTCTGCCGCATACTCTCCCACAGTCATGTTGCCCTGCTTCAGGTTCTGAAATTGTCGCTCCATCTCCCGCATTTCAGAAGTTGGGAAGAACTTCCTCTAGAACAACCTCTTGAAAGTGTCCCAGTCAACTAGCCTATTCTGGAGTCGGGGTTCATTCCGATACCAGGTACTAGCCACTTCTTGCAGTTGGAGTCCTACAGCTTCCACCATGAGATCATCGGGAAGCCGAGCGACACTGAGAAATCGTTCCATATTGTCTAGCCATTCATCGGCATAGACAATACCTTCCGTTCCCTTAAAAGGTCGCGGGCCCAGCTTCTTGAACTTCTCGATATCTCCAACCTTAGCATAACCAAGGTCTCTAATTAATTCTAATGGTCTTAAGACTACTAAAATTAATCCTCTAGGATGGCACTTACCTTAGCAGGTCTAGGCTCTTCTGGGTTCACTTCTCTCCTTCCAAGTGCAGCCATAGCTACATTGTGGGAGTTCTCCATTCCTTCCTTCATAATCGCGTTCTGCTCGCGATGAGATTCAGCTTCAGCCCTCTGAGTTGCCAACACTTCTCGCAGCAGACTTATGAGTTCGGAGGGGTTCACTGGTAGCGGCGGGGCAGGTGGGACAGGCATCTCTGTCCGCAGTCCAGTCCTCGAGCCTGAAGGATCCGTCGTCTGATGAACTTGAGCGCTTCCAGCATTATGAGGGCGATCAGTCAAATGTCGCGGAGTAGGATCCGGACTAAATTGGGGTGGTGATGGGGTGTGTTGAGGTGACAGCTCATCTCCGGCATTGTCATTCTCATTAGTAGCCATGGTCTGGAAAGGTTTAGGACATAAACATAAGCAAGGTATCCTACCCGTCTATAATCAAGCAAAAATATAAAATATCGGTCCTAAGTTGTGGCAATTTGATGTTCTAGTGTTCCTTGTTGTTTCTAAGTTTTCCTAAGTTGTTGTTCAAAGACCTGCATGGGCCACCACTAAAAACATGTCACGACCCGATCCCAATTTCTTGGGTCGACTCGGATCATGCCCAGCCTGCGCCGTTGATGAGACGGCGGCAGTAAGCTGTAATCCCATTTTGCAGGTACAATCAACAACATTTGAATTTTATAACTGCCACAACTTTAATTAAACGATAATAAAACTTGTTCAATATAAAACTTGTCCACAATTTTAACATAACATTTATTTTATAAAAAGATAAACTAAAACTCCATCAAGCAGAAGTATCATCATCTTCTCCAGGAACCTCATCTGGGAGCACAGCAGGGTACAGCTCCGGGTCATAGTAAGTATTAATCAGAAGCTCGGATTCATCAATAGAACCTATTGGGTGTGGGTTATCCAGTCAGGAAAGGAGCAAGTACAATTATGAAAATAACAATTTGCATAATGATTAGAAACTTACAATATTAAATAATTTCGAAATAACAATTTTCAATTATGAAGTAAACAATGTGATTGAGTATGCAGTATCTATGATCGGTTTAGGATGATTCAATTGTATCCTATTGATACGGTCCGGCCTAACCCCGTGTGAAGAGGGGTAAGCTCGCACATTCATTAACTATTGGGCTTTGATCATAGATAACTACGCTACTCCCCATTATCCCGATGCAATGATTCAATATGTAACTCTAGGAGAGAGTACGTGTAACAATTGTGTATTTAACATGCAAAATTCTAATATTAATTAAACTGTAATTAACCACAACCGTACTTGCCTTGATTTAAACTGGACTTCGATGGATGGTTCCGAAAATGCTAGTTACGCCTTCGCAATCCTACAAATGGAGCATCTCTTATTTATTAAATTGCTACAAACCAGCTAATCGTACTAGTTACAATCTCTATTTGCCTTTCCTAATAAATTTTATTCTTTTCATTCTAATTATAAACAATTTATCAATTTGATTACGATTTTCAAGAAAACTTTAATGTAAAACTTTTTGGAAAACTTGCATTTACCATTTTAAATTGTTAGAACTTGTATTTTATACATAAAATTAATATTTATTTATTTAGTGAGAAAATCACTAACTTCTATTATTTATATAAATATAGCTATTTATTCTACTATTTACGTTGCTCTACAATCATCCAGAAAAGAAAGTAAATTAATCCTAAGTTATTACATTTTTCACAGTACGAAAAGTAATTGGGCTTATGCCCTTACAAACCGATTTACATGAATTTAAATAAGACAAAAATTATTGTTAGTCTCAAAATTAAATAACAGGAAAATCTAAAATTCCTAATTTAAAATTATAGAAAATTGTGAGTCTCAGACTCTGGTCCATTCTTCACGTTTAGCTACTCTGCCTCAACGTCCGGTCGAACCGGTGCGTTTGCATTTCGCTAGGGCCCAGTGACCGTTAAGGTCATCGCCCAAAATATTATAAAAATAATATTTAACCCGATAAATCATTTTAAAAATCCTTTAATAAATTTTCCGAAAATTTCGGCAGCATTCCCTCTGTTTTCGGGATAACCCAAAAACTGGGAACGCGTCCGATACCTGCAAAATAACTCCCGAAACCCACCATAATATATATATATTCCCAAGCCAACTAATACTGAAAAAAAAAATCCGAACTCAAATATCAAAAACCAACTTTCCAAAATTCCAACAGAACACACAACAGAGCTAAAGAGAACCATTAACATAACTATCAACCAACAGAACATTCCCACACCAAAAATTCCTAAGGAAACTTAAGAAAACTCAAGAACATTAACCAAACTCCAACACAGAGCTAGAAACCCAAATTGTTCCAAAACTTCTCGGAAAACCCAAGAAATCTCAGAACATTGTTCTGATTCAGAACTGAAAAACCACAGCAAGTGTTTCCGGAAACTTCGGAAAAACTGAAATTGCAACGTAGAAATTACGTTGTCGAAAAACCGAGATCCCGCAGGATTCGGACCAGAGAATTCATCATCGACAATTAAAGAGTATAGAGTCAGAGTGTACCGAAACCGAAATTGGAGCTCGGAATAGAAACGGGTCAGAACCGAAAACAGACAGCGTCACCGAGAAACGCCAACGGGGCAGGAGGTAGCCGGGGGTGGGCGCCGGCCAGGGGACGGCGGCGGGGACGCGGGCGCGGGATCGCCGGCGTGAACGGGGACGGGGGCCGTGCGGGTTCGCCGGCGGTCACGGGAAGGGCGCGGATCGGATCGAGCGGCCCGGGGAGGTGTGCCGAGAAGGGGCGGCCCGATCTGACCGAGGGAAGCTCGGATCGGGTCTGGAAACTTGGGATCGCCGGGAAACTCGCCGGAAAAGGGTTTTCTCAGAGATTTGGAGAAAAGATGGTGTGGGGAAGAGTGGAGAAGGAGGAGGGTTTAAATAGGAGTAGCAAAAATGAGGGTTACCGGAGTGGGGAAGGCCGGCGGCCGGCCGTTGGCAGCGGAAAACCCGGCGGTCACCGGTGGGAAAGCCAAGAGCCAAATGAACATCGGTTATAGGAAAACCGAAAGTTTCGGTTACATACGAAATGAAAACCCACCAGAGAGTTTGAGAATGTTGCTATTCTCTCTTAAAGAAACTTAATATATGAATGTTAACTTACAATGGGATATTGGGCTCATTCTATTGGGCTTACAACCCAAAAATTGGTTTTAAGAAAAACTAAGAAAATATAAGGGCTTGTAATTGGGCTCTAAACTTTAATATTAAGTTTGGGCCAATTGGGTCATGGTTCATGGACTTAACATTATAAAATATAAATTGGCTTTGGGCCAACTAATATTACGTATAGTTTAAAATTCAATAATTTTGTAAAAAAAATATTTTTTGAATATAACTTGGGTTTATTATCAGGTTCGGGTCTGGCCAACATACAAAAATCCAAGTTAATTATTTTGGAAAATAATTTACACTTGAATAAACATTATCAATTTTAATTAATTATTAACCTCTGTCATTATTCAAAAAAATTTATTGCTAACATTAATCTAACAAAATTTTATTTAGCAAATTAAAAATTAGAATTAAAATAAAAGTGCAAACTAAAATTACGGGTTTCACAAAGGCCCTGTGCCAGTCTGATTTCAGTATATAATTTTGGGCGTCTATAAGTTTACCCTCAAAAGACGGCCTGATATCTCTTTCCATACACTATAGGTGAGTTCTTTATTAAAGAGATATGGCATGAAGCCTTGCGCTTCCTTGCGGTGCTACACCGCTATGACATGGCCTGAAGTCGAGGCATTACCCCTACCTGGGAACCTCATCGTAGTGTCATACTACTGTAGCATGAGGTCACAAGCCTCTTTGTAGTGCCAAACTACCCAGCATGAAGCCTAAGGCTTCCTTGCGGTGTTACGCCGCAACGACATGGCTTGCAATGCCGAGGCTTTACCCCTATCTGGGTACCTCATCGTGGTGTCGTGCCACTGTAACATGGGGCCATCCTCCCCTTTGTAGTGCTGTCTACAACTCTTTAATTACGTCATACAGCATTAGGCTACCTGCCTATTTGCGGTGCTACGCCGCTGTGACTTGGCTTGCAAAGCCGAGGCATTACCCCTACCTGGGAACCTCATGGTGGAGTCACCCCACTGTAGCATGGAGTTTCACTCCTTGTAGTGCTGCTCTACCGTGCTTCCTGTAAAGCACACCAGGCATTCACTCTGCCTGAGAACTCATTAAGGCGTTTAAGCCAACCTTCCCACAGAAACCGTTTTCCGCAGAAAACAATAGTAGACAACAGTGGTTATAGGTCCGTAACCTTTCCATGTCACATAGGACAAGTACCCACCGTTCCTGATATTCTTCTGGTTAATAGTCCTCCCTTGAACCAAAAGCTAGATGCCTAGTAGATTTCTCTTTGAACTAATAGCATACAACTTTATGGTAGGAATGTAATAACATAATATCAGAATGCCTTCAAGCCCATTTTACAAGCTGTGTCATCGACCAGCTGGCGCTTGAGGTCCTTGGTGAACGGATCCGCCAGGTTCTCCTGACTCCGAACATCAATCACTGCAATAACACCTCTCTTGATAAGATCGTGTACTGCTCTGTGCTTCAACCGCACCGTTCTTTTCTTCCCGTTGAAGAGTTCATTTGATGCCACTGCTGCTGCCGCCTGGTTGTCACAGTATATCGGTATTGCCGGTATCTGAGCCCCAACCACCGGAAGATCATACATGAGCTTCCGAAGCCACTCTGCTTCATCTGCAGCAGCATCCAATGCAAAGAATTCAGATTCCATGAAGGAGCGAGATAACATAGTCTGCTTCTTCGACTTCCACGATATAGCAGCTCCGCCTATGGCGAATACGAATCCACCTGTGGAATACTCGCTCTCCATATCTGAACACCAGCTAGAATCACTGAAGCCTTCCACTACTGACGGATCTCCGCTGTAGAAAAGTGCATATGTCTGAGTTTTCTTGAGATATCTCATAACACGCTTTACAGCTTTCCAGTGCTCAACGCCTGGATTGCTAGTGAACCGTCTCAGCATTCCCACTGCAAAAGCTATGTCAGGCCTTGTGGTAGTAGTAGCGTACATCAAGCTTTCGATAACGCTAGCGTACTCCAACTGCCTGACGCTTTTCCTCGAATTTGGCTCCAGCTTCTGATCACTCCGGTACGGTGTATCAATAAAAGGAAGATCTTGATACCCGTAGCGAGTGAGCATCTTCTCAATATAATGAGATTGTGACAGCGCTATTCCAGTGCCTGTCCGGATGATCTTGATCCCCAAGATTACGTCGGCATCCCCCAAGTCCTTCATACTGAACTTGGTCGAGAGGAATTTCTTTGTCTCTGTGACGCAGCTTAAATCCGTACCTAGGATTAGCATGTCGTCTACGTAAAGACATACGATTACTCCTCTTCCGTCAGTAAACTTCGTATAGACACATTTGTCTGTTTTACTGACCCTGTAGCCATTTGACCTTATCACCTTGTCAAACTTCTCATGCCACATTTTGGGAGCTTGTTCCAAATCATACAGAGACTTCATCAACTTGCAGACTTTGTCTTCCATACCTCTGACGACAAAACCTTCTGGTTGTTGCATGTAGATCTCTTCGGTCAGCTCGCCATTAAGGAATGTCGTTTTCACATCCATCTGATGTATCACCAGCTTGTGTATTGCTGCTAGAGCAATTAACAATCTGATGGTTCTCATCCGAGCTACTGGAGCATAAGTGTCAAAGTAGTCGATCCCCTGCTTCTGAGCAAATCCCTTGGCCACTAGCCTGGCCTTGAACTTGTCAATGGTTCCATCTGCTTTCATCTTCTTCTTGAAGATCCATTTGCATCCGATGGGTCTTGCTCCTTCTGGCAGGTCAACCAATACCCATGTGTTGTTGGAGGTGATTGAGTCAATCTCGTTGTCTATCGCCTCCTTCCAGAATACAGCATCTCTGGTCTTCATCGCCTCATCATAGGTAAACGGATCTGCTTCCACATGATAGGTGACGAAGTCATCTCCGAAGTCTTTCGGCCTCCTCGTTCGCTTAGTTGACGGCTCAGCGAGTTCTGGTTCAGCTGGTGTCTCCTTGACGACAGCTTCATCTTGGACTACTGGTTCATTAAAGACTTCTGTCTGCTTTGTACCCTCATCATTCTTCGGAAGATCCGCGAGAATAATATTCTTGTGTTTTGCAAACTTGTCTTCAAAGTATTCAGCATCGCGAGATTCGATGATATGGTTTGACTCGATATCAAAGAATCTCCGAGCATCACTCTTCTCGGCATACCCCAAGAAGATCGCCTTCGTAGTCCTTGTCCCCAGCTTCTGAATCTTCAGATCTGGGAGCTTCACATAAGCCAGACACCCCCACACTCGAATGACATTCAAGTTAGGTCTGACTTTGAACCAGAGTTCATGAGGAGTTATGTCGGAAGTTGCATATGCCACTCTGTTCAGAATGAACGTTGTCATTAGTGCAGCTTCTCCCCAGTAACACTTTGGAAGACCCGCAGTCAATAGCATGGAGTTCATCATCTCTGTCAACGTTCTGTTCTTCCTTTCTGCTACTCCGCTGGATTGAGGAGAGTACGGAGCCGTTGTCTCATTGATGGTTCCATGTTCTTTGCAGAATGATAAGAATTCATGAGATCGATACTCCCCGCCTCGATTACTCCTTAACCTCTTGAGTTGTTGTCCAGTTTGCCGCTCAGCCTCGGCCCTGAACTCCTTGAACTTCTCGAATGCTTCGTCTTTAGACTTGAGCAAGTAGACGAAAGCATACTTTGAGAAGTCATTAATGAAAGTAATGAAATACTTCATCCCGGCCTTTGTAGAGAATTGTTTGAAGTCACAGATATCTGAGTGAACCAACTCCAGAAGATCTGTGCTTCGATGGACCCTGTGAAAGGGTTTCCTTGTGATCTTCGTCTGAGCACATACTTCGCATTTCTCTACCTTACCCCCACACTTGGAGATAAGTCCTAGACTAGACATTCTGTTAATCCTTTTACAATGAACATGTCCTAGCCTATTATGCCACAACTCAAGAGAATAATCAGAAAAAGTGATTGCATTTATATTATCATGCTGGGTTACAACAAGCTGAATCTTGTACATTCCTTCAGTTTGGAAAGCTTTCTCGAAGAATATACCCTTCTTGGACATCACCAACTGGCCAGCATTGATGTCCATCCTCAAGCCTGCGTTGCAGAGCATACTTCCAGAGATCAGGTTCTTAGCAATTACTGGAACATGCTTCACACCTTGAAGCGTCAGAGTGTTCCCCGATGTGAGTTTCAGCTCCACCATCCCGATCCCCAGTACTTCAGCTTGTGCCTGGTTTGCCATTATGACCTTCTCTGAAGTTGGCTCATAAGAGACGAACCAGTCTTTGTCTGAACAGACATGGCAGGTCGCACCAGTGTCTATCCACCAGTCCAAGTCAGCCCCCACTGTTGCAACCTGTGCTATCATGGCAACTAGATTAGTAATCATAGAAACCTTACTAGGCTCACCTTGTTGTTTTTTTTTTTTTGGGCTTGGACTTGCATTTGGATTTGTAGTGGCCCTTCTTGCCACAATTGAAGCAAGTCACATGGGACTTGGACTTCTTCTGCTTCAAAGCAGGACCCTTCACTTTCAGATTCGTGAAGTCCTTCTTTTTGCGATGAGAAGCAGCCTGCTTCCTTTGGTACTCTCTGGTTTGGACCAGATTTGCCTTCGCCAGTTGTTTGGACAGAGTATCCATCTTCTGTTGAGAGCGCATCTCGTCCTCAACATGGATCTCTTGCAAGAAATCTTCCAAGCTAATTTCCATCTTCTCAATAAAGCTTTGAGATTGTTATTGCCGAGGCACAATTTTCGATGGAAAATTCTGAAACTGAAACAATTGTACACACAACGTTTCAAATGCAGCACCTTAAAGAAGATGTGCAACAGAGATCCTGGAGGATTCTGAATTACGAGGATCTAAAAAGATTCTACGTAATACACAAAAAATCTAAGAGACTTTGTGCAAGCAACTATCGGCAGTAGAGCTTCTAAAAAGAAGTTACTGTAAAAGGCAGCAACTATCGGCAGTAGATCTTCTAAAAAGAAGTTACTGTAAAAGGCAACAGCAGCGATGACAGGAGAGAATGAGATGCTGGGGTGAATGAACCACCGTTGCTCAAAGCTTTATTCGCCCCACACGAGCACGAACAGCTTCCAGGAACCAGCAAGTTCACGAAGAACTTCTGGAACGCTCGTAAGTCAATATTTGCGACTTGAACGGGCTTCCTGGACTTAACAGACTCCCTCAACTCTCTTCTTGGTGCATCTTTCAAAGGAGGCCAAGGGGCTCTATTTATAGAGTGGAGTTGAGACTTCACCTCTTCTCCTATCCGATGTGGGACTAAAATACCAATACTCAAAATAGAGTTTGATATTTTAGATCATCCCACAATCAGCATAGAAGTGTGCCAGTCCACGCCTACCCCCCGAATACTCCCGTGCATGCACGAGACATCCTGGAGTACGTGTCCGAGTCCGAGTCCGCACAACAAAAATTAACTTGCATCCTTGTTGGATTTAATCCATTTTTCTTCTAGGAAAATACTTCCACATGGCACAAACTTGTGCCCCACTACACCTCATGTGCACACCTCAACACAAGCAATGCATTATATTGAGTACTCACCATTTGGTGTAGCCGATGTGGGACTATCTTTTCTAGTCCAAAGGCAAAAACACCAACAGGATAGGCCTTACTATTGATTCTGACGAGCAAGTTTAACTTTAACCCACAAGCTGAGCCAAGCTTGAACATCACAACGTACCTGCAGCCCTAACTAGCAGCTAGCATGCTGAACTGAGCTGGTATCTGTCTACATGGTATATGCTAAGGACTTGTTTGGTACCGTGAATGTGGAGTGAAAGTGTCTTATTTTTGGTAACTTAGCTAAACTAGGACTTGTTTCGCTGTTTGGTTACTTTGCTCTGAAGATTTGAAAGTGGTGTGATGTGACTGCTCTGCAGTTTATGTTGCCTACAGAAAGCCAATATTCACATTCTACCCTTTTTGGATAAAACTCATTTTTGAAGTCTTGGAGAGAAAGAGTAAGCAAGTGTGAAACAGAAAAATTTTATGGCGAAAGTGGTTTGAAAGTGCTCTCTCGCCACGCATTTCTTCGATCCCCCTCCCCCTCCGAAACGAACTGCTTTCGTCTTACTCAGTGTTGTCAGAACTGGACCGGACCGACGGTGGACTGGGTCTAACCAGATTTTACCAAAAAATTGGTCCAAGAAGACTTGAAACAAATTTTTTTTAAGAAACAATATTCGGAGTTTAACCAGTGAACCGGCCGACCCTGTACACAATTGAACTAGCCGATTCTGGTTTTCCTTAAAAAGAAATACTCAAAAAAGTTTATCACATAAGATTTGGACCAATTGATCCTTGGTTTGATTTTAGACAGCTTATAGTTGCAAAATCAAATCAAACCAAACAAAATAATAAATGTTGTTATCTTATCTATTTGAACCAAATCAATTTAAACCTGTTTGAATTCCGGTTGGATTTAAATTCTTATTAGACTTGTTAAAAAAAAATTTTGATTCAAACATAAGTCCGATTTTTAAGACTAACCAGCGTTCACCAAACACGCGAGATGACAAACAGTTTAGACCTTGATCAAGCTCATTGTCACTCAATATCGATCATGATATCTCCGTGATGGTGATGGTGATGGTGATGGTGATGGTGATGGTGATGGTGAGCATTTGTACAGTTTAAAGGTGTGACGCATAACATATACACAAGCGAGTGCAATTATGATGAACATAGTGAGAAAAGCATACCATCCATCCATCCATCCATCCAGCGATTCCTGTCCTCAACCCACCCCACCAACACCACGTTGGTGGACGGTTGAATGCTTTGATTCAACGCCCACCAGCTTATATCATGCTCCTCGCATGCGATGATCATCCCACGAGCATGCATATAATAAGAGGGAAGGTTTGTTTCTTTTATTTCAATGCCAATCATAGCTAACACTCCTTCCCCCTCCTCCACCAAAAGAATAACATTTTCTCAAGGTGGTGATCAGAACTTTTGTGGGTCAAAGGCAATTGAGTGGGCAGAGAGATGATTCAGACGTACATTTTTTTTGTTTTTTTCTTCTTCTTTTTAATCCGAGAAGATTCGGATATGGTTTTTCTGATATCAAAGTGAACTTTTTGAGGTTTCACCAAAAATCTAGATTTGCAATGGGGTCGAAAATTATATATTTATACTTTTCTAACACTATGTGTCAACCGATATTGGTCCAATAGTATAGAAAATATGAAAATTTGTTTCGGTTTAGAAAAATCGGTTTTGTTTTGCGGTTTTGAAACTATTAAAAAAATATTCGATTTTGAATTTTGATTTCAGTCCAAACCCAAAATCCGAATAATAATTACGCAATTATGTAAATAATCTCAATTTTATGCGTATTTTCTGATAAAAAATGTGTATATTTTGGAAACAACAATTATATGTAGGTTTTGAAGTCCAACATTGATAATATAACAACTACTTCATCTTTGACTTCGAAATACAACAAATTAATGTGTACAATTATAATTTTTAATATAACTTAACCTAGGGGTAAGTGTTTGGTTTATTCGGTTTTAACCTAGGCCAACGTCGATGCAGGCGCCTTGGGCAGGAGACCCGAAGCTTACTTCTTGACGGAGCAGTGTCATATCTTGGAAGATTATTTTGTCTATTTTTATTTCCAATTGGCCATACGCACAGTTCCAAACGGTTTGGTCGGGGCCTCCGTTCTATGATAGGGTGTCTAGAACAGACTAAATCAGTTGCGAGTAGATTTTTGCCTAATTTTTTTTCAGATTCGATCTTCCTAATAATTTTTATCAGAAACTAGACATCAAGAGCTTTCCAACGCATATCGTTTTACTGAGTTTTGAGTTCGTCTAGTATTTATTAAAATTCTTGACATTCGCCATAACAACGTAACTCCGAAAATCATGTGTTTTTGTACCTAAAAGCCTTGATACTTCATATATCTTTACTAAATTATTTGTTGTGCAAGGTTTGACGTTAAAAACACTATTTTAACTAGTTTCTTTAATTTTTCCAGAATTTAATATTTATAATTATTTATTGTTTCGGAACTCAATTAGTAGGCCAATTGTGGTATTAACGATGTAGTATCGACATGAGGCTATTGTGATTTAGTTTCCACCCTTAAAATAATATTATTAATTATATAAAAATATTTATAAGTTTTTCCAGAAATTAGATTATTATTTTATACTAGTTATAAATTATTTTTTTATAATAAAGTTTGGTATTTTATATGTTGTATGTTGTGGTATCGACCTTATGACCAATTTTAGAGTATAGATAATTAATGTAGTTCATATATGAAAAGTATATATATATATATATATATATATATATATATATATATATATATATATATATATATATATATATATATATAATAAGTCAATATAGAAAAATAAATAGAGAGTACTAATAATAGTGTACTATTATAGGTGAACTTGGAGGAAGTAACGAAGACGTTGGAGTTGGTCAGACGTACACACAGACATAGGTTAAAGGCAAGTGTACCTTGCCAATTAATGTTTCAATATATTATTATTTTCTTTATTATTGTATTTTATTTCTACTTTTAGAATTTATGGACGTAGGATCAGTTGGTACTTAGCGTCCGAGGGTTACTCGGATGTCGATGTCAATTACAGATATCGAGTATCAACACTAGGCATGACGTTGCATCTTATTTCATGTCCATTGATATGATTGACCACATGACACCGACACGTTCATGATGCGAGATTTATATGATTATTCATGGTATTGACTTCGTAGTAGTTTACTAGACTATTCCTTGTTATTGTTATTGCTATAGAGATGATTGTATAGACTTGACCTTGATAGATACTAGACATTGGGTGGGGAAAACTTGACTACAATATCAGACTTATTATCTTGCGGCCGGTTATTGTTATCGTGAGCCTTTAGCTCTATAGCAGAGTAGAGGTTATCACTATCATGCTTGATTGATTGTCCTTGGTCCCACGACACGGTACTGGAGACAATAGCCTGCCGATGTGCTGGTGAGCTTCAGTGGTGAAAGTCTGATATTCTAATACTTGTTCTCACATGCATATCTATAAACCCCCCTTAAATTTGACTATTTTAATTAATTTGAATATATATCTAGTATATAAGATAAATTTTATATACGTATTTGTGTATTTGTGATGTATAGAAATTTTATTTATATTTTAATAGAAATGATTAGAGATATTCTTAGATTATTTTTATATATTATCAATTAGAATAATTTTTAACTATGTATGCATTTGGTATAAGAGATTTATTTCTTAAATAAATATGATAGATATTTTTATAATAGATAATTATTATGGAAAGATTTTATAATAATAATATAGGTGCATTAAATATTTTAATAAGTAAATACATTTATATATATATATATATATATATATATATATATATATATATATATATATATATATAATAATAATAATAATAATAATAATAATAATAATAATAATAATAATAATAATAATAATAATAATATAGGTGCATTAAATATTTAAAACTGAAAGTTTGACCATGCCTAGTATGGAGATGTACTACTCATAAACACCCGAGCCCAAAGCCTCACAAGCAGAGCCCATGTTCTCATACATAAGCGATAGAGAGAGGGAGAGAAATCGCAAAAACCCTAAGCTATGCCCCCACGACCCCCAGCCACCTTCACGTTACCCTGCGCGCCACCCACGGCCGCCCAGGGCAGCCCATAACCGTCGGCCAGTGGCAGAACCGTCAAGATTTGCGCGCAGCACAGAGGAACATCAGTAGCAGTAGTTGTGTCAACGACAGACTTCGCGAGCTGATTTCTCCGTTGTCGCTCCACTATTCCGTGATCCTTTTTCTTCGGTACGTAGACAACCTATACGCCTTCATCTTTCTTCAATTAGTTTAATTTAATTTGCTTTGTGTACGACAAAAATCGAGAAAAACTCAATCTTTGGACAATAGAAAACTGTCCTAACATCTCCTATTTGCGATCTGTTTGCGACCAGTACGTTGCGAGATTTGAAAATTGGTTTTGAACAGCCTTGTATAAAACCTGACCGAGATAGAAACCTCATTATTAGTTTTAATTCTAGATATTTAGACAGCAATACAAATTTATTTAAAAATTAAGAAAAATTACGTTAAAACTGATTTCAAAACCTAGAAAATTCTCAATACAGCACGTGGCCGCAATCCATGAGCATTGAAAGATGCTTATGGATGTTATCGACGTGTGAGATTCGACGGAACTCAATTTCGTTGTGCATGCGCGACGAAATCGAGGCATATCCGTCGAGATATCCCGTATCGGTCCCTTTGTAAACTAGTACATAACTTTATGCACGCTCGTCACCTCAAGACGAAACTTACGCTAGCAGGATCGTATCATTTTTCTGGTCATGTATGCCAAGTTTGGTCCGATTTTGAGAAGGTCGACCAGAATGCCCTTTTGGCGGGCCTGCGACCCGATCCAACGGACAAATTTGTACACGGCCCACCGGAATCCAACTTTGGACATACGGTTGGGTTTGTCTCGTCAAATTGGGCCCGTAGACATATAGTTTGATGACTTTAGAGAACGTAGATACTTGCATGCTTTTCGGTGCAAAGCGAATCCAATGGTGGATATTATTTTGGCACAAAATTACTGTTTGCTCCTGTGTCCAGAATTGGACTTATGGATAGTGTATCCTAGCTATTTTGTTTATTTCGGGAATGTTAATAATGTCTATTTCAGCATCCGGAGTTGTTTGTGGGAGTTCAGGTTTCAAGACTCTTTGATTTGACGAATTGTTGTGAGACTTTTTGCTACCACCAGGCAAGTATACCTTGCCGAACTTATACAGTATTTACATGTTTTCCTTTCAGTTGTATTTCTTTTTATATTGTCACATGCTTCTCATATTCCACTTGGGTTATCATCTACTGCCTTTCTTGTTTTATAGATTTACGTGCACGTATAGGATATTAGTTGTTTTTATTGATTGTTTATTGGTCTTCCTAGTGTTCACTATGTCTTGTGATAGAGTTGCCAGTTATGCCATGTTTCCTTGAGTGACTTGACCTGGTCGTGATTGATGGACTTGGACTTGTCTTGAGTATGGCCTTACCTGACTTGACTATTCTCGATTGGAAGTATCGTGCATTGTACTACAATTGAGATATACTATAGATTGGGAGTATCTTGTATTGTACTACAGTCTATAGGATTTTACATGACCTTTATATTCTTTTATAAGATGAGATTGATACTAGGATTGGCTTTTCTCGATTGAGAGTATCTTACATTGTACTACAATCAAGACATACTATAGATTGAGAGTACCTTACATTGTACTATAGGAGCTATTCGATTGATTGTTAGCCAAGTCTAGTATTATATTTCTATATGACATGTCGTTTCTTAGATGTTCTTCTTGCACTGTTCTTATCCTCCATACATGTTAATTACTGCCATATTAGTAGACATGTTTTATGTATCTTGCTAGTCCCCTGAGGACTTGATGATCTCTTCAAGTATTTGCTGAGCGGCTGCATTGTCATGACCCGTACCCACTGTGAGGGTACGAGAACGTAACAACGCCCAGCCTACGCCGCAGTGTCGGCGGTATAGACGTTGTCCTAGGTCACAACATCTAACAATATAAGGCACCTGAACAGTATATACACTCCGAATGGAGGTGACATAACAGAACAGTCTCAATCACATCTAAGGCAGATACAAAATAGTAAAGGTAGATAGATAGATCAAAACCACAGTATCATACAAATAAGAGAGAGAGAATCTAAGTGTCTAAGATAACAACTCAAGAAACATCCAGCTCAATACAAGTCTCTAAATATATACAACATCACAGAACATCAACTGAAAGTCGAATAAATAATGCTAAAAAAGATAAAGCTTAACTATCTAGCCTAGACTATAGGAGTAGCATCCTGTACTGCTGCTGGGTCCTCCAGAGGAGCCAGGTCGTAGGTGTCGTCTAAGCCTGCTCCGTAATATGTGGTGTATAGGGCCTCATCCTCATCCTCTGTAATATTTTCAACAGGTCCAGTCAGGACAGGTACGAGCACAATACATCTCACGCAGTTCATATCAAGTTAGGAAAAATAAAGCATACAATAGAGTAAGATACATGAAACGCTGAAGAGAGAATATATGAAGTAAAGGGGATAACTGTAAGGAAATATCTACTATAAATAGAGAACTAGCAGTGACTAGTGAGTCAGAGTAAAATATAGCCATGTGAATGGCATAGAAAGATTCATGACTACAGCTAAGAGTGATTCATGACTACAGCTACTTGGATATTATTCACATGCCTATTCCTACTCCCCCATCCCCAATCAATACACAAGGATCTGTTCAAGTTATGTTAAGATTCGTGAAACTTCACATGGCTCATAAAATGAGTGATACGTGAAGGTGATTCATGATGGCTCTGTGAACATGAGAGTACATGTGTCACAAGCGATTCGTGAATCAGTAAAAGCATAGAGATACGTGATGATTCGGGAAACGCATAAAACATATAGTATCCGATGCTCCCGAGAGGGATAACATCTCATGAAGAGATCCATATAGTACCAATCCGTGCTACCAATGTGTCATATCAAGTAAAGTAATCTAGAGCAAGAGTATAAATCCTAGCAAGTATGAAACGGTCAGAGAATGTACTCACCAGATAACTGAATGTCCGAAGAGGGTGTACTGCCTGAGGCGAGGTATCTGTCTCCTAATCAGAGCAACACAAGTTACAACATGTCTAAAATGAAGTAATTGAATATTATGATGCATTCTATATGATTCTAGGTCAATCTAGGCCAAAGTCAACCCTGGTCAACTTCAGTCAACTATAAGTCAAAGTTAGGTCAACTAGGTCAACCTTGACTCAATAAAGTCTAACTAGGCCTAACCTGTCTACTCTAGCTAAAACACCATACACTAGTCTATAGGATATACCACATGTGTATATTTTATATACACAAGACTACCCAAGAGTACCCTAGGCTATGTCATCTAGGTTATAGGCCATAGGCCATATACTATGTACACATTATCTACATAGACTATACCTATATTGAATCACAATCACATATAGGCCAACTACATATACACTCTACATATATATATATATATATATATATATATATATATATATATATATATATATATATATATACACATTATGCATAAACCCATAGGAATCTCAACTACATACTATGTTCATATTATATATATCACCCTTACTTCATACATATATAACATACATAGACATAGAGAGATAGAGCCATGCAATCAAGGTAATATGGTGTGTGTATATGTGAGAGTGTGAGTGTGTGAATGTGTTAACTAGGAACAGTGGGTGACATGAGTGCAACAGGAACAATAGTGTGTAGGTTTGTGTTTATATGTAATAGAGTGTGTGTAGGGACAACTATTCACAGGTTCACATGAACCCAGGTTCAGACAGTGATACATTGTGACAGGAACTTGCTCATGTGTGTGTGAAGGCAATAGGTTAATCCCAGGTTTGTGTACAGTCTCAGGAATTCTAGTGACAGTTTATATAAAGCATTCAATTCAATTAATAGGTAAACCCAGTGTGTATAGGTGTA
Source organism: Iris pallida (assembly GCA_029216955.1). Lineage (NCBI taxonomy): Eukaryota > Viridiplantae > Streptophyta > Magnoliopsida > Asparagales > Iridaceae > Iris > Iris pallida. The sequence goes on from JANAVB010017399.1 coordinate 5,572,540, forward strand.
TAGGCAGTTAGTGACATAATGCTTCTCAGATTTTGTGTGTGTGTGTGTGTGAGTGTTGTGTACAGCAGGGAGCAATAGGGTGACAGTGTCTTAGTGTCTCAGGTTAAGTTCAATGCAAGTGTGTAACAGTTAACATCTAGAGTGGTGTGTGTGTCAGGATTACTTAAACAGTGTATCACAGTCTTAGTGTTCAAGAAACCAATTGACAGGGTCTTAGGTGTTCAGGACAGTGTGTCACAGGTTTACAATGCCAAGTGTGCATTAGATTACTGGTGACAGGGTGTGTTCTCAAGATTAGTGAGATGCAAAGAGTCTCAGTGTTCAGGTAAGTGTACCAGTTGTGTTCTCAGGATTAACCCAAGTGACAGTTTGAAATGGTATTTATGTTAGGATCAGTGAAATACAAGGTGGTTTCTCAGGTTCATATAATGATAGTGAACAATATAGGGTCTCAGGTTTTGAATTAAAACAGTGCAATAGGGAACATGCCCAGGTTCAGGATGTCTCTGAAAATCAAGTGACAGTGATTAACTAACCCATCCTAACCTGTTATCAGTACATAACAGTAAGCAACCACATGATTTTAACATCTAATTTAAATCAAAATGGAACAACAGTGGTTTAATAGGGATTAACTTAACTTTTAGTTTCAGGAAAACTAGAATCAATGCCAACCAATGTGAATTCAATATACCCACACACTAAAACACCAAGAACTGAATCCTTAACATGATATCTAATGTTCAGACATTAACCCTGGTTATTTTACATGCTATTCAACATAAAAATGTAACTTAAAATGGAGAACAGTACACAAATGCTCACTGATACTCATAGTATCAGTCGAATAGGGAAATTCCCATTCCAACATTAAAATAACAATAAAAGTCTAGATAATTGGTTGGTAATTAACATTCAATGTGTGTATGTGATACATAATGTATCGTGTCCAAAAATATGACACAAACGTGTCCAAAAATACCCACAAAACTCAATGCACACATAATTGGTTAGTCGACTGTACACCCGTGTCCAGTGCGGGTCGAATCCCTCACCCGACACGGACTCAAATGACACGTGGTCTTGGGGGTGTCGTGTCTGACATTGCCCCAAGGCCTGTGTCAAAGGACATGCGTCCTCGTGTCCAAAATAAGTCGTACGACCCTGCCGGTAGCAGGACAATGCTGCCACGCGTGTACGACCGTGTCCATGAGTCCAGTGTGACTCTAAATCGACACGAAACCAGCTCAGACACGTAGAAACCCATAAGCGACACGAAAAACTATTTTTCTATTCAAACACATTCTGAAAACAGGATCGAAATGTCCACTGTGGTATTTCGTCGAACACCTACGTATCTACACTGATACGTGTTCGATACGGACACGTAAAGGACACAAAAGGATACGAATCCTATTCCTACAGTTAGAGGACACCTAGGGCTATGCATCCATACCAAGAAATCAAAAATCTATGGAGGGAATAGGAAGTTACCTATAGGTGCTCTTCCTCAATAAAAACTTCAAAAATAGGGATTCCTTCTAGCTAGCCCCAAGCTCTAAAGTGTCTCAATCTGTTATTAGTCTCCATGAACAGTAGGGAAATACAAATTAGGTCACCATGGAAGAAGTTTGAATGAAAAAGGATCAATATTGATCAAAATAGGAAAGAGTTTCAATGAAGACAAACCTTGCTCTTGCAAAATGGAGGAATGAACAAAAGATGCAACCATTTTTGAGAGGGGTTAAATAGAGATGGGGGGAATACCTAGGCTGGCCATAGAAGGCTAGGGTTAGGGTTTTAGGATAGATCAAGGGCTCTCCTCCATCTAGTCAAATCAAGGGTCCACAAGCCTAGGTTTCACACTTGTCTTAAATGCAACCTAGTTAGATCTAACTATCATGACTTAACCAAGACTAATCAATACTAACTAACACTAACCATGGCTAACTAAGTCTATCTATGACTAATCTAGGTTAGGTCAAATCTAGGTTAGGGCTAATCACAACACAAGGCAATTAATTAAATAATATTAAAATTACACCATTCAAAATAATATATATTAAATTCCAAATAATTATAATAAATTACAATAAGCTCAAATAAATTCAGAAATGACCAAAATACCCTCTAGGCTAAATGCACTAAATTGAACCTCTATCCACATGGTTAGGCTCTAGGTCAAACAGTCTCTAAGGTCACACTAGCAACACCAAAATCATAGGTCATGACTTAAAAATAGTTTTTAAATGATAAAAATCACCAAAAATTATATTATGATTTAAATACCATTATTAAATAATTGAAAACACAAAAGTTCAAAATTATCCTTATTTTAGAAAACTGGGTGTTACAAGTCTACCCTCCTTAGAAAAATTTTGTCCTCGAAATTAAAGTGGTAGTAATCCTTCTAGGTCAAACACCACAATCAAGTCCTAATTCACACAGTCCGATAATCATATACGTCTGTCCAAAATTATGATACTCAGAATCTTTGTCATGCTAGTGAGCAAGGCTACGATAATCACAGAGCCCTCGACTAAGGTACATGTCTCTAGAATTATGGTATTTAAAATTTTCGTATTGCCGCATGCTTGGCCGCAAAAATCTTAAATTCTCACACCCGAGAAATACATCCAAAATCTGATGTGTCCTCACTATGCCAGCTAACATGACTATAGAAGACTCTAGATCCCATAACTTAGGCGACCTAGTCCGTACGACTTATCTCGAAAGAAAATCAAATCAAAAAGTAATGCCAGATCAAAACTTATCAACAAATAAGGAAACAGATAAGAACAGATGGAATTGAATTTCAAGATAGATATAATGAGGCAAGGTGGGAATGGAAAAAAAAAACATAACCTGTAAGCACCTCTCCTACTGCCTGAGCATCCTCGACTGTCATGGTGTAAGCTCGCCCCTGCTGGCCTCCTCTATCCTGATGCTGATACTGCACAAATCTCTGCTGTTGTGTTTGAAAGGGTAGTCCCTCCTACTGGCTCACCGGAGTCCTCGCTCCTGCTCCCTGAGCTGTCCATTTAGGAAACTTGGGATACTCTCTTAACTGGTGATATGATGCCCGCAAAGTAGGCACTTGTCCAACCTCATTCGATATTTACTCCAATCGTGTGGTTTCCTACAGGAAGGGCAACTGGTAACCTACTGCTGTCTAGGGGTCTGTTGCGTTTGTAACGGTGGTCCCTTCGGCTGCTCTGTCGGAGCCCTAGCTCCTGCTGCTACCTGAGTCATTGTTGTCTGGCTCCTGGGATATTTCCTACACCGATGCTCTGCTGAACAACAAAGTAAACACCTGCCAAGCCTCATCCTGCAGTCGTTCCACCCATAGTCTGCCTTCTTGCAGAAGTTGCACCTAGCATCCTGCTGCTGTCTGGATGCCTGGTAGAAATATGTACGTCCCTGACCCTGAAGGTGATACTGAACAGGACTCTGCTGATACTGATGCTGAATTTGTACGTGAAGCCTCTTAGCCTGACCTCCATTGCTGCTTACTCCATGAATGTCATGTCCCTACTTGAACAACTGTTGCCGCTGAGTTTCTACTATCTGTTGGAAGAAGGAGAACAACTGCGCCACGTCCTCTGGTCCTGATGGCGACTGCTGCTGAAGAACGTTCGGGGCGACTAGGGAAAGTCTCGAAGTTGGAAGAGGTGCATTCCCATAAGCTGCAGATATCCCATCCTGAGCTGGCATAATAGGAGCTGCAGTCTCGGGGCCCTGCTGATCAGGACGAGGAGTAGTAGACCCCTCAGTGGTGTCTTCCCGATCGAGACGATGAGATCGCGTCTCCATAACCATCCTGAAGACAGATCAAACGAGAGGACAATCACTGAGAATGAAGCGATAACATCAAAGGAGGTTGGTTTATTTCACGGAAAGACAATAATGCAGCAAATTTTTAGGTAACAGGAATTGATTAAGAGTTTTTCCTAATATGATTGAGTACCTTCAAAAATATCCTAATCCTACTGCAGGCTGTAGTGATACTCTAGTTCGAATACCACTACATAAACTCGACCTGCATGGGCCACCACTAAAACCGTGTCACGACCCGCACCCACTGTGAGGGTACGAGAACGTAACAACGCCCAGCCTACGCCGCAGTGTCGGCGGTAGAACGCTGTCCTAGGTCACAACATCTAACAATATAAGGCACCTGAACAGTATATACACTCCGAATGGAGGTGACATAACAGAATAGTCTCAATCACATCTAAGGCAGATACAGAATAGTAAAGGTAGATAGATAGATCAAAACCACAATGTCATACAAATAAGAGAGAGAGAATCTAAGTGTCTAAGATAACAACTCAAGAAACATCCAGCATAATTCAAGTCTCTAAATATATACAATATCACAGAACATCAACTGAAAGTCGAATAAACAATGCTGAAAAAGGTAAAGCCTAGCTATCTAGTCTAGACTATGGAAGTAGCATCCTGTACTGCAGCTGGGTCCTCCAGAGGAGCCAGGTCGCAGGTGTCGTTTAAGCCTGCTCCGTAATAGGTGGTGCATAGGGCCTCATCCTCATCCTCTGTAATATTTTCAACAGGTCCAGTCAGGACAGGAACGAGCACAATACATCTCACGCAGTTCATATCAAGTTAGGAAAAATAAAACATGCAATAGAGTAAGATTCATGAAACGCTGAAGAGAATATAAAGTAAAGGGGATAACTGTAAGGAAATATCTACTATAAATAGAAACTAGCCGTGACTAGTGAGTCAGAGTAAAATATAGACATGTGAATGGCATAGGAAGATTCATGACTACAGCTAGGAGTGATTCATGACTACAGCTATTTGGATATTATTCACATGCCTATTCCTCTCCCATCTCCAATCAATACACAAGGATCTATTCAAGTTATGTTAAGATTCGTGAAACTTTACATGGCTCATAAAATGAGTGATACGTAAAGGTAATTCATGATGGCTCTGTGAACATGAGAGTACATGTATCACAAGCGATTCGTGAATCAGTGAAAGCATAGAGATATGTGATGATTCGTGAAACGCACAAAATATACAATATCCGATGCTCCCGAGGGGGATAACATCTTATGAAAAGATCCATATAGTACCAATCCGTGCTACCAAAGTGTCACATCAAGTAAAGTAATCTAGAACAAGAATAAATCCTAGCAAGTATAAAATAGTCAGAAAATGTACTCGCCTGATAACTGAATGTCCGAAGAGGGTGTACTGCCTGAGGCGAGGTGTCTGTCTCCTAATCAGAGCAACACAAGTTACAACATGTCTAAAATGAAGTAATTGAACATTACGATGCATTCTATATGATTCTAGATTAATCTAGGCCAAAGTCAACCCTGGTCAACTTCAGTCAACTATAACTCAAAGTTAGGTCAGCTAGGTCAACCTAGACTCAATGAAGTCTAACTAGGCCTAACCAGTCTATCCTAGCTAGAACACCAGACACTAGTCTATAGGATATACCACATGTGTATATTTCATACACAAGACCGCCCAAGAGTACCCTAGGCTATGTCATCTAGGTTATAGGCCATAGGCCATACACTATGTACACATTATCTACAGATACCTATATTGAATCACAATCACATATAGGCCAACACATTACACTATATATATATTATAATATATATATATTATATATATATATATATACACACACATCATGCATAAACCCATAGGAATCTCAACTGCACACTATATTCACATTATATATATATCCCTTACTTCATATACATATATAACATACATAGACATAGAGAGAGAGAGAGCCATGCAATCAAGGTAATATGTGTGTGTATATGTGAGTGTGTGAGTGTGTGAATGTGTTAACTAGGAACAGTGGGTGACATGAGTGCAACAGGAACAATAGTGTGTAGGTTTGTGTTTACATGTAATAGAGTGTGTGTAGGGACAACTATTCACAGGTTCACATGAACCCAGGTTCAGACAGTGATACATTGTGACACGAACTTGCTCATATGTGTGTGAAGGCAATGGGTTAATCCCAGGTTTGTGTACAGTCTCAGGAATTCCAGTAACAGTTTATATAAAGCATTCAATTCAATTAATAGGTAAACCCAGTGTGTATAGGTGTATAGGCAGTTAGTGACATATAATGCTTCTCAGATTTTGTGTGTGTGTGTGAGTGTTGTGTACAGCTGGGAGCAATAGGGTGACGGTGTCTTAGTGTCTCAGGTTAAGTTCAATGCAAGTGTGTAACAGTTAACATCTAGAGTGGTGTGTGTGTCAGGATTACCTAAACAGTGTATCACAGTCTTAGTGTTCAGGAAACCAATTGACAGGGTCTTAGGTGTTCAGGACAGTGTGTCACAGGTTTACAATGCCAATGCCTCAGTTGTGTGCATTAGATTACTGGTGACAGGGTGTGTTCTCAGGATTAGTGAGATGCAAAGAGTCTTAGTGTTCAGGTAAGTGTACCAGTTGTGTTCTCAGGATTAACCCAAGTGACAGTTTGAAATGGTAGTTGTGTTAGGATCAGTAAAATACAAGGTGGTTTCTTAGGTTCATATAATGACAGTGAACAATGTAGGGTCTCAGGTTTTGAATTAAAACAGTGTAATAGGGAACATGCCCAAGTTCAGGATGTCTCTGAAAATAGTGACAGTGATTAACTAACCCATCCTAACCTGTTATCAGAACATAACAGTAAGCAACCACATGATTTTAACATCTAATTGAAATCAAAATGGAACAACAGTGGTTTAATAGGGATTAATTTAACTTTTAGTTTCAGAAAAACTGGAATCAATGCCAACCAATGTGAATTCAATATACCCACAAACTAAAACACCAAGAACTGAATCCTTAACATGATATCTAATGTTCAGATATAACCTCTGGTTATTTACATGCTATTCAACATAAAAATGTAAATTAAAATGGAGAACAGTACACAAATGTTCATTGATACTCACAGTATCAGTCGAATAGGGAAATTCCTATTCCAATATTAAAATAGCAATAAAAGTCTAGATAATTGGTTGGTAATTAACATTTAATGTGTGTACGTGATATACATAATGTATTGTGTCCAAAAAATGACACAAACGTGTCCAAAAACACCCACAAAACTCAATGCACACAGAACTGGTTAGTCGACTGTACACCCGTATCCAGTACGGGTCGAATCGCTCACCCGACACGGACTCAAATGACACGTGGTTGTAGGAGCGTAAAAAGTGCTTCATAAGAATGAGTCAAAGATAAGGATTATTCCATTCAAGTCGATCCACTTTACGCCATACGCCCGAAATAGGCTAATCATTTTACGCCGGGTCAAAGCTAATGATTTTACGCCCAAGACAGGCTAGCCACTTTTACGCTGGAGAAAGCTGTCAAGTCTTACATTTAATGCAAAGTCTGACATGAAGATTAATGATGGCATATATCACAAAAATCAAAGGAATTTGTTTTACACAGAGGCCCATTTGTCGTTAATATGTGGACTGAGCCACTTACGCTTATAATATGGCTTCTTTTACGCACGGAGACTATACGAGTTTTTACGCTCAACGGTTGACGTGTGCGTAAGGTTTATTTGGGCTACTTTTACGCTCAAGGTTATTTAACAACCACTTTACGCGGAAAGTCTACATCAGGGTTATTGTACGCCCAGTCTACTACTTTACGCTCAGGGTATATTTGGGTTGTTTTTACGCCCTATTCCAATTCAGAACGTGGTTGCCTACATGGCTTTCATGCCACACATCTCAAAGAACGTGTGTACGTGTATCCTATCTTATTGAAATAATGGGACACGTGTCAACGTATGCAGAGGATAACTCCAATCATGGGTGGCAGTTGTTAGCGTAAAGACGGAACTTTTGCTGAGTTTTTACGCACAAGAAGCCAAGTCTATAAATAGACTAATTTTTCTCATATAGACAGACAGAGAGAAATGAGAGAATACATAGAGATCAAAGCCCAGAGACTTTGATTTTTTGGAGCATTCTTCTTCAACTTTTCTTCCAGAACAGAGTGAAGCAAAGCAGAAAAGCATTCGGCCTCGCCATCAGTGCCCAAGTGCGTCGATACCTTTCTGGTGACTTATTTCTTCCAATTGTGATTTTTCGGAGCATTCTTCTTCAACTTTTCTTCCAGAACAGAGTGAAGCAAAGCAGGAAAGCATTCGGCCTCGCCATCAGTGCCCAAGTGCGTCGATACCTTTCTGGTGACTTATTTTTTGTAGGAGCGTAAAAAGTGCTTCATAAGAATGAGTCAATGATAAGGATTATTCCATTCAAGTCGATCCACTTTACGCCAAAGAGCGGCTAATCACTTTACGCCCGAAACAGGCTAATCATTTTACGCCCGGGTCAAAGCTAATGATTTTACGCCCAAGACAGGCTAGCCACTTTTACGCTGGACAAAGCTGTCAAGTCTTGCATTTAATGCAAAGTCTGACATGAAGATTTAATGATGGCATATATCACAGAAATCAAAGGGATCACTACAACAAAAAACCCTTTTAATGACGGCTAAAAAGCGTCATTAATGACGAACCATGACGCTTTTTTTTTCACAGCAACCGTATAAAAACGGGTGTTATAAATTTTTTAAAAGCGTCATAAAATAACCGTCATGAATAGTTTCTATAAAAGCGTTATGAATAGTTAATATATAGTGCACAATTCAGAACAATTTTAAAACGTCATGAATAGATAATATGTATAGGCTCAATGCAGCACATTATAACACTTTATACTATTCAAATTAGCATATTTATAATGCTCTATACTGTACAGTATATATTACATTCTAAAAACTTAACATTATATATCACCATCTTTATTACAATTCTCAAAATAGAGTACATATCAACATCTTCATTACATTGAATATCCAAATACAGAATGTACCCAAAAAATATGAATAAATCTCTCTTTTGCTAACCAAATTATTAGAAATATTTACTTAAGTAGATTCTGACCATGGATCTTCTCTCTGCCATCACTTGAAGATATCAGGAGTCCCAAAGAGAAGTAGTGTCGCAGCTGAGCGACGACTTGGTGCTGCAGCCGGTACCGTCGTGGGAGAGCCTCATCCTCTGATCCCTTACTCTCGCCTGAACCTCACCAGCGCCTGCATGCACCTCAGCGTCACGTTGTGCCCTTTTTACAAAAAATCGGAAATATCAGCTTAGCACTTTAGTAATCAACGCTGAAATGTAAGCCTAGCAATCAACCTGGATTTTACCAAGCCAATAAATTAAAGAAAGTTAACAAGAAATTTATATATTAGAAATCAAAATCGAAAATGCATAATTAAGAAAGCATCAGCAGGGACATAAATAGCTTGCACAGATGTAATGGAACCCTTCTTCGTAGTTGTAATACGCTCTTGCAACCCTCCAAGATCAGTGGCAAGAGTTGGTTGGTAACCAACGGCAGATGGGATACGACCAAGCAAAGCAGACAATTCAGAGTTTGCCTGAAAAGTTAAAGATAAACTGAGCCATAAAACATGCATATGCATAACAAGAAAATTATTCCATGTACAGGTTACTATAAGCTTACTTGAGTGAACCGAAAAATGTTGTCAATAAAGAGAAGCACATCTTGCCCTTCAGCATCTCGGAAATGCTCGGCAACTGTCAACCCAGTCAACCCCAACACGAGCACGAGCACCAGGGGGCTCATTCATTTGTCCGTACACAAGAGCACATTTGCTTTCACTCTACAACATGGAAACCGATTCCAAACTTCAGAAGCAAGAATACAACACAACTGATTGAAGAAACACCAAAGTAGCCTAGAACAAGTACCTATTTTTCTCCAAGCTTAATCACACCACTCTCAATCATTTTCCTGTACAAGTCATTACCCTCGCGAGTACGCTCCCCAACACCAGCAAAGACAGAGAAACCACCTGACAGAAAACCTTACTGATGTAATAGTAGAATCAGATAATAAATGTGCATATTTGTATGTATTCGTGTGAGAGCAAGTGCTTATGTGCACATATCTACGTGTATGCGGACACACCTGGTCACACCCTAGGTTTTGTGTGTTAGTGCTCTATGTTTGAGTGTGCATAAAGAAATAATAAATAGTAGAATCATATAATAATGTGAACAGGCATGATAAAGGAAACAATAACAAAATTTTAGCAGTTCTATAAGATATACACTGTAAAGCGAAAGTCTACAAATAGGTAAGAAGCTCAGTCCATGATAATAGATAATTTAAGTAAACAATATTTCATTAGATCCATAATACTGAAAAACAGAGTCATTCAAGATTGCCAATTGCTCCAAGAACCGAAGCAAAACTGTGCCAGTAAAAAGAAACCTGGTACATGGTAATGCCACAAACCAATAGTTTCCCAAATCTCCATGTCCTGCGATCATGTCACGCACAAAAGATCTTATGATCACACCATGGCTTTCAGAAAGAATATCTATGGAAGTATAGAGTATAATACCTTTCTGAATTCCTTGTTCAAGAATATGAATGCCACATTGAATACATATGTACTAGCAGCCCAAAGAAGGATGAAAACAAGCAGCAGACCGTTTAACCGATGCAACTGGAACAACGAGGGGAAGGCATATAAAATATAACCGATGTATGCTAGCAAATGAAAAGCACATATACTGGCAAAACTGAAGCTCCAAAATGCAAGTGCTAGTAATAACACCTGTCATTGCCAGCAAATAAAGCTTACAAATATGCATCATAACGGGTGGAATCTCATTTTATAAAATAAGAACTTACAAGACAAACCAAGGAACATACAATTTAAGTAAGGATAATTACAAGATACCTTCCATTCAGAATTTTCAGTTAACAGTATGAAATTTCAAAAAGCATGTAATTTACAGTTTATAGTCCACCAAGATGGGCAAATGAATATTCGTCTTATGAAATTCATATTGAAACTGCTCCTCATCATTTGGAACCTGCTTCCACAGAGGGAGGAAGCGGACCTCCCAGTGGGTTGCATAAGCACAAAGTGCATGACCAAAAATATTATTGGCACAAACTAAACCTACCAAACAGTTGGTGGTTTTATAGCAAGACCTTCTCTTTCTAATAACTCCATGGCTAGAAATGTGGTCCCCTCAAAAGGGTTGAAGTCAACACCCAGATTGTAAAAGCTTGGTCAATGCTTTTGAGGGCTTTTCGTACTAGAGTGGTCATGGCCAATCAATAATGATGGGTAACTTGAAAAGATTACACAACAACATATTTTAATGAAAGTAACAACCTTCTTTTGTACGCTTTATATTGAAATTAAATTGGCTTCATTTATGCCTAGGTCTTCAACGATAATATTGGTTCAGTTCATTAAACAGAAATGCCTAGTAATTGTTTCTACAAAATACTAGAGACATGTGTAGCCTCGTCACTTCCAGGGAATTAAATATAGTAATCAGCTGAGCCTTCTATCTGGTTTCATCCTTTTACAGTTTTTATGCATGGACCTTTGCAACAGCAAAAAAATTGGGAAGCATATATAAATTTGAAATGTAGCTAAATCATGAAGTCAATTAAATGCCTACCGGGAACCCATAAGTGAAGAAGTTAATGCTAAAATTTCGAAAAACAGATCCTCTTAGTAACACATTTGTATGCCTCACACCGGACCTACAAAATAAAATATAAAAAATGAGTAATGGTAATATTCAAGAGAAATCAAAGTAATAAGAATTGCTTAATTGAGAGATTGTGAGGAAACTGTATTTGTGTTATGTTTCTAACATCTTTCTAAAGTGAAGAGTATGAAAAGGATATTGATCATTATTCACAATTACTAAAAAAAATATGAACATTTGTCAATGTTATGCTGCATAATTGCCATTGCCAGCATAAAACACGTATGAGCTGATGAAATATGCAAACACATTTTCTTTCAACTTACACACGGGAAATTATCATGTGTAACCATTCTCTGAGATATCCACAAGAATTAGTAAATTACATATATATGGAAATGTAAACAAAGAAAAGACCATTTATATAAATGTCAAATGGCCAAGAAAAAAGTGAACTTTATTGTTCCCACTTTAGCAAATGTTATAACATGTATGGTGAGGCAACAGAAATAAAAATCTACAGTATCATGATACAAGTATTATCTCAGAAAAGAAGATACTCAGAGACTTGTTTCATTGCACCAAAGAGAAAGTCATTACTTTCTACGAAAACATTGTACAAGTTTTGTGTCAAATTTATGCATGGATAATTTGAGCCATTGAGTTTTGATCTATTTAGCTAATAATTCATGGGAGAATAGTTCGCTAAGCATGCAGCTTTTGGTTTCTCACTACTTGAGACATGTGGGTCAAGATTAAAAAGAGTGGATCACCACTACAGGAATTACATATACATTACCATTTGGGGCATATAGTACCACATATAAAAGAAACTACAATAAAAGGTGTTTCACTCCAATTATTGAAGCCGGAAAATCATAAAAACGTCTCACCGACTCAACCGGATCAAGTTTTCAGCAGTCCCCAAAGATTGATTTTCATGTCAATTTGGACAGGTTGCCAAATTATATCCAAATACTTAAATGTGGCAAAGGGAGTTACAAACATGAGGCGATCTTCATAGATGGAAACAGATTCTCTAGAACAAGTGTCTTCCAATCCCCCAGTTTAACCCAACACCCATCCCCCCACCACCAACCCCAACCAGCCCTCACCAACCATACAGACAATATGCATTCACATATCAAAATTACTGCAAGGAATGATACTCCTGAAATAAAAGGAGATCGAGCATACCGGGATTCTCTAATGAAAAATGAATGTTTTGATGGAAGAAGTCGCTCAGACAAACTATTAGCTTCCGGAGACATAATAGAATCCATCTCTTCTATATCACATTTCACAAAGGATAGCTGCAATAAAGAAAATTATATAAGTGAAATCTTTCATCACACAAACTAGAAACAGGATTATTCATAGCAGGAAAGCAAACACCAAGAAATAAAGTTAGTCATCAATGTGCTTGTGTTTAAATCAATGAGCCTAACAAATTGATCCACAATCATCTAAATTGCAGAAGACTAAGGAACCTGCTTTTAAATATCTATATTGCACACGTAGAAATATATTTCTGAAATATAATAAAAGATAAGTGGCTATTCAACTCTTGGAAGAAGGAAAATACAATAGCAGGATTTTAGATAACAAAGTGATGAACCAGTTGAACTATACTGGAAGCATATGAAGCATATCTTGTCACTAAAGAGTTTCATGTTGGTTATTTTCCTATATGCTCATCTTCCATATATAAATTTGTCTAAATAGTATCTTCATGTTGGTTATTGTCCTTGCCACTATATACTTGAGACACAAATTCAATGGGTAGGCATCACAGCTGAGAAGCATGCTGAAACTGAAAGAAAGGAATAATATTAATAAGAAAATGGGGATAAAAATAAGAAAATGGGGATAAAAATATCTTGAACTCACCCTGGATGCTCATTGCCCTATGATCTTCGAATCACTTGCGCTTACCTGATCTCTCATACAGACCCCATACTGATGTCATCACCCCAAAGTTCCCATGACACCATATCAGAACAATGAAGGATAAGGATCTTTGTCAACTGTGCCCGACTCGGTAGTTCTTGCGTGTCCAGGCTATCGCAAGATCGGCTCAGGCATTTCGTCAAACAGTTAAGATGCACAAAACAGAAACAAGCTAATGTGAGAAATCTTTACTGTTCGACCGGAAAAATCAAGGAATTTGGAGATTAACTGATCTCAAGTCGCAGTCTTCACGAGGCGGAAGTACTCACCAGAGTTCGAGCCTTCCGTGTCCCACCGATCTTGATGATCAGCGAAAGAAGAGAAAGAGCAACAATCGACAGCTCGACTGACTGATACGTGACAGAGTCGAGAAAATTCGCAGCCACGAGACGATCACAATCCTCACTGCTATCCCATCATCGTCGCCATGGGAGATTCGCTCGCCATTGCCATGGCCAGGACCTCCAGAAGGACAGAGGAGGAAGAAGAAGGAATTGGGAAATCAGTTGGGATTTTGCCAGGGCTTCGCCCACGATGTGGAGATGACGAAGAAGGAGAGGGGAGGGGTCCCTTAAATAGACGCGATGAGAAGGGGTCGGCCGTTTACAGCGGACGGCAGGGATGGCCGGATATAGATCGGACAGCGGAGGTGGCTGGAAGTAAGGCGGTGGAATAGACTATTCTAGAAGCCCCCGACGAGATTGCTCCGCCGCGACAGCCAGTTGGCTCTGTTCGCGACAGCCAGTTGGCTCTGTTACATTGTTGGATCATATGAGAGAGAGAGAAACAGAAGGAGGAGGAAGAGGAGAGGTGGAAGAGTTTGGGAAATCTTACAAGGAAGGAGAGGGAGAGCGCGGAGAAGAGGACGAGCGGAACCCTAACGCTCCTCCTTCGCGTTCTTGTCGATCGCGTGCGCGACGGCCTCGAGCTTATCCTGGAGGGCGACGAGGAGCGTGAGGCCCTCCTCGAAGATTTTGGATCTAGGGTTAGGGTTTTGGAGTTGGGGGAGAGGAGGGAGAAGAAAGGATGAGAAGGAGAAGACCAGAATGTTTTTGGGGGAGAGGCGGGCTATAGCAAAAATTTTGCCAACAATTAAACTTAAAAAATATTACAAGTTTGCCACCGCTCTAAACTATTAATAACACTTTGTTTTATAAACGTTATAAAAAGCCCAGAATTAGCCAAAACCGTCATAGAAAAAAGGTATTTTTTAACTTAATAACGCTTATGTATCAGCCGTCATTAAAACTCCTTGTCGAGCGTCATTAAAAGGGTTTTTTGTTGTAGTGGATGTGTTTTACACAGAGGCCCATTTGTCGTTTAGTATGTGGACTGAGCCACTTTACACCCATAATATGGCTTCTTTTACGCACGGAGACTATACGAGTTTTTACGCTCAACGGTTGACGTGTGCGTAAGGTTTATTTGGGCTACTTTTACGCTCAAGGTTATTTAACAACCACTTTATACGGGAAGTCTACATCAGGGCTATTGTACGCCCAGTCTACTACTTTACGCTCAGGGTATATTTGGGTTGTTTTTATGCCCTATTCCAATTCAGAACGTGGTTTGCCTACATGGCTTTCATGCCACACATCTCAAAGAACGTGTGTACGTGCATCCTATTCTTATTGAAATGATGGGACACGTGTCAACGTATGTAGAGGATAACTCCAATGGAGGCAATTGTTCAATACGATGATGTGTCGATTGGATCAACAAAGAAGACTCTGGTTGTACACTTCGACCAGACTGCTTATGAAGAAATGCTCCGAACTGGGGGTGGTTCTCGCCGCTCCAATGTTCAAAAATCTCGCAAAGCACGAAAAGTTTGGATTCCTAAATCCAAAATAGCTTCTGATCTCTCTGTTGCTTCTGAGGGAAAGGAAATTTTTCCCACTCCTGTCGTAGGGGCTCCCGTTGGTAACGAGGCAGTCCTTACTTCAGTGTTGCACTCTAAGTGTGGCAAGTTATCTCCCGTCTGTGACGGTGAAGATAATCAAGTTTTACGCCCAGTAGGTAAAAACCAAAATTTATGCTCAGTGCATAAGAACGAGTCTCCCATTTGTAATGAGGCAGACTCTAATACTTGTGCTTCTAAGTGTAAAAATAAGTCTCCCGTCTGTGACGTGGTAGACACACAAAAATTATGCTCTTCGCGTAAAAGAAAATCTCCCGTCTATGACGTGGTAGATAATCAATTTTTACGCTCTACGCGTAAAGATAAGTCTCCTGTCTGTGACAGTGTAGATAAAATTTGCAACGATGTTTTTACGTCTAATGTAAATGTACCTAAATGCATTCAGCGTAAAAATGTTGTTGGTAAAGCTTCAGTTCTACACCAACAGCCTTCTTATACTGCTCTACGCAAAGTACCAAACCTACAAATTACACGCAATAAAAATGGAGTTCTTCGTGCTAAAAAATCTCAAGATTTGCATACACAACTCAAACGCGTAGAAATGTATAGTTTGGTTCTGCGAATGCAGCCAGTAATCTTTTTTATACACAAGGGACTAAACATTTTGCTACCCCAAATGTAATAAAGAAGACTACTCCTTCTACTCCTTCTGATTTACGTGAATTGCTAATACAAAAGCGTAAAAATAGACAATCTCCCGTGACGCTCCCCCAAGAAAATCATCACTGTGAGTGTCACTAGATTGTGATCAAATGTTGTTGCTCGGCTTCCAGACGGTCAGTTTTTGATCGACTGAATTTTAATGCACCCCAACAACAAGCTGATGAGTTGTCATATGCGTCAGTCAACATGGCATCTCACACCAACAGAGGACGACGTCCTAGACAGAACACGTCCTAAACCCCAGGTCAACAATAATTCAACAGATTTCTTGATTCTTTTGAAGGAGTATATCAGAATACTCGATCAAGAAGACAAAGACAATTGCAGACTTTTGATTCTGAAGCTAGGGGTACTCAATCTCTTGAGTCTGAAACTGATAGTGTTGATTCATACTTCTTTACTAATCCTTCTGTATCTTCAAGAGAGGTTGAATCCTACGCTATTGGAGATGAACCAGAGACGTCATCTGCTAATATAGAACAATGTCTCACTGCTGTTGAGCAATCATTGAAAGACATATTTAACATGATGCAAAGCATGCACCAGATAATAACGGCTCAACAAACTGCTCAACCAGCAATTATAACTCCGGTTCAGACAGCAGCACCAACTCAAGATAGCCAAGGGGTTGATATACCTTTGAATATCCAAGAGCCTACTGTTAACCAAAATTTTGCATCTCCATATCCCATCATTCCAGAAGATGTACCATCTCTGGTCGGGATTACGGTACAACCGACAACTTTTCAATCAAATGTTCTTCCACAAACCAGTGAAGCCATTCAAGCAGTACGTGAGCTCAAAGCACAGTTTGAGGTTTTGAAGCAAAAGGATTAACTCCAGAGGTTAGGGATTAAGCAACCTTATCCTCCTCATTGGAATGATGTACCGTTTCCACCAAAATTCAAGCCACAGTCCATGTTATTGTTTGATGGAAAGGCTTCTCCTAGTCAGTATATCAATTACTTTGATATTATGACTGTACATTTGCAGAAAAATGATGGTCTTCTCACTAGAGTATTCATTGGATGCTTGACGGGTTCAGCTTACGACTGGTATCGTAGTTTACCCGACAATTGTATTTCGTCTTTTGACGAATTTAAGGCAATGTTTCTCTCCCGTTTCTATGAAGGAGGTATGGACATGAACATGTCCTCCTTAATAGAAATTAAGTAAAAGGAGAAAGAAGATACTCGGACGTTCATTGAACGTTTTCGACAGGCAACTTTAAAGATGCCCCCTGGTATGCCAGATTCAGTGCTGATTGATACATGTAAGATAAATCTGCGACCATCCATCGCTGTCTTCACGGGTTCCCAATTCACTGATTGGGCTTTATTTATCATAGCAGCAGTTTCCGTCGAGACCAATGGTAGGTTGGCTCGTGAACATGGGATGATTTTCGCCTCTGAGGATAAAGGAAAGAAAAGTAATCCTGGTAATAATTTCGGCAATCGTAATATGAAAGGAAAAGACACCCTTATGGTCAATCTTTCCAAGAATAAAACGACGCCGAATAATCAGAAATCTTCCAGGCCAAAAGAAGAATACTCTTTTGACGAAAGTGATATCCCAGGGATATTCCAATGTCTGGTGAAGAGTGGCAAACTTCAGATTCCGGAGCCAAAGAGGCCCAATAAGGTAAATTTGACTGACAATCCCAAATATTGTATCTATCATAGATACATTAATCATCCTACCAGTGCTTGCTATGTTTTGAAGAAGAAAATCCAAGAGCTGATAAATGGTGGTGCCATTGCTTTAACCAATGATGACCATACGGTTACAACCAATATGGTTTCTATTTAATTTGGAGATTTTCCTCCACAACAAGTACCAGATGGAATTGTCCTAATTCCGAAGGCGACGATGAAGATTTTGAATATCCCGCCTGCCAGGGAGGAAAATGAAAGATTGTTGCCTCTTACATTAAAGAATGGAGAAATTATGTGGGTACATCCTGACTTAATACCTGAAATGGAAGATGAAGGTAAAACTTCAAAATCCAAGAAAGGTAAGAAAGTCAAAACCTGTAAAATGATTTCTCATGTTATTCCAGATCCTGATGATTTGGATCATCTATGGGATGGTACTCCTTTGGAAGATAGACTAAGAGGATTGAACATATGTCCTCCAAGTCTAGCTCCTCCTACCAAGCTCAAGCTTACTCATCAGCAGTGGCTATCCATGAATAGTATTCCCTTATACAGGGCACAACAAGTCTTTGCTGCTTATGAAAAGGCTCCTACCAGGATTTTTCCTCGTATCCCGAATCCTTTTCCTCCCGTAGCTACAGAGACAGTTATTCTTCATTCTCCCGTAGTTACAGGGATTTCTTCTGTTGAAAGTCCACTGCCTACTCACTTGTACAGTCAACAATCTATCCTTCTCATGAAGAAGATGGGTTATGATTTTCAAAAGGCAGAAGGTTTGAATTATGATAAAGGGATACGACTTCCTTTACAAATTCAAAGTCAAAAATCCACTGTTGGATTAGGTTCTGAGGTTCCTCATAACAATCCTCACAAGAAGAAGGCTAAGGAAAGGAAGATTAAATCCTGCAATATGGTACTTCCTTCTTCTGAGTCTGAAAAAGAAACTTTTTCTAGTACAAGATCTGGAAAAGAGTACCACAAAGATTATGAGGGATCCTCCAAGGAAGCTGAGAATGTTGAAACACCATCAATTCAACCGTCTCTTGCTCCTGCTATGGTTAAAAAGGGAAAACAGAAAGCGGTACGCTTCGATGTTCCGTTGAAGTCTACTTCCAGTCAGGGGGTGGTGATGAAACCCTATAAATTTGATATTTTAGCCCAGTTAGCTAATACTCCGGCTAAATTATCTATTTTCGAGTTGCTTCGTCTTTCTAGAGAAAGCCGTGAAACTTTGAATGAAGCTTTGCTGCAAGCTGATTCCTGCTTAGCTCAACTCAAGACTCCTGACAATATACCAGTATCATGTCCGCAATGTCATAGTGTGATGGAAGCAATTCCCAACATTACCTTCACACAAGAAGATATGCTGTTGAAGCATAACAAGCATGATAGGCCTTTGTGTTACACTGGGTATATCGAATCCATTGAAGTTGACAGAATTTACATTGATCTTGGGTCTTCCATCAGCATAATTCTTCAAAGTATGCTAAGACCATTGAGGATTACTACTAGTGATCTGACTTACACTAGTACCATAATAGTTGGTTTTAACTCTGGAAAGAGCAAACCACTGGGGAAGATTCGTCTGAAGATTCAGATTGGTGATCTTCGAACTATGGCAACATTTTATGTTATTAACTCAGACGTATCCTACAATATTCTTCTTGGAAGACCATGGTTACATAAGCATAACATCGTGCCTTCGACTCTCCACCAATGCTTCAAGTATGTAGATCCCCAAGGGGTTGTGAAGACTGAGTTTGCTGATATCAATCCTTTCAAAGGTGTTGAAGCCTATTTTTCTGACTCAAGTCTCTACAAACAAGAGCATGTGAAAGAGATATCAGAGATGGCTGAAGATCAATCATCTGCTGAAGACCAGTCTATTAACAAAGATCCGCCAGAAGAGCAACCTTTGAATATCAAAGTCAAAGGGCGAATCCAACCCCAATCTGTCAACAATCAATCTTTGATGATCAAGGTCAAAGGAAGAACTCAAGCTTTATCTGAGGAATCAGTAAATGTTCCTGTTAAAAGCCAAGTTCAACCTCTTGTGATCAAAGTCAAAGGGCGTACATTTCGTACGAATGATCCAGAACCTCCTCTGATTGTCAATCTTGGCAAATCTACGCAGAAGACGGATGATAATCCACTAGTAATTAATCCAAAGCGTAGCAGTCAAATTGTAAATGATGTAAATATTGATCATTCTGTACTTTTTGATATCAATGAAGATTTCTTTTTCGAGTATATGGCTGTCAAGTTTATTGAAAGAATGACTTTATCTTCTGATAATCAAAGTCATCAATATAAAGACGACATAGACACAGAGAAAACCTTATACATTGACAATAAAGAAAATTCTTTTCCTCCTTATGTCGATGTTGGACCTTATGCTCAAAGGTTTCTAACATATTTTCCCTATCTTCTTCCTGTAGCCGCTTCATCGCAAGCTTGTGTAACTTATAGACGTCACAAAGAATCTTATTTCGTGGTTCCATCTGATAAGAAAAACAAGCACCAAATTGTGTTTGGCCTGGCTAGAAATATCCCTGTTGCTCAGACAGATAATTTGAGGGATAAAGATAAAGGAAGAATCCGAATTGACAGATATAGTCAACAATCTCTCAAGATTATCCAGAACATGGGATATGATTTAAAGACTATACAAGGTCTCAATCAAGGCAAAGGTAGACGACTACCATTATGTGGTGATCCGTTTTACCAGAAAACTCATCATGGACTGGGATATGATCCGTCCCACATGTTTAATGACGATATACAAGAAGAATTCTCTTCTAGCTCTTCACAATCATCAGATTCAGAAGAAGTCCAATTCATTGAATCTGATACTTCTCACTCCTCGTATGTTAAAGGAGACTATTATGATAAATCCGAGCAAATATTTTCAGCTTACATGGTTCAAATTGATGATGAATCCGAGCCATTTGAGAATCATCCTTAGGCCATGTTGGTTCATTCATTCACTACCAAAATAACCAACTTTAGCGACGGCCACATCCGTCGCTCATCCGTCGGTAACATAAATTACCGACGGAATAGCGACGGATATTTGATGAAAATGGCCGTCGAGAAATACGTCGTCGCTAAAATTTGTCCGTCGCTAAGCCGTCGGACAAATGATTAACCGACGGACTAGCGACTGATTACCGACGGTTGCCTTTCAATGGTTTAGCGACGGATTAGCGACTTGTTCCCGTCGGTTTACATGCCATATAATATTAAAATATTCGTCGCTAAGCCGTCGTAAATAGGTCGGTAAAAGCGTATCAGAGAGGTTCCTGATACGCAAAATCAGTCGCTATTCCGTCGCCATTCCGTCGTTAACCTCGACGTTATAGCGACGGATTAGCGACGGGTAGGGCGTCGGCCTGGTTCTAGAAAGCTTCCATATTTCCAGAACCATGTCGACGGATAATGGGTCGCTAAGCCGTCGCTAGTCCGTCGTCATCCTCGACAGATTAGCGACGGATTAGCGACCCACTATCAGTTGCTAAGTCTCTGGAAACCTACCATATTTCCAGAACCATGTCGACGGATTTAAAATTGGAAAAAATTATGTTATGTTGTCTGTCGCTAATCCGTCGCTAAGATGTCGGAAACTGGTTGCTATTAGCGACGGAATTCGTCCGTCGCTAAACTTTCGTCGGTAAAGTGGGGTATTTTAGTAGTGATTCTTTCATCAATATTGACATATATCCTTAATAACATCTGTCCTCTTAATCCCCAGCTACCAAGGTTTGGTTAAGCTGATTACTTGTCTCTTTGGAGAGAAATTTTGATCTTCTATCTTACCAGTTGATTAAAAAAAACTAGATTTATTATTTATCATGTTCTCAAGACCTGTGGATAAATGTTAAATCTACTCGCTTTTTCTATCTATCATGTTCCTTCGACCTCTGCATAGATATTAATCTACTTTTCTTTGAGTTCTTACATACTATCATGTCCATATTACCTCTGATAGTATTACATACTCTAAAACAGAAAGTAAGATTCGATTATCTATCATGTCCATATTACCTCTGGATAGATACAAACTATTGAGTTTAAAAGACTTGTCATGTTCATATAACCGCTGATAAGTATTTTTTGCCTCATACCTATGGGGATCACACTACTAAAATATCATCTAATAGCGACGTAATTTAGCGACGGCAAGAAATGACGTCGCTATTAGCGACAGCTTTATAAAAACGTCGCAAAACGTCGCTGACTAGCGACGTTCTGCGACAAGAGTTTCCTACGTCGCGGACGTTCAGCGACATATTATAAATATATGTCGCCATTTTTGCAACGTTTAGCGACGTCAACACGTGACGTCTCTAAGTTATTTTACTTAGGGCACGCCGCTGCCTTCTTTCCCCCTCACTCTCACTCGAAAACTTCCAAAAATTTTAATTCCCCCCCCACCCCTCCGGCGACTCCCTCCCCCTCTGTCAGTGCCCTCCGCCCCCGGCGACCCCCTCCCTCCCGGCGACTCCCCCCCCCTCCGGCGAGCTCCTCCTCCTCGAGATCCTCCTTCTCGAGCTCCTCCTCCCCCAATCCGAGCTCCTCCTCCTCTTCCTCAGGTAAACCCTAACCTAACTCCTCTCCTTCCTCCTCCTCTCCTACGGACACACACACACACGGACACACATCGTGTCCCCCACAGTGTTTGGTTTGTTTTTGGACACATTGTGTCGAGTATTTGGACACGAGTTTGGTTTGGGAGACACGTACACACATGACACTTGTATATGAATCCTTGACTTTGGTTTGGACACTTTTTGGTTTGGACACTTCTATAAATATTGTTTGGTTGCCCAAAAAATAACAAATAAGAGCAATTGAAATAAAATAACTGTATTTATATATTTGTTCCAGTTTACAAATTATTTTTACATAATATCTAATGGAACTTTATGACAATAATACATAATATATGAACTGTTAAAATGATATAATACATAATATTTCCATCAAATGACTAATCACATGCCATAACAACAATATTGATAAATTTAAAGAATACATTATGTTTCATTTTCGAAAATTACAAAATAGAGAATACATAATACAAGACATGATATGACACTCGAAGGCAACAACAACATTATTGTTTCTAGCAAATGAATTGATGACAAGAATCATTAGAAGCATATTGCCCATACTTGTTTCCAGAAAATTGACTAATCATAGGCAGAATACAGATCATGTTTCTAGCAAACGACTAATCACAGGCAACTTTAACAACATTGATTAATTGATCATAGTTTATTAGAGCATTGTCAACTTGTTGGCTCTGAGTTATTTGCAATCCCATATCATAAAAATATGCCTCTTCACCAATCATACTTAATGAGGAATACAACAAAGTCATAAGACCATCAACAAGTTAAGATCATCACTGCCAAAATAGACAAATATACGAATATAAAATCCGATGAAGACTTTGTATACATACTTCCAATTCACAGGGACTCTACGACAATAGAAAATCTGATGCAGACTTGGTTTCACAAAGCAAATATTACTTCTTATAATAGACTATCATTAAATGTTCAACACTAGCTATTATTAGGCCTCACTTAAATCACGAGTTTGGTTTGGACACTTGACTTTGGTTTGTTTTTGGACACGAGTCTGTGACAGGACACTGTACAGGACACAGGACAAAGGACACACACACAATACATACATATATACCTATATATATAAATACCCAAGGATCACAATATCGGTATCGGAATCGGTATCGGACTATTCCTATGAGTATTGGTATCGGCGATATCGGTAGTATCGGCGGTATCGTATCAGAGTATCGGACTTTGGTATCGAAAAACAAATAATTATTAATAAATTATTTACATTTAAAAACATATATTTTATACATTTAGGCATAATTTTAAGTATTTCAGCATTATTTCTTAGTAGTTTTGAAATTATATAAAATAGTAGTCACCCTTACCTATTGGTTTTGCCGAATTGACCTGAACAAAGACCCCCAATGTCGGTATCGGTCAATATTTGGTATCGGTCGGTATCGAATCGGAACATGGCAAACCGTATCGGTATCGGCCGTATCGGATCGGTATCGGCCGATACTTTAAACCATGGTTGTCACATTAAGGGTCTTTGAGGAGGTGACATGTTGTGAAAAGATATATCCTTATAGTTCTCCTACGTAATGTTAAAGAAAATCCGTAGGAGAACTATATATAAGGATATATTTTTTCGCAACATGTCATCTTGTCAAAGACCCTTAATGTACCAACCATGTTACCGCGGTATTGGTATTTGGATACCAATAGCGATAAGGTAAAGGGTACCAATAGCGATAAAGTAAAGGGTACCAACTTAAGGTATTGGTATTGGGATATCAATAGCGATAAGGTAAAGGGTACCTTGGTAGGTAATGACTAGAAATAGGATATTTGACTTAGATTTGACCTTGTTTGACCAAGGTTGACTATTTTGACTGAAAGTCAAAGTAGAGTCAACATCTGACCTAGATTGGACTAAGAGTTGACAAAGTCAACAGTAGGTCAACCCTTGACCTACTTTGACCTTGTTTGACTTTGCTTGACATAATATACGAATTTGTGCCTGTTGGATAATGTGTGTCCATCTTTGCAGAATTATTTCCAAATGGATATGAATTAGTACTTGCAGAATCGTTCATGGATGTACAATCGTCGTCCTGATGATATGTGTGGTGTGCGGGATGAATACATAGCGGGAGTAGAGCAGTTCCTACAGTTTGTTAAGGCGTTCCCTCAGTACATGGACGACACCAAAATTAAGTGTCCGTGTGTGAAATGTCATAACGTGAAATATTATCCAGAAGTGGAAGTGACATATCATTTGTACTCGAGGGGTATCACGCCTAATTACTATCAGTGGACCGCACACGGAGAACTTGTGTCTTTAGCATCAGAGCCGGAGCCTTACGTTGAGCCGTATATGCATGCGGGACCTAATTTTGTTTCAGATAATCATGCATACGACGACAGGTGCGTCAACATGGTTTTCGACGCTGCGGGGCCTAGTTTCATTCATGATGCACCTGAGGAGGGATCGAACGCCGATGCTGCACAGTTCATGGAGTTGCTGGAGAATATAAGGACTCTATTGTATCCTGGTTGTGAGGATCATTCACCGTTGGAGGTGGTTACAAGACTGTTGAGCATTAAGTCAGATTTTAACATGTCGCACGAATGCTACAACCGAGTATTGGAGTTGATTATAGAGATCTTGCCGGCGGGTGCTAAGTTGCCTAAAGACTTCTACCGGTCTAAGAGGATGGTGAGATCGCTCTGGATGGGATACAAGAAAATCGATTCCTGTCGCAATGGGTGCATGCTGTACTATAAAGACGACAAGGATGAAGATGTGTGCAGATTTTGTGGTGCTTATCGCTATAAGACAACTAGTACAGGAAGGTCTACCGGTGCAAGAAGACCGACCGATTCAATGCACTACTTGCCTTTAACGCCGCGGTTGCAAAGATTATTTATGGTGAAAGAGACGGCCGAAAATATGAGTTGGCACATGCGAGAACAGATTAAAGGAGTGTTGGATCACCCATCCGATGGAGAAGCGTGGAAGCACTTTGATCGAGTGTATCCTGATTTTGCTTCAGATCTGCGTAATATCAGGTTTGGACTATCTTCTGACGGTTTTACTCCTTTTGGTCTTTCGGGATCCCAGTATTCGTGCTGGCCTGTGATTGTCACTCCGTATAACCTACCGCCTTGGATGTGCATGAAGACTCAGTACATGTTTCTAACCGTTATAATTTCTGGTCCGAACAATCCCAAGAGGAACATTGACGTGTACTTACAGCCTTTGATAGATGAGTTGAATCAGTTATGGGAAGTAGGCGGTAACACGTACGATGTTTCCAGGAAGCAGAATTTTCAGATGAAGGTAACCCTTATGTGGACCATCAACGACTTTCCGGCCTATAGAATGTTATCTGGATGGAGCACTCATGGCCATCTCTCATGTCCGTAATGCATGGACCGTAGTAAGGCTTTCTGCTTGAAACACGAAGGAAAACCGTGCTTCTTTGATTGTCATCGGCAATTTCTGCCACAAGATCATCCGTTCAGACGGAACAGGAATACATTCTGTGCCGGCGTTGTAGAGAAGGATGATCCACCGCCAATGTGGTGCGAAGCCACGATATGGAAGAAGGTTAAAGATTTTCCAAGTGTTATCGAAGATCCTACAACTGGGTACAAGTGCGATGGATTTGGTAGAGATCATAACTGGACAAAGAGGGGCATATTCTGGGATCTGCCATACTAGAGTACCAATCTGATCAGACATAATCTTGATGTCATGCATATTGAGAAGAATATGTTTGATAACATAATTAATACTGTGATGGACGTAAAGAAAAAAATGAAAGACAATCCCAAGGCCAGGTTGGACTTAGAAGAAATATGCAAACGCCCTGCGTTGCATTTGATACAGCAGAATGGAAAACAGTTCCAGCCGAAGTCAATTTTCTCGCTGGACAAGGAGGATAAAGTGAGACTTTATCGGTGGATCCAGGGCCTAAAATTTCTAGACGGATATGTGTCAAATCTGAGAAGATGTGTCGATCCGAAGGAAAAAAAATTGACGGGTATGAAGAGCCACGACTGTCACGTATTCATGGAGAGGTTAATTTCGATTGCATTTCGGGAATTCTTAACGCAGGCAGTTTGGGATCCATTGACGGAGCTTAGCATATTCTTCAGGGATCTTTGTTCTAAGAAATTGCTCGTTGATCGTCTAGAAAAGCAAGAGAAGGATATTGCGGTAACACTATGCAAGCTAGAGAGGGTGTTTTCTCCTGGATTATTCGACTCTATGGAGCATTTGCCGATTCATCTATCCAATGAGGCACGTGTTGGTGGACCCGTCGAATATCGATGGATGTACCCGTTCGAGCGATATTTGAATCACCTAAAAAGAAAGGTGAAAAATAAGGCACGGGTCGAGGGTTCTATTTGTGAAGCCTATGTTCTCGAGGAGATTACAAATTTTTGTTCGATGTATTTCAAGCCTCATATTGCAACTAATAGAACGAGAGCTTCCAGAAACAACGACGGAGATTATGAAAGTAATGATACAATACTGAAGGTATTCAATGCTCCAGGAAAGCCATCGGGTAAAATGAAGAAGAGATATCTGAACGATGATGAGCTAAGGGCTGCTCAGGTGTATGTATTACTTAACTGCGACGAGGAGGAAGTAGAGAAACGGGAGGGGTAAGTAAATAATACGTCTACATTATTTTAATAGTGTTGATTATTATACTATTACATTAATTGCACGATGTTGTTTTCAGCATATTTAATGATTATGTGAGGTCAGGTAGGCCACACATAACAGAAGAAGAACTAGAACAAGAAATGAGACATTATTTTCCATCATAGTTGAGTGCATATGTAGGACTTCAGAACTCTGTAATTACCATTCTGTATATGCACTTGATTGAGAATGAGCTTAATTGCTTCTTTCATGGTATTTAGGTCGATCGTCCATACGCAAGACTTGAGAATGAGTCTATTAGAACGCTAGCCAAGGGACCAATTTATGCTGCAAAAATATGGCCAAGCTACTGTGTTAATGGGTTTAGGTTCAAGTCAACAACTTGCCCGATCAGAGACAACTTTGTGGATCTCGACTCCACCAAAAATAGCTGTTTGTATATCAGATCTTCGAACTACAAAGATATTGATCCGGGCAACAATTTTTATGGCGTGCTACGGGAGATCGTGGAGCTGACATATAGTTATGGAATAGAGCCTGCTAAGATTGTGTTATTCAGGTGTGATTGGTTCGATCCGATTGAAGGTCAAGGTTGGAAAGTAGACAAGCACGGTCTTGTTGATATAAACTATCGGCGTCGATATCAAGCCTATGAACCATTTGTCCTATCAAGTCAGGCTCAGCTCGTGTACTTCACAAGTTATCCTAAATGGGGAACAACAAGGTCGGACTGGTGGACAGTATACAAGACCAAAGCTAGAAATACCTTTGAGGTTGATGATATAGCTTATCAACATGATGAACTACCTCTTGTAACAAATATTATAGAAGTAGACACGATGAAAGTTCCTTATTACACATCTAATTGTGTAGAAGAAGTAGAATTATCTGAAGAGGAAGATGCAGATGAAAGTGAAGATGTAGAGGAGAAAGAAGAAGAAGAAGAAGAAGAATAAGAAGAAGAAGAAGAAGAAGAAGTAGATGAGCTAAACGAACTAGATGAATTTTCAGAAGAGGATTAAATCTGTGCGTTTCTTTTATCATCATATTTGACACTTTAGTGACACTTCTATCATATAAATCTGTGACACTTCAGTGACACTTTATTGACACTTTTATCTGTGACTATGATATTTTTCAAAAATTTGTGATGTCTATCATATAAATATGTATTTTTGTTTTATTATCATATGTTATTATCAGGTATGACTAGACCAGGAGGACGACGCGGAGGATTTTACATTAGGCAGTCCCGTCAGCCTCGGCCTGGGGATGGAGAGGGCAGTTTCGTACCCTCATCCTCATCTCCGAGTACGCCAGTGTACCATTCTGTTCCCGGTCCATTATCGAAACATGGCAGTTCCAGCAGGTTGGCGACTCCTCCCTCGTTGTCCAGCCTTCCTGATCCTGCATCCAGCATCCCTGATCCCCCGTCCAGCATTCCTCCTGTCGACGGCTCTATGGAGGGAGCCTACGCCGAGCATATGGAGGGCGACGATCAGACTGATCCTGGGCGAGACGCGTATGGAGATTTGGACGGACGGGCCTATGAAGTAAGTTAATTAATTAATATATATTTCTCAAATGATTATATGTACATATATATTCATGAAAAATTATTATTGTACAGATATCGACCTTCTGCAGTACAGAGACAGCTGGAGGTATTTCTGAGGCAGAACTATGGTGGGCCTTGGATTAACTACTCAGATGCTCCCGCAGATAGGAAGGCCTTTTGGTTCGCCCACTTCAAGGTAAAAAATTGTTTATTTTTAAATTTTAATAATCATTTGTGTATATTATACAACTTTTGTATTTTACTTCTTGTAGAGGACCAATTTCTATCCACCACACCGGGCGACGAGGATCGAGGGCCAATTTTCTGCCGTCGCAGCCAAGCTCATCCGTGATGCGATCCACGACCAGAAGTGTCGTGATCGCTCCGGATAGCCGATCCATGGTTGGATCACGCCAGAGCAGTGGGCTGCGATGAAGGCTAGATTTTGCGAGCCCAAGTACCAGGAGCGGTCTGACAAGGCCAAGGTAGCGCGATCGAGCGTCGGTAAGTGGTGTGGTGGCTCCATTCCGATGACGGAGCATTTTCGTCGTCTGGTACGTTTCCTATGACGGATATTAATTTATATATAGTTCGATAGAATGTTTAATACTAATAATAGATAATATATTTTAACAGGTAAAAAAGGGTGAGGACCCGAACATGGTGACCGTCTTCCTGGTCACCCATCGTAGGGCTGGGGAGTTCATTGACGAGAGGGCGACGCAGGCATATATATGTTCTATTCTTTATATTAATTTACTATAATTTAGAAAACAGGAAAATAGATATCAATATAGACTTTAGCAAACACTTACACGTTAGCAAACATGTTCTAGGCTGAGTTTGTTCGACTACTGGAGGAGGCGGCTGCTGCTGCTGCTAGTGTGCAAGCAGAAAGAGGGGCTGGTACTTCCTTCCAGCCGCCTACAGCTCCATCGCCGGACGAGCTCTGGATGACCGCCGTTGGTGGTCTTCAGAAGGGTACGTACTACGGTACAGGATCCTACGACGCGTATTTGGCTTCGGAGTCATCCCGGGCCCCCTCTGTCAGTGCGCAGTCTCCAGCTTCGTAGGCGTCGTCACGAGCTGAGGATGTTCGTCGTCAGATCGAGAAGCTGCGTCGCGAGTTACAGCAGCAGATTTCTGATGCGGTCGAGCGACAATCCGACCCTCCGATCGTCACCGGACGATTTGATGCGGTCGAACGCAATATACATGAGCTGATGAGTCTGCATCAGGCTACAGTTGCCAGCTTGCACACGCTCACCGAGTCTACGCAGCGCACAGAGCGTAGACAGGTCGAGCTGGAGGGATCGCAGGGGAGCATGTTTGCCTCACTCACTCAGGTTTCGGCTTCGCTTGATGCCAGTACTGAGAGGGTGGTGAGTACCCTTGCTGTTTATGGTGAGCGACTACGAGAGCTGGAGCAGATACGTCCTTCCGGTCCATCGACGGTGCCGACTCCAGATATTGCACTGCCTCCTACTGCCCCTACGGTGCAGCTCACCTAGAAGCAGTATGACTACATTCTATTCCAGTTGCACGGCAGGGGTCCGCAGTGATTTCATTGATTTTTTTATGACTTGTACATGTATTGGCCCTATGGGCAAATTGTTTATTGGTACACTTTCGTTTATACACTTGGTGGGAAACTTTTTATCTTCTATTTTTATTTGACTTTATTTGATATTTGTGAGATGTGTGGTGTGATATTTACTTTGCACTGCCTTCTATTTTTATTGTGATATTTACTTTGTGATATCTGTGACGGGAATGACAAATATACCTACGCTGGGTTATAAGCGATGATCTGATATACAAAGGAGGTGCTGCCGAAATTTTAAAAAAATATAATGTGTATTTTTGTGATGATGTGTGTCTGTGTTTACATTGAATGTGAAATGCAGTGTTCGGAACCATCGACAGTTTCGATTACTGTTGATGGTTCGAACACTGCACTTCACACACACTGTAAACACAAACGCACAGCATAACGAAAATACAAAATATATTTTTTTTAATTTTTTTTATAATATCTGCGACGTATAGCGACGTTCCGCGACGGACAGCGACGGAATGGACACGTCGCTATACGTCGCTAACTAGTGACGTAACGTCGCTGGACGTCGCTAAAATGCTGACGTGGAAAATGACAACCTGTCAGCGAACGTCGCTAAAGTTGTCGCTAGGCGTCGCTAAAGTGCACACGTGGCTGCCATGCCATGTAAGCGTACATAAAGTTTATGGCGTCGCAACGTGGTCGCTCTACGTCGCTATTTTGGCGACGTAACCTTACGTTGTAATCCGTCGCTAATTTTGCGACGTCTTGCGACAATGATCACGCCGTCGCAAACAGCGACGTCCTGCGACGAAATTGCCATCTGCGACATGCCTATACGCGACACCCTATTTTCGTCGCTAAATACGTCGTAAAATTATTTTAGTTACGGATTTTCCTTATTTAGCGACGTATTTTGACGTCGCTAAAATGGGTTATTTTTGTAGTGTCACAAAATAAATATTTCATTCATTCCTTGTGAAAATATTACAAAAATGAATGAGATAAAAGATGATAAGGAGTTCTTCTAGGGTGGAGTAGAAACATCTTGAAGCAACTTTTGTAGTTCTGCCAGTCGCTTGTCACGAGAACTCACAACCTTTTTAGTAGCTTCAGCACGTCAAGCTTCAGGAGTACAAATATGAGAAAGCTCAGCGAAGCTGGTTATCAGATTGTCCTTGGCTTCATCAAGGGTTCTGATAGTTGATTCAGCCCCGAAGGCTTGTTCTTCTAAAATGGAGCTCTGAGTGAGGTGCAGATTTCGAGCATCGATTATCTTTTCTCTTTCAGCCTTCAAGCGAGCTAATTCGATTTCAACTTCACGGATCTTATCATTTTTATTCTAAATATCTATGTTCAAAGCATCGTAAGCTACTCTATGACCATGCAGTGCGGGCTTTATTCCAGCCAAAAAAGCTTTTTCTTTGGCAACTTTCAGACTATGTTCATGAAGAGATTCATTATATATAGTCTCCCGAGCAAGATAATCAGCCGTTAAGGCGTCATATTCCTCCTGGATGAGACTTTCAACAGTCTCCCTTGATAGCTTGAGGTATTCATTGATTGGCTGTTCAAGGTCCTCTACAATTTTCTCCAATACTGCAGCACTCCCAGCATTATCGAACATAGCAACATTCTTAATGGTCAGAGCCATCGCTGCCTTCAAAATCTCGTAACTGAGGCCCTTATTCAGGACCATTTTTATTAGGGTTGCTAGAGTTTTATAAAAGGTCTCAGTATGAATCTCAACTAGGAGATTCATCTCTATGCTGGAGCTTGGTGTGGCAGCAATATCTAGTAGATCTCTTCTTTGGAGACCAGAAACAGATATTGTTGGTATGACAGCCGGTTGAGACGATGACATTGTTATTACTGCTGTCATGGCCAATTGATCCCTAGGAGCTTCAGGGATTATATCTCCAACACCAACAGATATCATTGGTGCAACAACAGACTGAGATGGAATTATTATTGTTACTGCTGCCATAGCCAATTGATTCACAAGAGCTTCGGGAGCAATGTCTTCAATATTTGTTACTCCAACCGTTTCTGGAGTTCTGGTGGCAGTAATATCGGTGGATGTGGTGACAATTGCGGGAGCCGGTTCAGGTTCTAGCATTAGCTCGTCAGAAACTGGTACTGAATCAGTAGCAACAATAGAAGATGTCATTATAGCTTTTCCAGTTTCAGTTCGTGATTCAAGAATGCTTTCAGCATTTTCTTCAATGGTTTACTTCACAAGATTTTCCATCGCTTCAATTGCAATGAAATTTTTTACAGCTGCTTCTTTATTCAAATCTGGTTCTCCTCCAGCAGCTCTATCATCACCTACAGTGAGACCTATTGTAGTCTCTTCTTTGTGCTGGTCTTCAGCGAGAGAGGACATTTCATGTTGTATTTGCTGTACCTCTAATGATGGAGGGTATTCTTCTTGAAGCTCCATCTCGGGTTGTTGAATTCCCTCCTCAGCAGCGTCTTCTTCTTTTGAAGAAGAAGTTTCATCCTCAGATTCCTCATTTTCTTCATATATATCCTCTTCTTGAGGAAGAGGGGCCACAGGCTTTGATGCAATGATGACATCTATAAAATGAATAAAATAAGTTAATATACAAAATCATGGTACACAATTCCATATAGGTTTTGTATGGTACCTGGAATATGTGCGTTATGTTCAAGATATGAATCATAATCGCCATCCCAATCATCATCATCGAAGTTGAGAGCCGGCTCATCTGATGGAATATGGTCTCGGTTAACAGTAGATACAGCAGTAGCATCTTCTGTAACTGGTTCCTTGGTTGGTAAAGATAGATGGAGCGAGGAGCTAAGACGTCCAGGAGACAGAAGTGTTACAGCTTCTGATCCAATTACTGGTGGAGGGGCTGAAGATCCTTCTCCTGGATGAACTGAAGAAGAACCGGCAAGATGATCCCCTATAATCAAAGTGTCATCTTCTGGAGTGAGAGTTCTCGGTTTGGAAGACCCTTTTCTGGTAGACTTCTTCTTCTTTTTTGGAGTTTTCTCTGGAAACATGACGGCTGCACTTTATTTTCTTTTTCGGCCTTTGCCAATGATGATAGGTTCTGCAGCTGGTTCCCCAACTCCTGTTGGAATAACTTCTAAATATGGATCTGGAATGCCAGTATCGTCAGGGATGTCTGCTGGTACCCTGACCTGCTCCTCAATATCTCCTTCTTTAGGCCACCTCAGACTACCTCTCATATTGCAGCCACGGGCAAAAGAACAAATTGAAGCATAAAAGTGAGCATACGTATGAAGTATACGTAGCTCTGTAGTACTAGTGGCGGTTGAGACTCTAAACTTGGCACCAGTACGAGCAGCATTGAAATATCTCCAACCCCTAGCACCGTCGAGTAATTTTCCATAATGACGGAAGTTAGTTGAGGGTTTACCAACATGAAGTTGGTCATATCCAAGATATGGTTCAAACGCACAATTATTTTTATTTCTATATATCAAGTGAGAAGGTCTGATGTATTGAAGCCATCTGAAGACTGATGATGGCAATATAGCTCTTCCTTCAACTTCATCTTCAAACTGAATGCCAAAGCAATCTGCTAGAACTTGTGGCCGAGTGCAGAAGAAGTTCCAACCATAAGAATAATTCAGAACTGCCCGGATATCCGCCACAGTCGTAGCGGTCTATGTAGCCTTGCTGAATTTTTGGAGGAAGACCTCCGCATCATCACCCGGGCCTGGTGGAAACAATCTGCAGTTGTGATGCAATAGCCAGCCCATCAGATAAGTGTAGGGCATTTTTATCCTGGGGAAAACATTCCAATGAGGAGCATGGTTGATTAACTCCTCGCCGAAGGTCCTTAAACCTGCATTTATTCGACACACCATGGCTAATAGTAGGTTAATCCTGACTTTAAAAACCAAACGTACTGCCGGCCATAGTACGCTACGGTAGATTCTGTCAACAGTACCAATACCTGGCACAACCCATCTTCTCAGCCATAAAGAAAGAAAGCCTGCCAGCAATGCTCTCCTAGAGATTTTCTGACTACCATATCTAAGAAAGCTCAAGGCTTCAGTTCCGGCAGGGAATTACCCAGTCTTTGTAGACAGATATTTATCAGGGAATTTGTAGGCAATCATCATATCCCTAATTTTGTTAGAAGGGATTGTCGAATCTATGTTGATCACCGGAGCTTTGTTTTCCTGAAACCTTTCTTTGTCTTCCTTGGATATCTTATCCTTATGGAAGAAGAGATAAGTAGTCCACTTGTTGATGTACGCCAAATGAGATGTACTTTCATGCATTATGGTACAAACTATGTAGTGACACATCAATTCCTCATATACCTCAATCAACTGAGGATTGTTCTCTCTGATTTCAGCCAGTTCTCTGTTGGAAGGAACGTATTCCTCATATGGAGCTTTCTCCATTGGCAGCTTCGAGATGAACTGTATCTCATGAAGAACAAGGCCCATTTCGCCTTTCGGGGTGGCAAAAGTTCCAGTCGAACTCATGTATATTTCTATCAAGGCCAGAAATAGGTTTTTGTTCGAAGGAATACCCTGACTAGTGGAAGCTATCACCTCATACAAACCAATGTCTTTCAGCTCTGCTTTAAAGTTCTTCATCATCCAAATACTTATCTGGATCCAGTTTTGATTGAATGGAGTCAACCATCCCGGCAGCCTGGGGTTTGTCTGAGGATATAATACAGCAGTCCTCATAAATTCGTTGACGAACATCGGAGTTTGTACTGGTTGAATTAAACTCGAGTCTTTACTGGGATTAGCTCCTGGCATGAGGCCAAAAATAGAAGTGACACCACCATTGGGAACACTAGCAAAATACCCCATGTCATTAGCATTCTCTCTCTTGAAAATAATTCTACCTGGTCTTCTATAACTATTAGGAGTCAAATTCTAAAGCATTTGTCGATGGTGGGTAGCATGGAAAAATGCTGACAAAGGATAATCTCTGTCCATATCCGAAAGATACATGGCTCTATCCCCAAATTTGAATACCCAAGACTCCTTTTTGGGGTGTGTCTGGGACTTACAGTCAATTGCGTCCCAAAACAAGAAGGTCGGTTTTGCAAATTGTTGTGCATCTAGTGAAGTCAACAAATCTCCATTCATCATGGATAGCAACATCCTATCCCCTTGGGCTGCTATCAGTTGTGCCCTCTCTATAGGGTATTCAGGGTTCGATTGAGGAAGTTGGACATGAGATAAATCTTCCAGATAGTTCGAACCCACCATGCCAACTGACGAGCCAAAGACTTCTGCAAGAGGGTGAATTTGCAAGTCCACTGCAAAAAAAGAAAAGGAAATCAAGTAAAAGAAAATCTAATTTGATGTCATCTATACAGATAAATGGATCTGAAAAGTAAGAAGTTTTCTAAAAAAGTCTTTTGTTTTTATACAAAGTCTTTTTTATTTTTGGAAATTTACGCTGGCACATTAGATGTGGGCGTATTTCAGTTTTTATGCTGGCACATTAGATGTGGGCGTATTTCAGTTTTACGCTAACACGTATAAACGTGGGCGTATTTTTGAGTTTTACGCTAACACGTATAACGTGGGCGTATTTTGTTTATCTCAGTTTCTACGCTAACACGTATAACGTGGACGTGAAACAAAAGACCTTTTTTTGTCCGATAAAGTTCTACGGCCATAAGGGAGTACTTTACCCCTCATAGGCGGAGCTACAGCTGGGTTGGGTTGTCGGTGTGGTGTTGATGATCGAACGGGAGTTTTCACATGTTCTGCCGATGACGAATCAATGGCTTTCTTCCCTTTACTACTGCCGGCGGCGGACCTCTTGGGGGCCATCGAATGGAATGCAAGAGGAAGAAGAGAGTTCAAGAAGGATCGGGATTACGGGAGCAAGGAAACAAAGTAAAGTTCTTTCTCTCCCCGAAAAACCCTATTTATAGGGAATTTTCAAATCGGTTCAAATTCCAGATTTTACGCCGACTGTTGGATATCCCCACTTTTACGCGGATGACAGTTGAGTATCCCGAATTTTACGCTGACTGGTCAAATCTCAACTTTTATGCTTTTGTTCAAAGTGTTTCAAATTTTGAAGATATTTGAAAACTTTGAAGGGGGTCTTGTAGGAGCGTAAAAAGTGCTTTATAAGAATGAGTCAAAGATAAGGATTATTCCATTCAAGTCGATCCACTTTACGCCAAAGAGCGGCTAATCACTTTACGCATGAAATAGGCTAATCATTTTACGCCCGGGTCAAAGCTAATGATTTTACGCCCAAGACAGGCTGGCCACTTTTACGCTGGACAAAGCTGTCAAGTCTTGCATTTAATGCAAAGTCTGACATGAAGATTTAATGATGGCATATATCACAGAAATCAAAGGGATTTGTTTTACACAGAGGCCCATTTGTCGTTTAGTATGTGGACTGAGCCATTTTACGCTCATAATATGGCTTCTTTTACGCATGGAGACTATACGAGTTTTTACGCTCAACGGTTGACGTGTGCGTAAGATTTATTTAGGCTAATTTTACGCTCAAGGTTATTTAACAACCACTTTACGCGGGAAGTCTACATCAGGGCTATTGTACGCCCAGTCTACTACTTTACGCTCAGGGTATATTTGGGTTGTTTTTACGCCCTATTCCAATTCAGAACGTGGTTTGCCTACATGGCTTTCATGCCACACATCTCGAAGAACGTGTGTACGTGCATCCTATTTTTATTGAAATGATGGGACACGTGTCAACGTATGAAGAGGATAACTCCAATCATGGGTGGCAGTTATTAGCGTAAAGACGAAACTTTTGCTGAGTTTTTAGGCACAAGAAGCCAAGTCTATAAATAGACTAATTTTTCTCATATAGACAGACAGAGAGAAAGGAGAGAATACATAGAGATCAGAGCCCAGAGACTTTGATTTTTTGGAGCATTCTTCTTCAACTTTTCTTCCAGAACAGAGTGAAGTAAAGTAGGAAAGCATTCGGCCTCGCCATCAGTGCCCAAGTGCGTCGATACCTTTCTGGTGACTTAGTTCTTCCAATTGTTCATCTTCTAGCAGTGATCTTCATCATCATCGTATGGTCCAAGGAACAAAGTGATCATTTATAGATCAGACTTCCATAGCAATACTTTCCAGAATCAAATTTGTACTTCTTGTATTTTTTTTCCTTTTATTTTCAAAATCCGATTTCCAGGCATTTTGTTAAGTGAAACAGTGGTCTTGGGGGTGTCTTGTCAGACGTTGCCCCAAGGCCTGTGTCAAAGGACACATATCCTCGTGTCCAAAATGAGTCGCACGACCATACGGGTAGCAGGACAATGCTGCCACGCGTACGCGGCCTTGTCCACGAGTCCAGTGTGACTCCAAATCGACACGAAACCAACTCAGACATGTAGAAACCCATAAGCGACACGAAAACTTATTTTTCTATTCAAACACATTCTGAAAACAAGATCGAAATGCCCACTGTGGCATTAGTCGAACACCTATATATCTACACTGATACGTGTCCGATACGAACACGTAAAGGACACAAAAGGACTCGAATCCTATTCCTACAGTTAGAGGATACCTAGGGCTATGCATCCATGCCAAGAAATCAAAAATCTATGGAGGGAATAGGAAGTTACCTATAGGTGCTATTCCTCAATGAAAACTTCAAAAATGGGGATTCCTTCTAGCTAGCCCCAAGCTCCAAAGTGTCTCAATCTATTATTAGCCTCCATGAACAGAAGGAAAATACAAATTAGGTCACCATGGAAGAAGTTTGAATGAAAAAGGATCAATATTGATCAAAATAGAAAAGAGTTTCAATGAAGACAAACCTTGCTCTTGCAAAATGGAGGAATGAACAAAAGAGACAACTATTTTTGAGAGGGGTTAAATAGAGATGGGGGAATACCAAGGCTGGCCATAGAAGTCTAGGGTTAGGGTTTTAGGATAGATCAAGGGCTCTCCTTCCATCTAGTCAAATCAAGGGTCCACAAGCCTAGGTTTCATACTTGTCTTAAATGCAACCTAGTTAGCTCTAACTATCATGACTTAACTAAGACTAATCAATACTAACTAACACTAACCATGGCTAACTAAGTCTAGCTATGACTAATCTAGGTTAGGTCAAATCTACGTTAGGGCTAATCACAACACAAAGCAATTAATTAAATAATATTAAAATCATACCATTCAAAATAATATATATTAAATTCCAAATAATTATAATAATCACAATAAGCTCAAATAAATTCAGAAATAACCAAAATACCCTCTAGGCTAAATGCACTAAATTGAACTTCTATCCACATGGTTAGGCTCTAGGTCAAACAGTCTCTAAGGTCACACTAGCAACACCAAAATCATAGGTCATGACTTAAAAATAGTTTTTAAATGATAAAAATTACCAAAAATCATATTATGATTTAAATACCATTATTAAATGATTAAAAACATAAAAGTTTAAAATTACCCTCATTTTAGAAAACTGGGTGTTACATGCATAGAGTAGATGGTAGTTGACGATTGTGTCTGCAAAAATCAGGTATAAATAGTGGTACTTATTCATTCGTTCTTATTTATATTTATTTCCATGACTTTCTACGGATATAGCCTAGTTTTGTAAGCTCTGTTATTATTCTTGAGCTTGATCGAACATGTGTGGTACAGGGCGACCGATTGTAATGCATATTGGTTATTTTTGTTTTATATTCTTCTTGTAGATTGAGATATAGTTTAACTTACCATATTAGACATGATAACCTATTCTGGACAGCGTATACGTATTCGAATTTGGCTGGAGTCCACTTGATACGTAGCTGGCTTGCGCACGCGCTCGTATCCCGAAAAGCGGGTACGGATTGTGACAAGTTTTTTTGGTGGCCCATACAGGTCAGAGCATATCGTATCAGTTACGTAACTGTACTGATACGAGCCTACGAATATGATTAAATCCTTAGAAATCTTAATCCACACTGCCTTGAAAATTCTCTTAGAAATTTCTCTACCGTCCTTGAAACTTTGTATTTACTCTCGATTATTCTTCCTTGCCTTTCTGTACAATTGATTCTCGTCCCTTTCTATTTCGGGGTGACAAATGATCGTGTTGTCTAGTATTTATCAAAAATTCTTAAGTTATAGTGTAAGTTAGTTTATTATTGAATTTTGGTTGCTTGAACGATAGGAGGGGATTAGAGATGTCATATACCATAAGATATCTATTGGTAGTAGTTTTTGCAAGTAGTGTGCAAGGTTATAAAATGTTATGATATCGTGTGTTTGAAAGGGGTAGTGTGACAAAAGGTGGGTAGAGATTCTAACGAACTTATTCTTGGTGATCAAAATTTTTTGTTGAAAGTATTGATGGAAGTTAGCATAATAGGATTATGATGATTATATTGCTAGAGGCTGAAATATTAGTAGACAATGATTAGGAAAAACCTTTAGTGAAATAAGATTGAAAAAAATTCAAAGTTTTATGACCTTATGGTATTTGTAAATAAAAATGAAGTTATGGGAATTAGTGTTAGAAGAATTAGATATGATCGAGGATTTATGAAGATGAATGTGTTGATTCAGCAATCAATTAGAGAGGAGAGAAATTAAGAAGAAGAAAAATAATATAGAACGATTGGATGAAAAAAAGGATTGTTGTATTGGAATTTCTTTTTTGAAGACAAAGTTTGAATATTGGATTTACGTTTTAAAATATTGAGGAAAACCCACTTAGTATTGTTTGCCATTAAATATCAAAACATGAATTACAGAAAACTCGATTTGATTGCAAACTTTAAAAGTACAAAAGAGAGGCTGGAAAGAAATCCTAGGAAATAATATAAGTACAATTGTTTTTTTTATTCTGGAGGGGTGACGATGGAGGCTCGGGAAAGTGTAGCAACTCTGCCTTACTCCTTGGACTATCAGACACAGTTTTTGCTCTTGAAGAAATTTGCCAGCCTTTGATTGCCAACCTTTGGCATGGGTGTGGTACCCTGCTATTTATAATGATTCCTACATAAAGCAAATTTTAGGCCTTATAGAGGGCCACGTGGCCACGTGTCTGTAACAGCACACGAAGACTCGATCTTGGGCTGCCAGCTGGTGGGGGTTGTTGAGATTTCTTTGTTGTAGCAAATCTAGATGGTTGAGACTTGGTCAAATTGCCACGTGTCCCCCGCTCACAAAGTAGAGCCTGAATTGTTTTAGCCGCATAGTGGCCTTAGGAGCCTTTTTTCTGCGGCTCGGCTCCACTTGGCCGCATGGGATCTTCGAGAACCTTGCTTCTGCGACTTAGTTTCACTTGGCCGCATGGGATCTCCAAGAGCTTTGCTTCTACGGCTTGGTTTCACTTGGCCGAATGGGATCTTCGAGAGCCTTCCCTCTGTGGCTCGAATCCACTTAGCCGTAGGGGGTCTTTGAGAGCCTTGCTTCTGCGGCTCGAGTTTTCTTAGCCGTATGGGGTCTCCAGGAGCACTCCTTCTGCTACTTAGTTTCACTTGGCCGCAGGGGATCTTCGAGAGCCTTCCCTCTGCGGCTTAGTTTCTCTCGACCGCATGGAGTGATGATCTGCATTAACTCTATCTTTTCCATGCTTCAATAAGACCCCCTTCAAAGTTTTCAAATTACAAATTTGGAATACTTTGAATAAGAAGCATGGAGACATTCATAAAACGTTAAGCCGTAGGGAAGCTTCGAGCCGTCGGGAGATCTCGATCTGCAGGAAAATTTTGAGCCGCAGAGAGACTCTGTCCAGTTGTCACCACCGCATTTTATGCTCGGATTTGCTTTTTTTTTTAGTTTTGGGCTCTCTTTTCAAGATAAAGATGACGGTTACTAAGGATAAAATCTAAAAAGTCATCATTATCTTTAATGGCATGATAATCGAAGCGGCGCCTATCTGTTTATGCTTCTTGGTGGCCTATAAATATGTAGGTCGTACGGCAGCCAGAGAACTTCTATTGTTTTCTCTTTTCGTCCTTTTCTCTTCCAACATCCTTTTTTGCTCCCGATCAGCCATGGCCCCCGAAGCCTCCAAGTTGACTGGCGCTGCTAACGGAGGAAAGGGGTTTGCCTCTTCGTCGATAGTTGTGGACTCATTCTCCGCTCATCCTAATGTACAGCCTCCTATCCATGGTAAGGACGGTGGGAGAACGAGTGCTTTGAAATCAGATGGCCATGTCGTATGCTTTATGCA
Source organism: Iris pallida (assembly GCA_029216955.1). NCBI lineage: Eukaryota > Viridiplantae > Streptophyta > Magnoliopsida > Asparagales > Iridaceae > Iris > Iris pallida. The sequence continues at coordinate 5,613,851 of JANAVB010017399.1, forward strand.
CGGGCCAGTCATATATCGTCGTTGTGCTTTGGCCTCAACGCCTTTTGTGCGTAGTCAGGCTTCCACAGTGTATGTGTTCCCTGTCTCACTGGGCCACATGTGTTGTATGATTGGTCCGCATGGATTGAGCCACATAGATTCTACATGATTGAGCCGTATGAGCTCTTCCCTGATCTGGGTCGCATATGTTCTATTGTGACTGGGCCGCATGAACTTAACAAAAATCCATTCACTTTATTTTTTTCTGAAAGCTAACCTCTTTTTCCCTTTTTATATTTTATAGGGATCTGGCTAGCAAATTTCTCCAGAACCGATATCGACGATTTTGGATATGGCGAAGATGCAACATTTTGACACGCATCAGATAGCTCAGAACTCTCCATGCTTCAGAAGGATTTTCCTTAAATGGTACGAAGACCCTTTATACATCGGAGAGTCAGACGGTGGTTAGGCGTCGTCATGAAAGTTTTATTTTTATGGCTCTCCAAGTAGGCAAAAGCAACACTAGGAATGTTGTTTTGAAGGTATGGCCTCTTGGAGGAACGGGCCTAGGACGTCCGCAATACGGTGGGGAGAAAGTTAATGCTTGTAGATGCTTTTAGCTTGCTATATTTGCCCTCCTCCGTGTGGCTTCTCGAAGGTTCAACAGCCTTGTTTCCTTCTCAGCAGTAAAATATGACTCCTTTCGAGGGCTACGAAACTGCCTTTTGACGAAGGCGTGGTGCTGTCAAACTGACCTAAAAGCTGAAGATCAACCGCCCTACTACATTTGAGGCGATACTCACTGTGCTATGTATTGCTGATGAGTAGTGGATTTTCTTTTTTTCTTTTTCTTTTATGGAGATGTATTCCCACCAATGCCGTTGATGTTTACTTGAAATAAAGAGATATATTTTTTCCATTCTTTTGCTTATGATGTTTGAAGTGCTTGTACTAGGGGGCCTAATACAGCATTTGTGGTTGGTAGAGGACATCCTATTGGGGGACTTTTTGTGGACCTATTACCCTTTTGCACGCCTATGGCGTGAGTAATAGATTTGAATAATTTTTGTGGACCTATTACCCTTTTGTGCACTAGTGGTGCGAGTAATAGATTCGAATGATTTTTTGTGGACCTATTACCCTTTTGCACACTGGTGACGCGGGTAATAGATTTTAATAATTTTTGTGGACCTATTACCCTTTTGCGCATTGGTAGTACGAATAATAGATTAGAATAATTTTTGTGGACCTATTACCCTTTTGCGCACTAGTGGTGTGGGTAATAGATTTGAAACAGAACCTAACAGAGGTAATATGGACGTGATAGGTTCTGTGGATTTAACACCGTAATTTTATCCCGGGTTGGGTACATGTGTTAAGTTAGGAGATTATCTATATCAGAGGTAATATGACCGTGACATACGATAATCATGAATAATTTTTGGTGGACCTATAAATATGTAGGTCGTACGGCAGCCAGAGAACTTCTATTGTTTTCTCTTTTCGTCATTTTTTCTTCCAACATCCTTTTTTGCTCCCGATCAGCCATGGCCCCCGAAGCCTCTAAGTTGACTGGCGCTGCTAACGGAGGAAAGGGGTTTGCCTCTTCGTCGATAGTTGTGGACTCATTCTCCGCTCATCCTAATGTACAGCCTCCTATCCATGGTAAGGACGGTGGGAGAACGAGTGCTTTGAAATCAGATGGCCATGTCGTATGCTTTATGCACGGGCCAGTCATATATCGTCGTTGTGCTTTGGCCTCAACGCCTTTTGTGCGTAGTCAGGCTTCCACAGTGTATGTGTTCCATGTCTCACTGGGCCACATGTGTTGTATGATTGGTCCGCATGGATTGAGCCACATAGATTCTACATGATTGAGCCGCATGAGCTCTTTCCTGATCTGGGTCGCATATGTTCTATTGTGACTGGGCCGCATGAACTTAACAGAAATCCATTCACTTTAGTTTTTTCTGACAGCTAACCTCTTTTTCCCTTTTTATATTTTATAGGGATCTGGCTAGCAAATTTCTCCAGGACCGGTATCGACGATTTTGGATATGGCGAAGATGCAATATTTTGACACGCATCAGATAGCTCAGAACTCTCCATGCTTCAGAAGGATTTTCCTTAAATGGTACGAAGACCCTTTATACATCGGAGAGTCAGACGGTGGTTAGGCGTCGTCATGAAAGTTTTATTTTTATGGCTCTCCAAGTAGGCAAAAGCAACACTAGGAATGTTGTTTTGAAGGTATGGCCTCTTGGAGGAACGGGCCTAGGACGTCCGCAATACGGTGGGGAGAAAGTTAATGCTTGTAGATGCTTTTAGCTTGCTATATTTGCCCTCCTCCGTGTGGCTTCTCGAAGGTTCAACAGCCTTGTTTCCTTCTCAGCAGTAAAATATGACTCCTTTCGATGGCTACGAAACTGCCTTTTGACGAAGGCGTGGTGCTGTCAAACTGACCTAAAAGCTGAAGATCAACCGCCCTACTACATTTGAGGCGATACTCACTGTGCTATGTATTGCTGATGAGTAGTGGATTTTCTTTTTTTCTTTTTCTTTTATGGAGATGTATTCCCACCAATGCCGTTGATGTTTACTTAAAATAAAGAGATATATTTTTTCCATTCTTTTGCTTATGATGTTTGAAGTGCTTGTACTAGGGGGCCTAATACAGCATTTGTGGTTGGTAGAGGACATCCTATTGGGGGACTTTTTGTGGACCTATTACCCTTTTGCACGCCTATGGCGTGAGTAATAGATTTGAATAATTTTTGTGGACCTATTACCCTTTTGTGCACTAGTGGTGCGAGTAATAGATTCGAATGATTTTTTGTGGACCTATTACCCTTTTGCACACTGGTGACGCGGGTAATAGATTTTAATAATTTTTGTGGACCTATTACCCTTTTGCGCATTGGTAGTGCGAATAATAGATTAGAATAATTTTTGTGGACCTATTACCCTTTTGCGCACTAGTGGTGTGGGTAATAGATTTGAAACAGAACCTAACAGAGGTAATATGGACGTGATAGGTTCTGTGGCTTTAACACCGTGATTTTATTCCGGGTTGGGTACAGGTGTTAAGTTAGGAGATTATCTATATCAGAGGTAATATGACCGTGACATACGATAATCATGAATAATTTTTGGTGGACCTATTACTCTTCTGCGCACTGCTAGTGCGAGTAATAGATTTTGAGACAAAAACTGACAGAGGTAATATGGACGTAATAGGTTCTGTGGTCTTAACACCATGATTTTATCCCAGATTGGGTACATGTGTTAAGTCAAGAGACTATCGGTATTAGAGATAATATGGACATGACACACGATAATCAAGACCAGAAAGTTTTCTCAGAGATGACAATAAGCCTGGTGAACTCCGGGGAGGTGAAGCATCAGGGTGGAAGTTCAGAGGTATTTGCACGATTCGCTTCCCAAATTGTTGGGCCGGGCCGAGTCATGTCCAGCCTACGCTTAAGATAAAGCGTAGTAAGCTGTTCTAAAAATAAACAATACAAGATCAAAGTGTGCTAACAGTTCCATTTGTCATATTGAGTTAAATCATCACAAACACAAAAATCATCAAGTATACGAATATAATCCAAATACGTAGCCAAAATGTAAAACTGGATACAAGTCCAGTAACAAAAATACATAGTCTAGACAGCCCTGCTCTCTAAGTCTAGAGCGGCTAAGATAACAAACTAGATGAGTTTTCTCGCAGGTACATCCTCGTAGGGTAAAGCCTGATCCTCGATGGTGACCCCATAATAGGAATCACATAGCAACTCCTCATCGGTAAGTATACCTACAACGTTATCCTGTCAGGATAAAAGCAAGTACTGATTCTATAAACTAAATATACGAAGCATGAAATGAACAGAGGTGTAGTAAACAGGAATCATAGCATATCACAATCTATCATGGCAAGGATACATATGTCATAGCGACAGATGTATATGTAATATTTAAAACTGGAGCAGGTACGTGATCGTTAATTGGTGTAAAATGTACTGTGGCACATGTAAATAAAATATACTTCCGTACAAGTGAAAAGACGATAGATATATATACGCACAAATACAGCTGGATAAGTACCAATGACAAGGTTTGCATATAGAATGTGACCTTGTTCGGATTTGATAGTTGGGGTATGATCACGTACTTAGCTATCAGTTTGCCCATAACCCAAGTTATAATCATGTGAGAGATACGAGAGTAGTATAAAGCATGGTAGGTACTGGAAACAGTATAAAGCATGTGAAGATATGACTTGCAGTTTAAGGAACAGTATTTTGATATGATTCATTCACAGTTTATTATCACATGCAGTAAATAAAGTTTGCAGGGGTACTTGCCTTGTGCAAAGCAAGGGTATGTACATGAAGCTATAGATATCCGGTGTTCCGTTACTGTAAAAAGGATATACAAACTTAGTTTTTATACTAAGCTAAATACTAGGACACTAGTGGTGTGACACGACTTCCTGACTGAACACCTAGCCAAGTGATAAATTTAGCATAGGAGACCAATGTGGGGTGACACAATACCTAAACCAACTTTCTAGGGTCTTTATACTAGGGTAGGGTAAGGTCCTAACACTAAAATATCCCAAAATCAAACATAACTTCACAAGTCATAATTATTTAATTAATAAATCAGACTGTACACTATGCTCCAATAATTATTAAGATTGGCAAAATGCTCAATTATAAATAAAATAAAGTACCATAATGATCCTTGTTAATTATAGAAATTTATACTAATTTTTATGGAATTTATAAACCACTATAGTTATTTATTAAAAATTAGTAAACATAAGTACTTTGAAAATAAGTTCTGTTTTCCATTTTTTATAAAATAGAAAATATCCAATTTAAATCATGGAAAAATTATATTAATATATCTAAATTAACATAGTATTTAAATACAATTTTTCCCAGATTTTTACAGCATTTATATACTGTCTACAAATTCAAATACAGTAAGGTACAGTTTTTGAAAATAAATAAATAATTATTTAATATATTTATTCACGTATACAAAATTGAACCGAAGTCCAGATACGGGACCCAAAGACATGAATCAAGTCCAATATGACTCGTTCAAGCCTTGAATGTATTTAGACTCATTTAAGTCCACAGAACCCATGCTAGGTCTGAACTCAAATGGCCAAAATCAACAGAATGTAAAATATACAAATTTTAAATATATAGACATATGTATATTAAAATATTATAATAATATTTTAATGTAGTGAAATATATTTAGCCTTAAAATTAAATAATAAAATAATATGTAAATTTACACATAATAAAATATAGCACAAAATCATATATTCATACATAGAAGTACATATATATATATAATTAGTATATAAACATGCATATATATACATAATAATAACATATATATATATATATATATATATTTTGGGCAAGGACATTTTATTGAGAAAGAGAAGGGGGCTCAAGAAGAGCGATACAGACGGGTACAGGACCAAAAAACACAAAAGGGTCCTGAGAAGCGAAGTAACAAAAGCAAAAGTACAGAAATACAAAAATTCAAAATTTTGGAGAGCCAAAATTTTGGACTACTACTGTGTTTCAACACAATTTGAAATTGCGAAAATTGAAATTTCAAACTATTTTGAAAATGTGGCTGGGCGGTGTGGGCACGCTGTCCTAGGAAGACACTAAGCCCGAGGTCGGGCTCACTGTCCAAAGGTGGGGTTGGTGGCGCACTACCCGAGGGGTTGCATGGCCTGATGGGGTGCTCGGATCGAGGGACGGGCCTCTCCCTGGCGCTCAGCGGGGGGGGGGGGGGGGACGGGGGAGGAGGGTCCGTCTATCGGAAGGGAGGAAGGCCGCCGCGGCGAGGAAGGGCGGGTGGCATCCGCGGCGATGTGCCTCCCGGCGACGGCTCCTGGAGGGAACTGGGGAGAGGGAGGGCGGCTCCAGGTGGGAGGGGGCTGCCGCACCGAAGGTGAGAACGCAGCCTCCGGGTGGAGAGGTGGGGGCTCGAGGGGAGGGCGGGCGGCTCTCGCGAGAGGGAAGCACGGCCACACCGACAGGGCGAGAGGAGGGGGGTAGGGGGACGCCACGCACGGGACGGTCAGCTCGTAGCTGCCTGCGAGAGGGAGGCTGGCCGACTTTGGGGGGCGCTTCACCTTCGAGGGGGAGGGCCCTCCGTCAGGCGCTAGAGAGAGCGCCGGAGGGGTTCACTGATGTGGAGGGTGACGAGGTCCGCAGGAGACGCCGGAGGGAGGCGTAGGGGGCCCCGAGGCCATAGGGACCGAGGCAGGGGCGAGGGAAAGAGGGAGGAGGGGGACTCCTGGCCCGCCGAAGAACGGGGCGGGGCCGGGGGGCTCGAGGAGCACGCGGGCCGTAGCACGACCACCATGGCCCACGAGGGGGGGCTCCGACGCTAGGGGGAACACCATCGTGGATGAAGGGGTGGAGGCGGGGACCGGGCCATGTAATGCCTGTGGTTCGTATCACGTATTCTTGGAATACGTGTACGTATTTTATTCTTGTATTGCATGATTTCTTTGCTTAATTCCTTCTTGGCTTGGCTTGGTTATTTTCCTTGGGTTGGTTCGGCTTGGCTCGATTTTCTTTGGTTCAATATAAACCAATGTGAACCCCTACCTACCACCACCATTGTATTTATTAATCCATTCTCTCTATTCTCTCTCTTCATTACTCATCTTCTTCTTCCCCATTACTTCTTACCTACCAGAGAGAGAGAGAGAGAGCTCTAGGCAAGTGCAACTTGCTTCATGGAGGAACTCTGATTTTATTGCTCCATTCTCTTCTTTACTACATTATAAAACACTTTAGTACTTGGCTTTTCTAATTTCCATGGCTAGATTCTTGTAGAACTAAGTTTGCATTATTTTTGGATTTCCTGGGTTTTGATCTACTAAATCTTGTTATCTTCGAGTTTTGATGGTTCCATGTTGTAGAGAATTTCGTTCTACCCCATTTTGACCTATGGAAGTTCGAATTTGGGCTCCGGATGATGTAGTTGTGGAACTTAAGAACTTGGCTCTCATGGTGTTCTTCCTCTCAGAAATTTGGAGAAGATGAACTGTGCTTAGAATTGACTTGACCGCATGACAATTCATGCGGCAAGTAATTCGGCCGCATGAGACTCTCAGCCGCATAGGCTGGATCTCACTTCCTGGCCGCATGGGCTCATTCTCCTGAACCGCATGCGCCCATCTCCTTGAGCCGCATGAACTCTAGCACTTACGGACCGCATAAGCCCTGATCCTCGAGCCGTATGAGAACCCCTAGACCCTGGCCGCATGGACTTCTTAATCCCAGCCGCATAGGCATCCTTTATTTTCTGAGCCGCATGGGCTCTTCTGAACCGTATGCGCCCACGTACCCCTGAGCCGCATATGCACCCTTCGTTCCCTGCCGCATAAGCAGCCATGTTGATCCAGCCGCATGGGCTTTTCCCTTATCAGCCGCATGCGCCTGATACCATCCAGCCGCATGGGCTGTTCCCTTTCGAGCCGCATGAGATCCATCCTGGTCGCATATGCTTTAGCCGCATGGCTGTTCTATAGCCCTGTATATTGATATTTTATTAGATATTTTACGTCCATTTTATATCCTTACGCCTTTTGTCATGAACTTGAAAATCATGGATTTTATTTAATATGTTTAATGAACCTGAGCATGACACGATAGTGACCCGTAGTGGTGCACTCTTGACAAGAAAACCTGACATGACATGATAGTGGCCCGTCGTGGCGCACTCCTGACAAGAACACTTGACATGATAAACCTGACATGATTATCCTGAATAGCTGTTGCGACGGCTACTTGACATGACATGACCTGCATAATTACCTGGACACCGTGGACGATTGTGCTTGTACAAATAAACCAGTCCTGTCTTGCATCATGTCTAGGGAGGAAGCTCCTGAGTACCACGGTCAGGAGTACCTATTGAAATGGACTAAGGTTAATAACTAGATTAACACATTAGTCATGAAGAGATTTCCCAGCTACAGGCAATCCCGTTACCTGGGCGCGCCTGGGATCTGTAGCCTGCCGTCGAGTAGGGCACATTTCCAGCACACTATCATGTGTTGCACCTTTCAAGCTACTTAAGGGTACATGTGTTTCCTGGACGGTGTACCCACCTGAATTCAACCCTAATCTTTCGACCTGGGTAACCTGGATGGTCTGCAGGGCTTGTGGCTGTGGAATAATCTCACTGCATCTTGCTAGTAACTAGGCCTGTGATAACCCTAGTTAGTTAAAGTATCAAGCCGTAGGTCTTGTTTGGCCGTGAAATGATTGGATGGAGTTTAACCAGTCTAGTCTTGTCCTGATCATGCTCCAGATTGCTATATGACCAGAATGCTTGTATTATTTTACTGATAAATGGTGAGAATTCCAAGCTCTGTTCAGAGGAAGGGTTACAACCCCGGTCCTTGTTTGGTTTACGGGTTGTAACCTGGTTATCAGAAGAGTTCCATGGTTATCTCGTCGTATATCATCCTAATGTATTTTCTTTATTTCCAGTTCTTACTTTATTTATATCTGTGCTGATTGCTGGTTTTAGTTCCTAAGTGAAGCTTCCTTTGTGGCACTTGCTCTTTCTGGGATCTGACCCAGCTGGTTTTGTATGGCCAGATTTCGGAGCAGCTCCAGAAGATCTACCGACCTTCCAGCCAGATGGTGACCACTAGACGGAACCCTGGCAACGAGTGGGTTTATTTTTGCTCTCCCACTTTATTGTAAAAATCTTCTTTTGAGGCGTTTAGCCGACGAGCACCTGTTTAGCTCGATTGTATTTACTTACTGTCTGCCTACGGGCTGTAACATGATTGACAGATCCTAGGGTTGATCATGTATGACTAAACTCTTGCTAGTCCTCACATTTTGTAACGACTAGCTTCATGATCAGCTGAATATGTAATATTTGGGACGCCTTATTATTGTATATTTAATGATCATACATCTTGTAACATTTACTTACTTGCTTGTGATTGAGACACTAGGCTTGTTCATGACCATAGGAGACTGTTGGCTTGTAGTAAACCCTCATGTATCTAGACAGCCGTGACCGTATAGCGAGATAGAATTCATTTCAATATACGTAGCTGGCTATGTCTGCCCCCGCTCTCCAGTATTCTGGTTCTGGGGCGTGACATGGTTTAAGTGGTAGCCCATGCAGGTCTTGTAAATCAAGATATGTGAGGGTTTATCGAATAGATGTCTCAATCAGTATTCATCCTTGATCTCTGCTCGTATCATCTGAATCCCTGGATTCTTGTCCTGATCATGTGCTTGTATCGTTGATATGTCCTGGTCCTTCCTTATTGTTCCCTATGTCATCTTCTTCAGCGGCATTGTTCGTGGTCCTACCGACCAGCAAGGCGGAGCACCTCCCGCGGACCAGCAGCAACCTGGAGATCAAGTCCAGCACTCCGGAGTAGCCTCCAGAGTCGAGCCTATTGGAGAAGAGCCCCCAGTTCAGCCAGTTCAGCCTGTCGAACCTGATGATGGCACATTAGTAGGACTCGTCAGGACCTTGATAGCTTCTCAAGATCGTCGTGGAGATGCCTTACAACAGGCAGTGACGGATGCTTTGACCAGAGGAGGTCATCAGGGTAACAGCGCGGCCAACAGCTTCAAGCGCCTGAACCCTCCATTCTTCGACGGTAGTGAGGATGCTATCGCAGCAGATGCTTGGCTTCAGGACACAGAGGTGGTTCTAGAAGCAGCCAGGACTCCAGAGAACGAGAAGGTAGCAGTTGTGCGCCTGCAGTTGTTAGATCTTGCCCGCAGCTGGTGGGCAGCTCAGGCCGTTGGATTACCAGCACCCATTCCATGGGCAGTGTTCAGAGAGAGATTCCAGACCAAGTTTTTCGATGCCGTGGCTCGGTATGATCTGCAGACCCGGTTCACTAATCTGAAGCAAGGAGGCAGGACGGTCGATGGATATGCGGCCGAGTTTTCCAGACTCAGTCGGTTTGCTCCTACCTTGGTGGCAACCGAGTATGATAGAGCCCAGCGGTTCCAGCAGGGGCTTCACCTGGAGATCTTGTTGGCAGTCGAGCAGTTTGAGCATCAGACTTTTGATGCAGTCTTAAGAGCAGCCCGGAGGCATGAGTATACCTCCCAGAGGATTATGGATAGGGTCGGAGGTCGAAAGAGATATCACGGCCAGATGAATCAGTCTTCAGCACCAGCCCCGGCAGCCAGGGCTTTGACTATTGGAGCTCCGAGGCGAGCGGCCTCAGTGACGTCGGTTCAATATTCCACCCCGACGTACCCTCAGCAGCAGCAGAAGCAGAAGCAGTCTTCCGCAGTGGGATGTTCTCATTGTGGGAAGCCAGGCCATGTGGTGGCAGAGTGTCGCAGGGCATAGGGATTGTGTCTGGTTTATGGAGCAGCAGACCATAGGGTTGGATCCTGCCCGAACAGGGGTGGTTCATTATCATCCAACCTTTCTAGCTCTTCGGTGAGAGGACCGGCACCGGTCCAGCAGCAGCAGCAGCAGTACCCATTGTCGAGGCCCTTGCCGCCTCAGTCCCAGATGTTCCAGCAACAGAACCCCCAGCAGCATGCACAAGCCCAAGCCTTGAGCCAGAGCAGACAGCGAGGATTTCAGCAGAAGGGACCAGCACCCCGAGGGCATGGTCATGCCATGGTGATGACCGCAGAGGAAGGATTGGCACCTGGAGAGGTAGTGGCAGGTACTATTCTCGTCAACTCCTTTCCAGCTTCAGCTTTATTTGATTCTGGTGCATCACATTCTTTTATGTCTGCACGATTCGCGACACGGGTAGGATTGGAGCCCGAGTCATTATCAGTAAGGCTCAATATACTTACTGGTAACGGACTTGTGGGAGTAGATAGAGTGTTTTCCTCGTGTCGGATCGTAGTTAGCGGTAGAGAATTCCCCGCTAGATTGATAGAGTTCCCGATGGCCGATTATGATGTGGTCCTAGGGATGGATTGGTTGAGGAACCAGTATGCTAGAATAGACTGCCATGTTGGTAGGGTTGTTTTTAGCATTCCAGGCGAGCCAGAGTTTTCTTTCTCCCGAGGCGAAGTTGAGGCTTCTCCTCCAGTATTGCGGATGGCAGTAGCAGCAGTTCAGTTGCCCAGGATAGTGGATGAGTTTCCAGATGTTTTTCCAGAAGAGCTTCCAGGTATGCCTCCGGAGCAGGAGATCGAGTTCACTATAGACTTGATTCCCGGGACAGCCCCAGTATCAGAGAGAGTCTACAGGATGGCGCCGTCAGAATTGGAGATCTTGTACAAGATGATTGAAGAACTTCGAGCCAAGGAATTCATTCGTGCTAGTGGATCGCCTTGGGGAGCCCCGATGCTTCTTGTGAAAAAGAAGGATGGTACGTCCAGGTTATGTGTTGATTATCGTACCTTGAAATCAGTGACAATCAAGAACAGATACTCTCTCCCGAGGATAGATGACTTGTTTGATCAACTCAAGGGGGCTTCAGTATTCTCGAAGATTGATTTGCGCTCAGGTTATCATCAGATCAGAGTCAGAGAGCAGGATATTCCGAAGACAGCTTTTAGATCGAGATATGGGCATTGGGAGTTCTTTGTTATGCCTTTTGGAGCAACCAATGCGCCGGCAGTATTCATGGACCTCATGAATCGTATCTTCATGTCTTACTTGGATCAGTTTGTGATTGTGTTCTTGGATGACATCCTGGTCTACAGCAAGAGTGAGGCAGAGCATGAACAACATCTCAGAGTTGTTCTTCAGATTCTCGGAGAGCACCAGTTATATGCCAAGTTCAGTAAATGCGAGTTCTGGCTCGATCGCATTTCGTACTTGGGTCATATCATCACTCGAGGAGGAGTAGAAGTGGATCCCCAGAAGATTGTGGCTATTGAGTCATGGCCGGCGCCCAGTACAGTTGCAGAAGTTCGTAGTTTCCTTGGATTGGCCGGCTACTACCGGCGGTTTGTTTCAGATTTTGCTCGGATTTCAGCGCCATTGACCCAGTTGACCCGCAAGGATGCACAGTTTGCTTGGACAGCAGAGTGCCAGAGTTCTTTTGAGCAGTTGAAGCGAGGCCTGATAACAGCTCCTATTCTTACGCTTCCAGATGGAACCGGAGGATTCTCAGTGTATTGTGATGCTTCAGGCAGAGGTTTAGGATGTGTTCTGATGCAGCATGGGAAGGTAATAGCTTATGCGTCACGACAACTTCGTGACCATGAGAGGAATTACCCAACCCATGACTTGGAGCTGGCAGCAGTGGTGTTTGCACTTAAGTTGTGGAGGCACTACTTGTATGGAGACAGGGTAGAGATTTTCACCGACCACAAGAGTCTGAAGTATGTTTTCACCCAGAAGGATCTTAACATGCGTCAGAGAAGGTGGCTGGAGCTTCTTGTGGATTATGATGTCAACCTGCAGCATCATCCTGGGAAGGCCAACGTCGTAGCAGATGCATTGAGCAGGAGAGCAGGAGTTTATTTCCTAACAGCACAACCAGAGCTGTTAGCAGATCTTCAGAAGATGGGTATAGAAGTTGTTCTCCCTTCCAGTGTGGCATTGATGGCCAGCATGCAACTACAATCCACTATAGTCGAGAGGATCCGGATGGCGCAGTCGGCAGATTCCAAGCTTCAGCGACTCAGGGCAGAGTGTGAGGCAGGACAAAGACCAGAGTTATGCATTCATGAGGACGGTACACTTAGGCATGGGAAGCATCTTTGTGTACCCAGTGGAGATATCCGGCAGGAGATCATGTCAGAGGCACACAGTTCTCAGTATTCCATCCATCCTGGCAGTACGAAGATGTACCGAGATATCCGTCAGCACTTCTGGTGGAATGGCATGAAGCGGGAGATAGCTCGGTTTGCCTCTCGGTGTTTGGTTTGCCAACAAGTCAAGGCTGAACATCAGAGACCGGCTGGACTTCTTCAGCCCTTGTCGATTCCAGAATGGAAGTGGGAGCATGTGACCATGGATTTCGTGACTGGATTACCTAGATCCCCAGCTGGTAGAGATGCTATCTGGGTTATTGTTGATCGGCTCACGAAGGTGGCTCACTTTCTTCCATTCAGAGTTGGTCAGTCGACGGCTCAGCTAGCGGAGATGTACCTCAGGCAGATTGTCAGGTTGTACGGTGTGCCAGTTAGTATCACCTCGGACCGAGATTCTAGATTTACGTCACACTTTTGGCGTAGCCTGCAAAAGAGTTTGGGGACTCGCCTCCAGTTCAGTTCAGCTTATCACCCGCAGACAGATGGTCAGTCGGAGCGTACGATCCAGACTCTTGAAGACATGTTGCGGTCTTGCACACTTGATTTCGGTGGTTCATGGGAAGATCACTTGTACCTGGTAGAATTCTCGTACAACAACAGTTTCCAGGCCAGTATCCAGATGGCACCGTTCGAGGCACTGTATGGTAGGAAGTGCAGATCCCCGCTAGCTTGGGATGATATTGGAGAGAGACAAATGCTCGATCCGGAAATGATCGCTCAGACAGTCGAAGTGGTCAGGAGAGTCAGAGATCATCTTCGAGTTGCCCAAGATCGTTAGCGCCATTGGGCCGATTCTCATCGGCGTCCTCTCGAGTTTTCGGTCGGCGATCATGTATTCCTGAGGATTTCGCCTAACCGTGGCGTCATTCGTTTCGGCGTCCGGGGAAAGCTTAGTCCTAGGTATATAGGACCGTTTGACATTCTGGAGCGAGTAGGAGATGTATCCTATCGTCTCGCTCTTCCGCCGTCGCTAAGCGAGGTGCATGACGTGTTCCATGTATCCCAATTACGACGGTATATCCCAGACCCGAGCCACATCCTGGATCATTCGGAATTGGTTGTTGGTACCAACCTTTCGTATGAGGAGAGGCCCGTGTCTATATTGGACCGGAGAGAGAAGATCCTCAAGAACAAGACTATCAAGTTAGTCCGAGTTGCTTGGGGTCATCACTCTTTGGGGGAGTCAACGTGGGAGCGTGAGGATGATATCCGATCGCGATATTCCGACTTGTTTGACTCGTGAGGTATAATGTCTTTTTTATGCCTCATGCCTTTGATTCCTTGCTTGAATGAGTGATTGTCTGCCTAGTTATAGCTTGCATGTGATTAAGGTAGCTTGTCATTGCTCCTCTAGCCTCATGATTAAATTCCGAGGACGGAATTCTTTTAAGGAGGATAGAGTTGTAATACCTGTGGTTCGTATCACGTATTCTTGGAATACGTGTACGTATTTTATTCTTGTATTGCATGATTTCTTTGCTTAATTCCTTCTTGGCTTGGCTTGGTTATTTTCCTTGGGTTGGTTCGGCTTGGCTCGGTTTTCTTTGGTTCAATATGAACCAATGTGAACCCCTACCTACCACACCATTGTATTTATTAATCCATTCTCTCTATTCTCTCTCTTCATTACTCATCTTCTTCTTCCCCATTACTTCTTACCTACCAGAGAGAGAGAGAGAGCTCTAGGCAAGTGCAACTTGCTTCATGGAGAACTCTGATTTTATTGCTCCATTCTCTTCTTTACTACATTATAAAACACTTTAGTACTTGGCTTTTCTAATTTCCATGGCTAGATTCTTGTAGAACTAAGTTTGCATTTTTTTTGGATTTCCTGGGTTTTGATCTACTAAATCTTGTTATTTTCGAGTTTTGATGGTTCCATGTTGTAGAGAATTTCGTTCTACCCCATTTTGACCTATGGAAGTTCGGATTTGGGCTCCGGATGATGGAGTTGTGGAACTTAAGAACTTGGCTCTCATGGTGTTCTTCCTCTCAGAAATTTGGAGAAGATGAACTGTGCTTAGAATTGACTTGACCGCATGACAATTCATGCGGCAAGTAATTCGGCCGCATGAGACTCTCAGCCGCATAGGCTGGATCTCACTTCCTGGCCGCATGGGCTCATTCTCCTGAACCGCATGCGCCCATCTCCTTGAGCCGCATGAACTCTAGCACTTACGGACCGCATAAGCCCTGATCCTCGAGCCGCATGAGAACCCCTAGACCCTGGCCGCATGGACTTCTTAATCCCAGCCGCATAGGCATCCTTTATTTCCTGAGCCGCATGGACTTCTTAATCCCAGCCGCATGGGCTTTTCCCTTATCAGCCGCATGCGCCTGATACCATCCAGCCGCATGGGCTGTTCCCTTTCGAGCCGTATGAGATCCATCCTGGTCGCATATGCTTTAGCCGCATGGCTGTTCTATAGCCCTGTATATTGATATTTTATTAGATATTTTACGTCCATTTTATATCCTTACGCCTTTTGTCATGAACTTGAAAATCATGAATTTTATTTAATATGTTTAATGAACCTGAGCATGACACGATAGTGACCCGTAGTGGTGCACTCTTGACAAGAAAACCTGACATGACATGATAGTGGCCCGTCGTGGCGCACTCATGACAAGAACACTTGACATGATAAACCTGACATGATTATCCTGAATAGCTGTTACGACGGCTACTTGACATGACATGACCTGCATAATTACCTGGACACCGTGGACGATTGTGCTTGTACAAATAAACCAGTCCTGTCTTGCATCATGTCTAGGGAGGGAGCTCCTGAGTACCACGGTCAGGAGTACCTATTGAAATGGACTAAGGTTAATAACTAGATTAACACATTAGTCATGAAGAGATTTCCCAGCTACAGGCAATCCCGTTACCTGGGCGCGCCTGGGATCTGTAGCCTGCCGTCGAGTAGGGCACATTTCCAGCACACTGTCATGTGTTGCACCTTTCAAGCTACTTAAGGGTACATGCATTTCCTGGACGGTGTACCCACCTGAATTCAACCCTAATCTTTCGACCTGGGTAACCTGGATGGTCTGCAGGGCTTGTGGCTGTGGAATAATCTCACTGCATCTTGCTAGTAACTAGGCCTGTGATAACCCTAGTTAGTTAAAGTATCAAGCCGTAGGTCTTGTTTAGCCGTGAAATGATTGGATGGAGTTTAACCAGTCTAGTCTTGTCCTGATCATGCTCCAGATTGCTATATGACCAGAATGCTTGTATTATTTTACTGATAAATGGTGAGAATTCCAAGCTCTGTTCAGACGAAGGGTTACAACCCCGGTCCTTGTTTGGTTTACGGTTTGTAACCTGGTTATCTGAAGAGTTCCATGGTTATCTCGTCGTATATCATCCTGATGTATTTTCTTTATTTCCAGTTCTTACTTTATTTATATCTGTGCTGATTGCTGGTTTTAGTTCCTAAGTGAAGCTTCCTTTGTGGCACTTGCTCTTTTTGGGATCTGACCCAGCTGGTTTTGTATGGCCAGATTTCGGAGCAGCTCCAGAAGATCTACCGACCTTCCAGCCAGATGGTGACCACTAGACGGAACCCTGGCAACGAGTGGGTTTATTTTTGCTCTCCCACTTTATTGTAAAAATCTTCTTTTGAGGCGTTTAGCCGACGAGCACCTGTTTAGCTCGATTGTATTTACTTACTGTCTGCCTACGGGCTGTAACATGATTGACAGATCCTAGGGTTGATCATGTATGACTAAACTCTTGCTAGTCCTCACATTTTGTAACGACTAGCTTCATGATCAGCTGAATATGTAATATTTGGGACGCCTTATTATTGTATATTTAATGATCATACATCTTGTAACATTTACTTACTTGCTTGTGATTGAGACACTAGGCTTGTTCATGACCATAGGAGACTGTTGGCTTGTAGTAAACCCTCATGTATCTAGACAGCCGTGACCGTATAGCGAGATGGAATTCATTTCAATATACGTAGCTGGCTATGTCTGCCCCCGCTCTCCAGTATTCTGGTTCTGGGGCGTGACAGGCCAGCGCCGCTGGGAGCGGGGAGTGGCGAGGACGCCGGCCACCTAAGAGATAAGAACGCGGCCGCCTCTATGGGGGTGGCGCCGCCGCTGCGATAGGAGGCGCCGGCCAAGTAAGGGGAGCGGCGAGAGGTGGGGACGCCGGGAAGGGGGAAGCGCCGGTAGGGGAGGCGCGCCCGGCGGAGCATCGGGAGGGCGACTAGAGGAGGTGGTGGCTGACGGGGTGGGGGCGTACCGGGCGGAACTGCAGCCGGCGAAGGGCCACACCCAGTCCGGTTGCGCCGCTGCCGTCGAGGATGACGACGATGCCGATGGGAATGAGGAAGGAGGGGGTAGTGGAGGAAGCCGCTCGACGGGGAGCCGACGAGGTGGGGGGTACCCACGGGGGGGTAGGCCAGGCGGAGCCCGGCCAGCCTAAGAAGGAGGGGTAGCCTCCGAGGGGGACGAATACGCCAAAGGGCGTAGCCAGGCCGGGAAGGCCGACCGGCCAACCGAGCCACTAGATCCCGACCGGGGACGGGGCCGGAGTGGCGAGGAGAGGGGCTCCCATCATCTCTCTATATTCAGGGGACTGTATATATATATATATTCAGGGGACTGTATATATATATAAATATATATATATATATATATATATATATATATATATATATATATATATATATATATATATATATATATATGTATGTATGTATGTATGTATGTATGTATACATATATATATATATGGAAATAAATACATAAATAAATATATATATATATATATATATATATATATATATATATATATATATATATATATATATATATATATATATATATATATATATATATAAAATATATATATATATATATATATATATATATATATATATATATATATATATATATAACAGTATATATAAAATATATTTAACAGTATAATACATAATATACATATACATATACATATACATATATATACATACATATATATATATATATAATACATATATATACGTATACACCAAACCCATTGGGCCAAACCCAAACCCAATGAACAGTAACCCGAACCCAAACCCATTTCACAAACGGGTTTAAACCCAATAACATAAAACAAAACCCGTTAACCCATTTTAATACTTGTGTCCTGACAGTTAGGGACACGAGCGGTAGAGTCAGACACCGAGTCTTGTGTCTGAGGCAAGAACTCGCATTCTGACACGAATTAGCCGTGTCCAAGGCCATCACTAGACTCCTCGACACACGGTGACCCTTCCACGTGTACACGAGACACGGACACGTAGCATAGAAAGAATGACATATACGTATCCGATGAACGGAGGCTATCGGGGTAGCTGCACGGTGGAGGAGACGTCGTGGTGGTCGGAGAAAATTAGAGCCGAGTCGCCTCGTTGAGACGAATCGATTGGTGGTGGTCGAAGGTGACGACGATGGCCAGAACGTCGGCTAGGGTAGATCTAGGGTTCCAGCGAGGGTGTTGGGGATGAATGGCTAGGGCGGTGGGTAGGATGGTCGGGAAGTGGAATAGGGTTAGGGTTTGGGTCGAGGGGGTCTTTATAGGCTAGAAATGGGGTTTAATTTAGGGTTTCGACCACGAAATTAGGGATTAGGGTTACGGTCACTACAACAAATATGGACTACAATTGTATGCGCAGAATGCTACAGAAAGCCTTTTATAGCCTATTCTGTCCGCTATAATTGTCCACGCTATAGTAAGTCAAGACATGTGAACGCTATAACATTATAGTGTTCTTGAATGCTGTAGATGGATTATTGCGTTCGTGTATGTTGTGGATGATTTATAGCATTCGTGAATGTTGTAGATGTATTATAGCATTCATGAATGTTGTGGATGGTCTATAGCGTTCTTGAATGCTGTAGATGGTATTTAGCGTTCTTTAATGATGTTGATTTATTATAGCGCTTCTGAACGCTGTCCATTTTTATAGCAGTTTAAGTGCTATAAATCTGTTACACAATTTTATATTTGAATAACATGTTATGTATCACATACAATTAACCTATGCGTCATAAAAATTCATGCTGAATCGTAATTTTGATTTCAACAATTTCAATCGCAACTTCCATTTCGATCAACCAAGATATAGAAAAGGTTTGCCAAAATAAATAAATTCATACATTTTTCAAGATGTACAAAATATTTATAACCTAACGCTAGTCCAAAATTCAACTAAACCATTCCATTTCCATACAAAATATCTATAGGCAAAAATGCAGCTCGATCGACTCTTTTCTTCTAGCTTATATCCTTGAGAACCATATTAAATGGACAAATGTAGATTTTTGTCATGAGGAACCTGAAAAACAAAGAAAGGTTCAACTTATTAGTTGTTAGATAAAATTTCAAGGAATTAGAAAGAAAGTAAGCATTTTACATAACACAACACAATATATATGAATAAGCTGATACATTAGAGGCCTAACTCCAGCAGCCTCCAACTTTATTTTCAAAACTCTTTTTTTTCAAACTCACCCTAAAAAGGTTAAGGGGATTTGTGAGCAAGCTCAGACCTACCCCTAAGAAAATAGAGTTCAAATAACATAAGTTGGGGTGTGTAACAGTCAACAGTTAGGGATATGTGTGTGTAGATGTGTTTACCTACAGTGGGCATACTAGCATAAGAGTTGGGGTTCCTCTATGTATCAATGCACAACTCTATCCTCTCTTGTATCCTTTACATATACACACTCAAACAAATGACAGCACTCTCAAGTCACTAGTTGTCTCACCCTCAAAAAACTACTTCCACATAATCTTACACAACATACCAGTATCTAATGTTCTCAACACTGGATTAAGTCCACAACAGCAAAGATGTACTTCACTTCTCTTGATTTACATTGTTGGTAGATTACACACTATATAGACCTATAACCAGAATCTAAATTTGAATAACAATTTACTTAATAGGCACTGTTGTTAAAATTCATGATGAAGCACTGGCTAAGTAGCATAGCTAGTTTCTACAAAAAAATGCATAAAAGGCTTAAAGAGTATTTGAAACATGTACTTTCAACATGTCATCTGTTACAAGGTTGTGCCTCTACCCTGCAACATCTGTAGCCTATTTAAGCAATGTTATTGGAGTAGATGTATTTGAAACAGGTACTAAGAACACAAATTATTTAACAAAATAAGATGGGCAAAGAGTATAACCTTCATGCACACATCTATTTCTGGACTTGGCCGTACATTCTTTTCCTTCTAAAGCCTGATCAGTTCTTTCAGATACTCTGTTATATAAGAAAATGAGAAAAAGAATAGTCATATATAGTGTGAAGTGACTTCTGTCAAAAACTGTCCCAAAATTGAACTAACTATTGAGAAGTTTTTTGATAAGTTGTTGTACCAAACAGACTTGGACCGCTTTCCAAGAAAAATAACCAGAAGCAGCCTCCAAAAAGGACAAGTTCTGTCAACAATAAAGTTTTTGAATATGGTTGGTTATATAGATAGTTTGAACATAGGAGGAAAAGATTGAAAAAAAAAGTCCCTAATTTTAACATTGATATTCTGTTTTCTGTCTTTTTTACATTAATTTTCTTCAAATTATAAGTAGAAAACTCAAACAACCACAACTGCATGACCAACTTAACTCTATTGTTAATCTTCCAATAACTACTCATTCATTGAGGATACTAAGACTATAATTTTTAGCAATAAAATGATTCAGAGTTGACAGTTTATTGCAAAATTTTGTTTTATCTCAATATTGTACCTAAAAGTTTATGTCCTTGTGTAAAATGGAACATATGTGTCACTGAAACGTCTCCGACACGGCTTGACATAGACATGACACCGATTTTTAGAGTCTCTTGTGCTTCAAAGATGCTTTGCTAAAGGTAGAAGATGGAACATCTTTATCTTACACAATTGATTCTACATAAATTTCAAGTGCAATTAAATATAATATGAAGCATCAAGATCAACCAAGCCTTTAACATGGAGATTCTTAAAATTCGTTTTCGTGTTGGACTCGTACTGGACACACGACAAAGACGTCCCAAAATACAGAAGGGAGATGCTAGGATTAGTGTCATGTCAGTGTTGTGGTGACCGTATCAATGCCATGTCAAATTGATAACATAGATGTAACAGTTTGAAGAGAGCAAGTCCTAGTTTTTAACATTGGAGTAATTGGTAAAACAAGAAAAGAAACATATATAGACAGGACATGACACAAGGTACTAAGTATCATGTTCTTTTTATCGCAACATAAATTTATTTGATTGAAAAATAAAATGTTATTGAATGGGAAATTAGTTACATGTTGATACTGGACACCTGTGGTGTACATGTTCCATAAACAAAATAAATAAGAAAAGAATATCATTACTTGAGGGGAAGGCAAGCGAAGGCAAGATAATATGTGAACTGCACCACAATATAAGTACGAAAACAATCTGCTACCTTATCAATTCATGCTTCTTCATATTGTTCTTTTGAACAAAATTTTGCACTGGCACATCAATTTCTGTGTAATTAGTGTAACTGCTCTAGCATGCTCAATGCATAAGTTATGTTGTTGGGTCATGCATGACGGGCGAACGAGCCTCGGAAGCAGGAACTCTCCAAAACTAATATGAGCTCGATTATTGTTGGAAATGTATCGGACAATATCTTGTCTCCTCACTTCCATATTTATTCACTTTCTTATGTAAATCTTTTAAGTATCCTAAAAATTTAAGATATGAATATCATTACTAGAGGGAAGTAAGACAACATGTGAAATGCACCACAAAATACATAAGAAAACAGACTGCTACCATGAAACACACTTCGAAGAATCTTTGGTGAATTTGAAAACATATCTATAAGACTGATAACTCAACTAGATAATCCCTCCCCCTTGGTATCCACCTCCCTTGTGTACTAACAAACCCCAATTTTGCCTGAATCAAAAGGAAAGTGCCCCTTACATCCATAAAAATCAGTCAAGAATTGGATTTTCACCTTCCTGGAAGGAATTAAGGTTGATATGATATTATGATTGGATTCATTAACATTGGACTTTGTTTGAAGATATATTCACCATAAACAGATATATAAAACACATCATAATTTCAAGAGATTCAACAACACCAATATAATGCACAAACCAAAAGTCATTAACCCCTAAAAATTAATAATTCTCAAATAGATTTGAAAGGCAAAAAAATCAATCACAATAGAGTAGATGAGCAAATCCGGCTGAAAAATTGCAAAATTTTTTGAAAAATAACAAAAAAAATTAGGGTTAGAGTTTTGAGATGTACCGTAGGTCCTGGCCGGTGGGATCTCCTTCCTGGACGATGAAGGACTTCATGGGACATCTGTTAAACACAAAAATATTAGAGAAGGAGGAGAGGGAAGAATAACCGGAGGAGAGGAGGAGAAGGAGGAGCAGAACCCTACCGATGGCTTACTATAGGGAGGAGAGGAGAAGAATCCTACTGAGAGGAGCAAAATCCTACTGATGGCTTAGAGAAGGAGGAGAGGAGCAGAATCCTACCGATGGCTGACCGATCACAGAGAAGGAGAGAAAGAGGAAATTTGAAAGGAGAAATTTTTAGAGGAGGAGATGACCTATTTC
The DNA here is from genome assembly GCA_029216955.1 of Iris pallida. Classification (NCBI taxonomy): domain Eukaryota; kingdom Viridiplantae; phylum Streptophyta; class Magnoliopsida; order Asparagales; family Iridaceae; genus Iris; species Iris pallida. The sequence goes on from JANAVB010017399.1 coordinate 5,636,243, forward strand.
CCCTAATCTGCTGACCTAAATATCGGATAGGAAATAGTGGCACAAGAGAGAGAATGGGAAGGCGGAGAGGCTAGGTTTAGTAATGAGAATTTCAATTTTGTACTATGGTTCTCCCAAATTTTGGTTTTGAGGGAAATATTTTGGTTTGCCTCCAAAACCAAAGTCAGCAAAAATTATTGGCACCAATGTATATTCTACAGCATTCAGGAAATGCTATAGATAGATATTTTTATAGCATTACAGAAAGAACGCTATTGTTGACAACATTCTATAGCGGGGACACTTGAACACTATAGAAAAACTGCTATTGTAGGTCCTATTTGTTGTAGTGGGTGAGTCAGTCGGGAAGTAGACAGAGACGAAGGCGGTGGTCAGCAGGATTTTACAGAAACCCCCCTGATTCGTAAATACAAAACCTCCATTGCCTTCGGTAAGTGCAAATTCTACATTTGCAATTAACCCCCCACTGCGTTTTGTGTAAATTCAAATTTGCACAGACAAAACGAATATTACAAATCGACTTAAAAATAATTTAATAAATTACAAACTACTTTAAAAATATTTTAAATAATTGTAAAATAACATTTTAAGTTTTAAAAAGCATTTAAAAATTATTTAAAAATTCTAAAAAATTCCTAATAATTATAATAAATTATTTTAAGGCTAAAATAACCATTTGTAGTTTTAAAAACCCTAATTTAAATATAAACTAAATTCAGGGGCTTACAAATCTTTCTTCGAAAAAATTTTGTCCTCAAAATTCACAAGGATAGAAGACTCTACAAATATTTAATATAGCAATCAATTTAAACAAATGACTAAGTCTGCTATTAAGACTAACCTCTAAGGTATCAAGCAGGAACAGATGGTTCCCTCGCGGCTGGTGGGTCGAACAAGTAAGGATATCTCTTCATCATGTCCGACTCTTCTCCCGGAGAGTGACCGCTCCAAGCTACTTGGACTAAGGGTATGACTTTGTTCCTCAGCCTCTTCTCCCTCCGGTCCAATATCTCTACTGGCTGCTCGGTAACTGCAAGACTCGGTCCGATCTCCAACTCTGAATGATCCAGTACATGGCTGGGGTCGGGAACGTATCTCCTCAGCTGAGACACATAAAAAACATCATGAACTGTCATGACCCGCTCCCGAATAATCGAACACGAGTCGGACACGTCCAGCCTACGTTGGAAGACACAACACAGTAAGCTGTACAATCTAAGAAAAACTCCAAGAGACAAGGTACATAAAAAAACACAGCTGCTATACACGTTCCCAATATCACCACAATCCACAAATATTTTAAATACAATTAGAGAAATGATAACGCCGAAGACAAATCCGGTAACCTGAATAAAATATAAAATCCTGAAACCTGAATACAAAGTACATGACAAATCTCTAAACGATCTAAGAATGATCTAACTATAACTCTGAAATTATAAGTTTATCCTGAGGCAACTCTATCTTGGCTTCGGGCTCTGGCCCATGAAGGAGATACAACATCATCAAGTAAACCTGCAACGTATCCTGTTAGGAAGAGAGCAAAGTACAACCCCGACAAGAAGTACTAAAAAATATAAACAAAAATGCATAAAAAAGAACCACATTATGAACTATGGTACAAGACAGGAATATGAAACTGTGGTACATGAATAACGATGAAACTATAGTACCAGATCGAGAACAATGAACTATAATATCAGTGTAACATGCATTTGAAATAACTATCAGAATATGTGATCGGCTGGGGTAATACAGGATACAAGAGCAGATGAATAATGGTACGGCTTAGAGTCCCACGTGTACGATGTGAGACCTAAGCTATTAGTCAATGCCTAGCTAATATAGGATTGGTCACATATCTGTAGTATTTCTCCACCCCAATGTACAAGTAAAGAACACTGAACAATGAACAATGAACGATGAACGATGAACAATGAATAATCGTGTGTACAACGAGTCAATATGAGAACATGAAGCAAGACAGAAATACAGAGTAAAGGGTTCGAGTCGGTGTACTTGCCTTGCTCTGGAAGATCAAAAAATGAATGTGGTAATCTGTTTATACACCTAGCATTTGGTATAAGTTGGTTAGGTTCTAAACAATTTATATTAGCTAAATATAGCTAACTAGCTAACTACCCAATACTACTAATAAGCTAAATCATATGCATATATAACTAGTTAGTCAACTTACATTAATAATTACTAGGAAAATAGTTTGAGTCTATACAACAAAATATGCCATATAGTCAAAATTTACAAAATAATATTAATTAGATAGATAACCAATTTATCATATTACTGTCACCACTTGTATTTAGCAATAAAACAAAAGTAAGAAGAAAGTGGAATAATGATACTAGCTAAACATTTGCTAATCAACTGTTATTAGCAAAAAAATGTTTTAGTAAAAAATAATAATAGCTACAAGTAATTTTATAGAACTAGTCACAATATCCATTAAATTTACTAACAAAATTTACTAAGAATTTAAAGGATAAAAGACAGCCCACTGGACTTAACCCAATACCCAAAGTTAGCCTAACAACTCTAAGCTCAACACAACCAATGCCCATACTACCAAGCCAATCCAGAATTCCATCACAACCCAAAATTCAGCACTTAACACTTATCAACTTCATCTTTCTCAAGTTCCCTGTACGAATTGGAAATAGACCCTCACATAACCAAAATGGGCAATATACAAACAAAAAATAGAAAACAACCTCAAAGCCCAGTAGAGGCAGAACCCAACCAACACCCTCATTATGCAATTCAAACCAACGGCTATCCCTCTAATAACAGTATTGAATCCAAACGTTAACAAAATAGTTAAAATCAAAAATCCTGCAAACACATGCAGATCGCACCCCACGATAAAATAGATTACAAATAATACGAAACTTGACTCTCACTCTAACTCCAATTTTTTGCCTTAACTCAACGGCTCCGACCCTTGCTGCAAAAATATTTGAATCCAAACACCCTACGCCACAACTGTATTCAAATACCAGCCCAATTCCTACACAATTGAAATATAACCAAATTGAAGAAGACGTTCAGACCAATAGTCTAAGTCAAGAGCAAAATTTAATGAAAGAAAAGTTCAATAACCATTCCTATCAAATGTTTAGTAAAACTTTAAATCGAAAGTCCAGTTATAACATCCAAATCAAATGTTCGGTTAAAACATTCAAAATAAATGCCAGTCAAGCTTGCAGCCAACTCCTAGTATAGGCCTCTCCAGTTCACCCCTACTCTACACCTCCGGACACGCACACAGGCTGGACACGAACAACATTCTTGGTTGAACACAGAGGGACACGCACACAAAACCCGAACAAGACCACACGACACGAACATAAACTTTATCTCGTGCCTCGACCCCAAATCTGACCAAGACTTAATAAACATACGTATAGAACAATAAATTCTTCAATCGAAGATAATGAAGAAGATTACTTGGAAGGAAGAATCGGAACAGGGAGGAGTGAAGACATGATTGAGGGATTGGACACGTTTGTCCAGTTATGAACCCGAGTCCCTGTTGAGGCATTTCGACAAATAGGTTCAAAGCTTACAGAAACAACCGATTCTTAGAGGAATTCGAGAAGTTCAAGAAGATAAGGATTTAGAATCCAAAACTGTTTACAAAAATAAAAACAATCCTTCTCTCAAATATATCAAGGACACAGTGGAATTGAATCAAGCAGATCAAAAATCTTACCGATTCACCGAGGAGAAAGATTCGAACTCGTAGCAATTTCTCAGCAATTTGAAAAATACAGCACTGATACCGATCGTCGTCTCAGGTTAATCGATTGGATTGGACTTGCGATCAGTAAATTTAGATTGACAAGAATGGATCAAACGAGAACAAGAACAACGGAGGAAGAAGGAGATCAAGTGAAACTTACCCGCATTTTCATTGCTGAGCACGCTCGCAGAAATGGGTCATCGCGGAGAACTCGACGTCGTCGGAGTTGCCGCGTGCTCCGCCGAAGAAAAACAAATCTGACGCCAAGATCAGTCGTGCTGTGGAGGAGGACACTTGATAGCCGCAGTAATCTCCCGCCAAGGCTCGAAGTGCTGGTCGAAGAGGATGAAGTCTTCGAAAGAAGGTGAAGCTCAGTCGAGTGCCGCCGAAGCTCGAAACCGTAGGTCGACGGAGAGAGCCGAACCTAACCGCCGTGGTGGTAGAAGCGCCACGGCACCACCGTCGCCATATAGCCCGTCGTCCACCGGAGAAATTAGAGTTAGGGTTCGCTCAAATTGGGGGAAAAAAGAAAGAGGGAAGAATTTCCTCAGCTCTCGAATTTGAGCAGAGGAAAAAAAATGAAATAAAAGGAAAGAGTGAATTTGAGTTTAAATAGAGATTGAGTAAAAAAATTGGTAATTACCAAAAAAGCACACCACAAATAATTTTATTACAAACTGTACCCAAAAATTGTTAGGAAGTTATTGGGTTGTTGGAGAGAGAGGGAAAGTTTGTTACAAGGTTGTTAGGAACCTTAGAGAGCACTCCAACTAATTGCTAGAATCTTCTCTTTTTAAAATTCTTCTAAAATAATTAACAAAATAACTCATTTATAAAATTATGAAATGTCTTATAATTAATCAGTAATAAAGAGAAAAATATTTATTTCTAACATAAAAATTATTGGAAAATACTAAATTAATAATTTTGGAAAAACGGAGTTACATGAACTCCCGCTAGGTTTGGTGGTAGTGCAACCCTGTAAGCTACCTCTCCGATCCTGCCGAGTATCTCGAACGGTCCAATGTATCTAGGGCTCAACTTGCCGCCTCGTCCGAATCGGATCGTCCCTCTGGTAGGTGATATCTTCACCAACACCATATCTCCGTCGGCGAACTCCATCGGTCTGCAACTAGCATCGGCCTAATGTTTCTGCCTGTCCTGAGCAACTCTGAGTCTGTCTCTGATCATCCTGACCTTCTCTGTTGCCTCAGTGATCATCTCTGGCCCCGACATAACTCTATCCCCAACATCATCCTAAAAGAGCGGTGTACGACATCGTCGTCCATATAGTGCCTCGAATGGAGACATACCGATGCTTGCTTGGTAGCTGCTGTTGTATGAAAACTCTACCAAGTGAATATGACTCTTCCATGATCCGCCGAAGTCCAATACACAAGTCCTCAACATGTCCTCGAGCGTCTGAATCGTGCTCTCGGACTGTCCATCGGTCTGTGGGTGGTACGCTGTACTGAACTTGAGCCGACTGCCCAACTCCTCCTACAAGCTCCTCCAGTAATAGGATGTGAATCTGCTGTCCCGGTCCGATACGATGCTCACCGGTACTCCGTGCAAGTGAACTATCTGCAGCATATATAGCTCCGCTAACTTCTCTGTGGAGAGCCCCACCTTGAAGGGTATGAAGTGAGCACACTTTGCCAGCCTATCAACGATAACCCATATGGCATCCTTCCCTCCTTGGGAACGAGGAAGCCCTGAGACAAAGTCCATCGTAATGTGTTCCCACTTCCACTCGGGAATGGCTAACGGCTGCAATAGACCAGCTGGCCTCTGACGCTTCACCTTGACCTACTGGCAAACTAGGCACCTCGAAATAAAGCGTGATACATCTCTCTTCATCCCGTGCCACCAAAGATGTTCCCGCAAGTCACGGAACATCTTGTTGGCACCGGGGTGAATAGAATATCGCGATCGGTGCACCTCATACAAGATCGCGTCTATCAGCTCACCCTTCGGCACGCATAACCGGCTGCCGTGCCTCAAGGATCCATCCTCTGCTACGGTGAAGTCACTTAGCAATCCAGCTAAAGCCTGAACTCTGAGTCTGTGGAGGCTCTCATCTATAGACTGAGTCTCCTTGATCTGCTCTATTATACCTGATTGAATATCTAGCGCCATCATCTGTATCACTGATCCAGGCTGAATCATCTCAATACTGAGCTTCTCAAGATCTTTCTGCAAATGTCGATCTATTATCAGATACCATGCCATCGGATGCCTGCTCAGCGGATCTATTGTAACCCACATCCTGAAGAGGGGCACGAGCACGTGGTTACGTCCAGCCTACGCCGCAGTATCGACAGTAGAACGCTGTATATAGGGTCTATAAATACTACGACTAAAACAGATAAAGGTACCTGTACAGTATATACACTCAGAATGGAGGTGACATAGCAATACAGTCTCAATCACATATATCAAACTAAGGTAGATAGCATAGAAAGGAAAATACGATAGATGAAACAGGAAATGAGTCCAAGATTCACAAGTCAGAGCTATACACAAACATCCATGGTCTCAGAAAATATATATAATAGATACTACAACTGACAGTGCTAGCTGGCTCGCAGGCCAGGCAAACCTAACTAGCTATACTACTCAGGGTGAGCAAAATCTAGTGGCTCTACCAACAAGCCACGGTCTAAGTCTACTCCGCCAGACTCTACCCCATAGTAGGTCGGGCAATCAGCCTCGAAATCATCTGTAATATGTCAACGGTATCCTGTCAGGAAAATGAGCAAGTACAAACACCAACAGCAGTTCCATATGAATTGACAAATTCTATAAGAGACAGTGTAATAAAATATAAGACAAAATCATTTGGAAATACATATCATGATGTGAGTACTGAAAAGGACGACAATATGAATGTATATAGGACGACTTGGGAACTATTCGGAAGCCGAGTTACAACCCCTAAACCAAACAAGGACCGGGGTTACAACCCTTCTCCCGAACAGAACTTAGTCACCAAGATAATAAATATAAAAGGTGCCTTGAATTATTAGTGTGTCATGTGATCGGCTTGGGAAAAATATGCTCAGGCTTTCCATCCAACCGGCTATGAACCCTGTATACAATAGAACAATAAAGCCAGTCACCATGGAAAGCTATGAACCGTATAGGGTAAGGCTTTACCCGTCGTGAGGCGAGGGTATAGCTATGAACCATATGTACCATAGAACCATGTGGGAATTTGATCTCACAACCACTAATAACTCCCCCATCCCCGAATAGTATAATAGATCTGGACATGACACGTTATGACACGGGATTCCATAAGAGGGTAGCAAGTCCCCTTTTGAAATCGGTGTCTATACCAATACACTGAAAAAAGACAGAATATGTACCAATATACCATGTAACTCTAGGAATAACATCCTATGTCATGATCCAACATATACTAGTCCGTGAACTGTCATGACTGGAAATCGAGTATAACACTACAACTGAATCGGATATAGCAGATATCAAGACAATGAAAACTATCAGTGAATGTACTCGCATGTGGTCCTGAGCTGATAGGGTGAACAGACACTGAGAGTGATCACAGACCTAAAATAAGATACTATGAGTCAAACAGGACTAAATACTAAAAAAGGAAGCTAATTCAAGTCATGAATGCAAGTCTAAGTCAAAACTAGGTCAATCTAGGTCAGACTGAGTCACACTAGGTCATACTGGCTCATACTAGGTCATACCAGGTCACTGGGAGTCAATCCAAGTCAAACTAGGTCAATCTGGTTCAAGGGTTAACTTACAGTTGACTTTTGGTCAAAAAGTCAACTCTGGTCAACTCTGGTCAACACTGAGTCAATCCTGGGTCAACTCTAGGTCAAACGGGATCAAAGGTTGACTTACAGTTGACTTTTGGTCAAAAAGTCAACTCTGGTCAACTCTGGTCAACACTGAGTCAACCCTGGGTCAACCCTAGGTCAAACAAGTCAAATGTTGACTAACAGTTGCCTTTCAGTCAACTGGTCAACTCTAGTTTGGTTTCGGTCAATTCTAAGTCAAGTATTGACTTGAAGTTGACTTTGGGTCAAAAAGTCAACTCTTGGTCAACGGGGGTCAAGACTAGTCTAAACTGCCCTCATCTAGTCATTATATACCAAGACAACCTATTTCTAATCCCATCTAGCAATTAGAAACCCAATACCTTACATTATCCAATACCCCTTATATTTACCCTTACAAGGTATTCCCTACACCTTGCCCATTACAAAGGAAACCCTTCTAGATCTCAGGATACTAGCCTAGGCTTCTTAGGGTAGCTAGATACTATCCTATCTAGGGTTTACCAACCAAGAAATCTAGGGTTCTTGGGCATCTAATCCATCTTATCTTCCATGTTGGTCATCCCAACATTACCTTAAGGTAATCTTGAGATATCAAGATACCACATCTAACATAACCCATTTTTTCTAAACCACACTCACTCTCCCTCACAAAAATCATCTATCTAACCCCCATCTAACTTAGAATGCTACTCCTAAAATAACTCTCAAGAACCAACTCAAACAACTACCACAAACCCCCTAATGTATCTTAACATGACATATAACATAACATGACCAACCTTATTTTCTACCACTATAAACACTACTCCACTAACCATCTAACACACTAATAACACTCTCTAACTTAGGGGTTTCGTAGTATTAAATGTGGTTGACAAGTGGGGGTAGGTATTTGGGGCTAAGGTGGTACAAAAGGGGATGTTTCGGGACCACAAAAACTCCAAAAAACCATCCTGCACTGCTTCTGCTTACTGCTTATTCCTGCTTACTGCTTATTGCTTACTGCTTATTCATGCTGCTTTTCTGCTCATTCCCTCACTCTCTAACCATCTATCCACACACACAAATAAATATATATGCACATTCCACTCACAAAAAATATATATATATATATTGACACTCTCATTATAATATATACACATGAAAATATTTTAAGAACTCATTTTAAAATAGACACACCCACAACTTATGTATATATATATATATATATAAGACACACATACAAATATATATGTAGAAGCATGGAAAATAATCCATGCGGCCAGGGAACCCCATGCGGCTCAGACAGCCCATGCGGCACGTAAAGACTATGCGGCTCAAGGACTATGCGGCCTGAAATATTTCATGCGGCTCAGAAGACACGTGGCGTAACAGTGCTCCCCTTCGACCCATGCTGCATTAATTACTTTGACGGTTGACAACTCTGAAAAAGTGACAGCCCTGATACAAAAAAGTAATTATAACTCTGTCATAATGACAGTCCCCTAGGGAAGATAAAGAGATCTCTGACACAAATCTCCCGAGATCCATAAAATACCACGTGGCCTTGCCACGTGGACGATCATATGCGGCTCGAATGAAGACTTCCCATGCGGTTCAGAATGAAGCCGTTCCATGCGGCTCAGGCCGAAACAGTCTCATGCGGCTCAAGCGGAGGACATCCTATGCGGTTCAAGAGAACCATTTCCATGCGGCCCAGGCGGATGTATCCCTATGCGGCTCGCAATGATCATCTCCATGCGGTTCAAAGGTTCGAAGGGGGGAGCTACTACCCAAGCAGCCATGACACGTGGCCCGAACCTTATGCGGCCCAAATCTCATGCGGCTCAATCTTCATGCGGTTCAGATCCCCCCAGTGGCTCCTAGGACACGTGTCCTAAGCCGATCAATCTTCCAGATTTATTGTAATCAGAGATTGGGTCAAATCTCAATAATCTGGGACACGTGGCAGGAGAATAAATCGAATTTATTCGCAGACATCAGAAGATCATTATGAGGAAGATTTATTCCAATCAGTATTAATTGCTGATGAGATTTGGTGTAATCTATACTTAATGGTCCAGATTCATCACAATCAAAACTAATGGCCTAGATTGACCAATCCACAGGCCGCCGCCATCTCCAAGAAGCAATCATTTGCAACCCTAATAATCACACCCCATTCCTATAAATAGCAGGGTGCCATTCCCTTGCAGAAGAGATACGCACACACAGAGAGAGGCGCACACATGAGCACTTTTCGAGATCAGAGAGAGCACCAGAGTACTTGGAGAAAAGAGCAAAAAGAGAGCAAAGGGAGCATTTCTTCCAACGCCGAGCAATCTTCTGGAGCCAAGGCTGCATACCGATCGTCCAAGGAGTAAGGCAGAGCTGCCGTCGCTTTCCCGAGCCTCTATTGTCACCCCCCCAGAATCTAAAATAAATAATTGTACTTAGACTGCTGTACCTAGGTTTTCGTCCCTAGGCTTTCTTTGTACGAACGAGTTTGTAACGTGAAGTAAAAGTCCAGTCCTCCGATAATTATTCTGCTCTTTTATATTTTATGGCAAACACGATGGCGACTCTGCTGGGGACAAACTTCTCCACGGCTGAGGAGTTGGTGACACAGTCGGATGCAGCCAAGCTTGGCTCCACGTAACAGAAGATGGTCGTCCGTTTTGACCAACAGGCGTTTGAAGAGATGCTCTCTGAAGGAAGTGCTGGCCTGATCCAGAAGCAAACCCGCACAAAGAAAGCTCGCTGCGAGTGGAGACCAAAATTATTTGCTCCCCCACAAGCTTTGGACGGGGTACTCTCCGCTACCCAAGATGGCGAAGGCGACTCTCATACGGCTTCACTTCGAGCCGTAGAGAACTATGTTGTCCCCAAGTCCGTCAAAGGAAAGCACTACGATACTGGACTTGCAGGGACAAAGAGCGACTCTATGTGCCCCAAGAAGAAGCCGAGCACTCCTGTGGCCAAATCTGCCAACCACATGCAGGAGGCTCATGCGGGTGGATCTACCAGCCGCATGAAGAAAATCTATGCGGCCAGATCATCCAGCCGCATCAAGAAGACCCATGCGGCTGAGACTCCCAGCCGCATGAAGAAAGCCTATGCGGCTACGTCTGCCGCCGCATACGGACCAATGATGACAGCCACATGACGCCTACTCCACGCGGCTCTGTCTTCGACCGCCTCTCGTACGGTCCTGATCTCTTGTGCTCCCAAGAAGATATGTCTGACTCTCTCCAGTATCACTTAGACTCTTCCTACTATGTGCCCTTACGCACTAGAGCGAATAAGTCTAAAGCAGCGCAAGCCTGGCGAGTTCGGCCCGCTGATATGACCTCTGACCATCCGAACGTTCCGTATACTGCTACGCGGGCCTCGGATGGAAAGTTGTACAGAATCACTCGAGTCCAGCCCCCGGCGGCAGACGGACAGAGAGGTTCGCAAAAGTCTCCCAAAATCCCGGGAGCAAACATGGTCGGTCGAGACCCATCTGACTTGCGTGAGGCCATCCTCCACAAACGCAAGGAAATAAAAGATGCATCGGGGTGCAAAGAGTCCTCCCACGGACGCCACTGCATCCAAGTCATCGTCAACTGCTACTGCAACAGCACGACAATGCGAGAAGACCGGCAGTCTGTCTTTCAAAGACTGCAACAGCCATCTTCAGAAAACGAGGCACTACCCGTCGTCTCCTGCAACTCTGCTCGGAAAGTCCCCGCTGATGGAAGGGAGAAGAAGACGAATGTTTCCAGCCCGAAGATCTCAACCACTGCGACTAAAAGACTGTCGTCTAAGCGGGTGCCCACTACCGCAGTTTTCCAAGGTACTCGCTCTAAGACGAAATCTGCTACAGTGGGAGATTCGTCGTCCACAACGCAGGGGGTTGCCGGGGCTGGGGGTAGCACCCCTCCGAGCCTCCACAGCAACCCGATGTTCCAAGAAGACGAGCCGGGGGAGACAACTCTCCCATCGGATGTAGCAAACCTCGACGTCCCCGAGGACGTCCACAACTTCCAAGACGAGGCAAACTCGGAGACTGGGGGTACTGTTCCTTCCGAGTCTGAGTCAGAAGGGAATATACCCACATACCCCGATGACTTCTCACTACAGGGGTACGATTCAGAGGGCGCTTCCTCCACCGCTCCGTCTATCTCTCCTCATGTGAAGACGGTATTCATGACAGACAGCAACCATGGTGGTTCCAGTGATCTCCAATGCATCGACACTCTAGAGTCCATACTATATGCCTTGGTCAAGTCTGTAGACGAGATCAAAGCGGCCCTTCCAAATCTCCAAGGAGGGACGCCTGGCCAAACAAGTGCGGGTCCCGCAGTTAATGCGGACTCGAACTCAGCGGCACCGAACCCGGGCAACAATCCTCCTGAAACAACGGCCCCCACCGCCGTGGACGAAGCACGCGAAGCGAGAAGAGAGGTCCAGGAGCTCCGAGCCATGTTCCACGCTCGAGAAAACTCTCAAGACCTCAGAATACGGCAACCATACCCTGCTGTATAGAGGGATGTTCCATTCCCACCAAGATATAAGCCGTTCAATATCAATCCTTATGATGGCAAGACCTCAGCAAGTCGGTACATCACTTACTTCGAGGTCACCACCGACCATCTGCCCTATGACGATGCCATTCTCACACTATTATTCATCGGGGCATTGAAAGGAGTCGCCTTCGACTGGTATCGCAATCTGCCGGACAACTGTATCCACTCCTTCGCCGGTTTCAAGCGTATATTCTTGGAGAGATTCTACGAAGTAGGACAGGACATCACCATGTCCACCCTTATGGACGTCGTCCAAGGGGAGAAAGAGCTGACAAGGAACTACATCGAGCGGTTCCGCCAAACCGTCATGAATTTGCCCTCTGGAAATCCAGATTCCTCCTTGATTGAAATTTGCCAAAAGAGACTCCTTCCAACAATCAGTCTCTGGATGGGCGAAAGTCAATTCAAGGACTGGAAGACGTTTATCATCAGCGCCACAAGCACCGAAGAACGATTGAAGAAGGCTCGCCAGTTAGGATTGCACATCTCGGACGGAAAGAACAAGGGCAAGCGTCCTAACACCAATAATAACAATGGGGGTAGTCCCTCCAACAATCGGGATGGCAAGGGCAAGCAGGCTATGGTGGCCTTCACGGTACAGAAACCTGAGTCAAAGCCGACAGACAAACAATGGCCGCAAATCACTTACTCCTTCGAGGACGGTCACGTCAAGCCCATCTTGGACATGCTCATACAAGGAGACAGAATTCAGCTTCCTCCACCAAGACGGGAACCGCGACCGACAGAGATGGAGAATCTAAAGTACTGCCATTATCACTGCTACGTCCACCATGCTACACACGACTGCTACCAGCTAAAACGGTACATCCAAAACCTCATCGATTCGAATGCTCTGGCTATCGATTTCGAAGAGGTAACCGTGGCAGCCAACATGGTGTCCGTACAATTCGGCAGCTTCCCTCTGACGGAAACTCAAGACGGGGTGGTCCCCATCCCTCTGGCGACAATAGAGATTGCTAATCTTCTACCTCCCCGAGATCAGGCTGCTGGTCTAGTGCCCCTCACCACATCACGAGGGAAGGTCATGTGGATCCATCCAGACTTGGTATCAGAAGTGACTCGGCTCACACCATCTTCCACCAACAAGAAGAAAAGTAGAAAAGTCAGGACCTGCCACACAATCTCGACAAACATCGAAGAAGCTACAACCGTCGTCACGCGGTCTGGGGGGCAATCCCAACCTGGGTTTGACAATCCAGCTGAAGATCATCAACCCACTACAACTGATGCTCCGGGACCGGCTCAGCCCTCGACGACCAACAAGCCTCGGCCGAGGGAGACTCGCTTCGACAAATCCCTCCGAAAAGAGGCAGCCCAAGGGTTGGAGAAGCCCTACAACTTCGACATCTTGGCACAATTGGCCAACACACCGGCCAAGTTGTCATTATACGAGCTCCTGAGACTCTCCAAAGATGTTCGTGCGGCTTTGAGCGATGCACTCCAAAACGCCGACGCATACCTGGCTCAAGTCAACCTCACGGAAGAAAACCCGCCTGCTGTTCTCCAAGACAGCGCCTGCACGGAAGCAATGCCCAACATCGTCTTCACTCCGCAGGACATGCTCATCAAAACTAATCTGCACGATCGCCCACTATACTACACCGGATACATCGGCGTCGTAAAGGTGGATCGGATGCACATTGATCATGGCTCTTCTATAAGCATTATCCCGAAGGGTCTGCTACATCATCTCCGCATCCCAATGCATCGCCTGACGCCTACAAGCACCGCCATCAGTGGTTTCAATTCGGGCAGGAGCTACCCTATTGGAAAGATTCGTCTGAAGTGTCAAATTGGCGACCTCCAGTCTGAAGTCACCTGCTACGCCATAGATGCAGACACTTCTTACAACATCCTCTTGGGGCGCCCGTGGATACACGATAATATGATCGTGCCTTCCACGCTGTACCAGTGCTTCAAATATGTCGACAAACACGGCTTCGTGAGGACAGAATTTGCTGATATCGATCCCTTCAAAGAGGTCGAATCTTACTACTCAGACTCCTGCCTGTACGAAAAATTGAAGAAGCATCTTGGTGAAGGAGATGTACAAGCTAGTACCGAGACAACCACAGGATCAGAAGAGCCTCTGACGATCCACCTCCAAGCTCACAAATCGGGCAGGTCCACACCCCTTACTGCCACTCTGCGGAAGGACGCAATCAGCCTCTTGGCACAAGAAGAGCAAATGATAATCCGGCTGCCAAGGTCCGGCCAAGTGCCAAGACCCACAACAGGGCCAATGACAATCAGACTGCCGAGAGTCGGTCAGCCCCAAACGGAGAAGCTCAATCCCTCCGACAAGCTACTGATGATACGCCTTCCCAAGAAGGGTCGTCACCCCGATGCAAGGCTTTGATATTTTGGTGTCTGTCGAGAGTCGGCCAGGCCTGCTAAGGCATCGGCTTTGATATTTCGGTGTCTGTCAAACGCAGAAGCCAAAGAAGCCGTACGATAAGCGCATGACGGTGTCTGCGGGGCCCATCAGCCTGGTCCTAAACTGCAAGACCGTCTTCGCCAAATCGGCTACTACTGGCCCACGATGGTAACGGATGCGATAGACTACGCAAGAAGGTACAAGGCCTGCCAAGTCCACGCGGACTTCATTCACCAGCCATCCGAATTTTGACATCCGACAGTGGCATCTTGGCCCTTCGAAGCATGGGGGATGGATATCATTGGTCCAATTACTCCACCTTCCTTCCGTGGACATCGTTTCATACTTGCGATCACAGATTATTTCTCCAAATGGGCAGAAGCTGTCCCGCTTGCAGAAGTAAAGACTGCGAACGTGATCAGCTTCCTCAAGCATCACGTCATCTATCGCTTTGGACTGCCCCGGAGGATCATCCATGATAATGGTCCGCAGTTTGCAAGCCACGCTTTTTATCGGTTCTGCGACAAACATCGCATCCAGAATATTTCCTCGACACCATACAACCAAGCAGCGAACGGGTTGGCAGAGGCATTCAACAAAACAATCATCAAACTCCTCAAGAAGTTTGTCTCTTCCAACAAACACGACTGAAACGAGAAGCTCGGCGAATGTTTATGGACGTATCGTACTATAGTCCGAACAGCTACTGGAAACACACCATTCTCCCTGGTATACGGGAGTGAGGCAGTTCTCCCATTAGAGACTCAAATACCCTCGCTCCGCGTCGCCCTCACTTATCAATTGACAATGGATGACAACTACCGACACCGACTACAAGAGTTGGAGGCCTTAGATAAAAAATGCCTCCTGGCTCAGCAAAGGATCGAGCTATACCAAGCACGCATCTCTGGAGCCTTCAATAAGAAGGTCAAAATCAGGACATTCCAAGTGGGCGATCTTGTTCTGGCAGTCCGGAGGCCGATGGTCATGACTCATAGGACCGCCGGCAAGTTCCAGCCAAAATAGGGAAGGTCCATTTATCATCGAGGCCGTATTCTCCAATGGTGCTTACCGCCTCGCATAACAGAATAGGGATTTGCTCATGTTGCCCGTCAACGGCAAGTTTCTGAAGAAATATTATGTCTAAATGACATTCTCCAGATTATCGAGTCACGTACCCGCTGGTGCCGCTGAACTCACACCTCCAAATTTCTAGATTATCGAGTCACGTACCCGCTGGTACCGCTGAACTCAGTCTCACAATTTTCTAGATCCCGAGTCACGTACCCGCTGATGCCGCTGAACTCACACTCACCATTCTCCAGATTATCAAGTCATGTACCCGCTGGTGCCACTGAACTCCCACTTTCAGAATATCGAGTCATGTACCCGATGGTGCCTCTGAACTCACATCCCGGTCACTCTTTCAGACAGAAAGTCATGTATGATCATACCTCTGAACTTTCTTCCTGGAAGAGATCCTCCCTCATGATCCAATACCCGCACTTCCAGTGCACAAAAAGGGTAAGCGATCCACAAATTTCCAAAACGGCCATGTCCTCATTACCTCTGAGTCGTTTCACTTTCGCCAAAAATAAATCACCCCTACATAGAACTTCCACGTCCTCATTACCTCTGAGTCGTTCTATGTACCCCCTCTTCATTGAGCCCACTCCTGCCTTGTCCTCATTACCTCTGAGTGGGAAGGCTTCGTAGAAGAAACCTTCATACTTGCCATGTCCTCATTACCTCTGAGTAAGTATGTCGGTTTCCTTTCAACCTATTATCTATACCCATGCCCGGAGTACGACAAGGATAATAGGTCCACAAATGTCCTCTGTTGACCACAAATATCCTCTGTTGACCACAAATGTCCTCTGTTGACCACAAATATCCTCCGTAAAGTCACTCCTGCCATGTCCTCATTACCTCTGAGCAGGAAGATTCCACGATAAAACCCTCAAGCTTGCCATATCCTCATAACCTCTGAGCAAATATATTGGTTTCCTTTCATCCTATTATCCGTATCCTTAAACCAGGGTACGCCAAGGATAATAGGCCCACAAATATCCTCTGCTAAGTTTCTTAGCATAAGCCCTCCATCTCACCATGCCCCGGGAGCCCAACTGCTCTACGGCATTCTTTTTCCCAATACCAAGAGCACACATGACCACTTTGCCATGGCTGTTTCAGATATCCTAACCAAACTTGTTATCCGTACCTAAAACTAAGATATGCCATGGGTAACAGGTCCACAAATAAGTGCCCTAGACGGGGAAAACATCACCACAATATCACAGGTACAACAAGCAATACAAATGAAGGGTAGAATGGAAAGTACTCTTTATTTGAAGGAAGAAAAAAGCATTATATGTTTCGGGACCACGTCCCTCTCAAAAAGGAAAACAAGAACAAAGCAAGAGGAAAAGGCTGACTATAGCTCAGCATTACACAATTCCAGGAGCCGGTTTTTCACCAACGCAGTCCCCCGCTCAAGCCTCCGTTTAGCTCGACGCTCGGCTTCTTGGGACAATTGTTCCGCATCATTCAAATACATATACGCCTCCCAGTCATTCTCTATTTTCTTCAGGGCAAGTTCTAGATTGGCAGAAGCCCTGCTAAATTTGTCAGCCTCCTGGATGGCAATCCTTTTCTCAGTACAAGCAGCCTCCAACTCGGACTCCAAAAAGGCCAGCTTTCTTTGGAGCTCGAAGATTTGTTCCCGGGTGTCGGTTACCCCACGGGAGGCAGTCGCTTCCCGGGCCGCGCAATCTTCAATCCGACGGCTCCACTGATCATACAACCGAGTCAAATCCGGTCGATCCATCAATATAGCCGGCTTAAGCGATTCCCGAGCAGCCATCACCTTCTCCACCGCGATAATGAGGAAGTTGCGTTCTTGATTTATGACCGCGGGTAAATCAGCCTGTTGTAACATGCGAAACCGGGCTACGAGACGATCAGCTTCTAACAACTTAGGCTCGAGAAGCGTGGTCAGTTCCCCTCCACCAGGGAGAGTCCTAAGGATATTAATCTGGCCATCGGCACATCGACGGGCCAGAGTAAAGGGAGTCCCCCTTTCTACCGCGGCCTCGATCCCTCTCTTCAGGTGATGGTGGAAACTGTCGACCACATCCTGGGAGACTTCATCCAAAACCTCTGTAGAGGATGGCGTCAGAGGGAGGGTGGCAGACAGTACCGAAGGAGTAGCTTCAGAAGTTACCGCCACCGTCACCAAGGAAGCAAATTCCGTACGGAAAGATGCTTGAATGGCGGCTAGTTCCTCTTCCGCCGCCCGAAGAGCCAGGATGCTCGGCAGGAAGGAAAGGTTGACCCCCGAAACTACATTCGCAGAAGAGGGCGCAGGGAGCATCGTCCCTTGTCCCAGTTGCACGGCTACGGGGGCCCCCGAGCTCGACCCAGATGGAGGCCCCTCGATACAGGGAGGTTCCGCCAAACCCTCTCCGGTAGGGTCCGCCCCAGCAATGTCCATCACTGGGTTGGGACCTGAACATCCAAAGCAACCATTAATCGACGTCATCTGAAGAATAGGATGACGGAGTACATATGCTTATTCACGAGTTACGGTTTGACTTGTATTACCAGGGGAAGAGCATGGAGGCGGCAGCTCGTTCACAGTCGGCGTAGTTTCCCCACCCACAGTGTCATCCTGTTGGGGTTCAGATGTCTCGGGGACGGGCACGGTAAAACCCTCATCCCCCTGGGTTGAGGTCCCAGCAAGATGGGAATCCTCGACCGCAACCGAAAGAACTCCAGTAGCAATGATAGCAGCGCACACATCACTGACCAAATTTGACAGGACTGGATCAGCCTCGGCAATCGGGTCTTGAGGAGCGAGCTCATCCGACGCCTATAAAGAGCAAAAGGAACAAACGATTAGGCCATAATATAGAAGAAGAAGAAAGGAGATTGTTGAAACTCAAATCACCTCAGGAACAACGTCCACATCATCAATAAACAGCCTGCGACGTCTTACCGCAGCGTGCTTCGTAGAATAGGTTCGGTCATCAGCGGTAGTCACGCGCCTGCTTCGTTTATGCGAAGGGCCAGGCACTACAGATGGTTGATCCTCCACCACCTCGTCAGACCAAGTAGACGGCTGACCCGCCGCCCTTTCATCTGGCATAATAGGGGGTTGATTCCCAACTTCCTCGTCCGAAGAATACGACGAGTCATCGGCGTCTTGTTTATCATCCTCCTCATCTGCCCTAGTGGACTCTGAGTTCGGCACAGGAACCCTGTTCGCCCCCTTCATTCTCTTCTTGGACCCCTCTGGCTTCTCAGCCAAACCAGTGCCAGCAATAAAGCTAGTATTTATATTAAAATCGATAGGAGGCTTGCTCGCTGCGACATGATAAAGGGCCACAATATACAAAATATCCCATGCCGTCTTGGCATCGGGGACTAAGAAGCTGGTCCGGGTATGGACCGCATTATAATAATGCCAAGCCCGGACGCCATCGAGTACACTGCCCTCAAAGCTCAAGCAAGCGCTAGGACAATCCAGGAACAATTGACTATACCCAAATTGACGGGAAAATCTACTGGGCAGATAAGGCTCCAGGTATACGTTATTCCGGTAACGATACACCAGGTGCGCAGGGCGGATGTTGCGTAACCAAAGAAGTATCTTCTCAGATAAAAGTTGGGGAGGATCAACGCCGTCGACATGTACTCACCTCACTTCCCTGGGGGTAAATTGAGGAAGAGAGACAAAAAACTCGGGCCCGTCAACCCTCGCCAACACCCTCCGGCAGGCTGGCATGGTATCATGTTCCCAAGGATGATGACGGTATTGAAAAATGAAGGCGTCGTCAGTAGTAACATCTTCTTCGGTTCCTAGCCTCATCAACGACCGGTAGTACAGTAATAACCTTCCCATGAGGTAGTAGTATGGTAGTTCTATCCGTTCAAAGTCCAGCGTCGTATCACGAGCAATAACTTTGGATGAAAAGGTGCGGAGGCCGTGGTGTATGCTACACACCATGGCCGGAAGAAGGGCCAGTCTTACCTTGAAGACCAATTTCACGGCGGGGAGAATGAAATGGCGGCTGATCCTTTCCATAGAACCCGCGCCGCCTGAGACTACGCAATTGCGTAGCCACACCATCAAGAACCCAGCTAAGATCGCTTTATCGGACATTTCCCGGGTACCATAGTGGAAGTAACTGAGGGAGTCAGTGCGGCTCCCAAACCTGTCACGGGTAGACCATGACCTTTTGACCTTCAACATCATGTCCTTCACCTCCAACGGGGTTTGAGGACTTCGAGATGAAACTCGACCAGAGGGACGTAACTTAAAAAGATACGAAACCCAGGCCGTGGTGTGAGGGGCGCTTCCTTCTGAGCTATTTTCTTTCTTGATAGCAATCTGGTGGCAGATGCTATGATGGCACAACAGTTCTTGGTACACGGCGACGAAACCAGGAAATCGTTGATCCAGGTCTTCGAATTCTTCGTTCGTCGGTGTATATACTTCAAAAGCTTTACCTCCCCACGGCAGTTTAGAAACAGCGTGCATCTCATGGAGAGCAAGCCCCAGCTCTTCCCCGGGGGCGAAGAAAGTCCCCGTACGCCGATTATACAGCTCCAAAAGAGCCATGAACAAAGGCTTGTTATTGGGCAACCCGTAGCAGATACCCCGGACGGCGTAGTAGAGGTCAATTTCTCGAAGGGATTCCCCATACTTTCTCAAGATCCATGAGGTAAGATTGGCCCATGTAGGAATGGGGTTGATCCAATTTAGCAGCGACAACCTACCCACAGGATAAGACCCCTTGCGAGCAAGCTGATTCAGAAATGTATCAGCTCGAATGAAAGTAAAGTTAGGACCAGTCACGTTTACAAAAGTGCCAGAGAGCAACCCCATCACACTTCGACTAACTGAATCCTTTCCCGCACATGCTGAACCAGTACGCCTGTTGTAGTGGATGTCGCCCATAAACATTCCCGGTCGGGTGGGAGTCAGGGAGCCTACCATTGTCCTGCCCAACGGTACCATGTTAAACCATGAGAGGGGATAATGTCGCTCCATCTCGGGGATATGAATCTCCACTCCGTCTACAGAAAAATCCCAGCTCTTTGAAACATCCAGCAATCGGGAGTTCTTTATAGAAAAGGCATCCCCAAAGAGAAAAGTCAGTTTCAGATACTCTCCGTCCAGCTTTCCCGAATTCATCATAGAACAGAGAAAGTGGAAAGGTTGGTTGTTAATGACAGCTATCCTCTCCCTAGGTTCATTAGTGGGAAGCTGGTCCATTATGTGTCGAATTAAGCCGTCGAGCCGCACGCCCACAGCAAACTGAGCTGAACCCACAAGAAGCTCTCTTGCTGGGTTGGTTGGGAGGCTCACTAAAAAAAGGACAATACGAAACAGGATTAAAAGATGATTACTGAACTCAAGTCCCTACGAGCCTATGCGGCTCGGATCAAACGAAGCCTTATGCGGCTCAACTACAATTGGGTTCCAAGTGGCACGGTCCCAAGGGAGCTTATGTGGTTCAGCCAATACAGCCTCATGCGGCCTAAATCAATTGAGAGTTCCATATGACATCGGTTCGATAGCTTATGCAGATCAATCGAACATATGCGGTTCTAAACAGAAAAGCTTTTGTGGACTAAAGCGCTATATGGATCGGTCTGTTAGAAGCTTATGCAGATCAATCGAACATATGCGGTTCTAAGCAGAAAAGCTTTTGTGGCACTAAAAAGCGCTATACGGATCGGTCTGTTAGAAGCTTATGCGGATCAATCGAACATATGCGGTTCTAAGCAGAAAAGCTTTTGTGGCACTGAAGCGCTATACGGATCAGTCTGTTAGAAGCGTATGCGGATCAATCGAACATATGCGATTAGAAGTTTATGCGGCTCCATTCAAGGGAGACTTCATGCGGTCCAAAACTTTCTTATGCGGCTCAAACATAAGGTATCTCCTATGCGGCTCGGATATGAGAGGGTCATGCAGCCCATACAGCATATGCGGCTCTATTATAGCCAAATTTGGGTGAAGGCTTGTGCATGAATATGCAACAGAGCCATAAATTCTTAGGATTCCAAAATACCCAAATACAACTCTTACCATTAAGGGCAGGACGGACATCAGGGTGCACTTCGAGTACTACGGCTGACGAAGAAGCCGCCTTCTTGCCTTTCGCGACGGCAGAAGCGACCTTAGAGGATTTGGGGGCCATGACTGACGATCGGAGAAGGGAAATGAGGAAAGAAAGGCAAGACAGTAATAGTTGGACGAAGGAGGAAGTAAAAAAATCCTCCGACCATACTCATCCATATTTATAAACAAAAGTGAAGCGTTTCGATCCCCGTGCATACATGAAGACCGACTCTTCGATTATCAAGGTGAGCCACCGAAAATGAAGGCCAAGCTTCTCGGATCCCCGTACCGAAAAGTGGCCTTTAAAGCTGACAGCAAATCAAACAGCATTTAATGCAAAAGATTGCCATACGTGGCAATGATGACGTGGCCGAAAAGTCCCCTGCGGCTAAGCCATCCATGCGGCTGACACACCCCTGCGGCTGAAACATTCATTCGGCCAAAACATTCATGCGGCCGAGTTATCCATGCGGCCAGCGTAGTATATGTGGCTAGAAGAGTACATGAGCCATGCTTCTTATTCAAAGTATTTCAATTTTGCAAATTGAAAACTTTGAAGGGGGTCTTGTAGAAGCATGGAAAAAGATCCATGCGGCCAGGGAACCCCATACGGCTCAGACAGCCCATACGACACAGAAAGACTATGCGGCTCAGGGACTATGCGGCCTGAAATATTTCATGCGGCTCAGAAGACACGTTGCGTAACAGTGCTCCCCTTCGACCCATGCTGCATTAATTACTTTGACGGCTGACAACTCTGAAAAAGTGACAGCCCTGATACAAAAGAAGTAATTATGACTCTGTCATAATGACAGTCCCCTAAGAAAGAGAAAGAGATCTCTGATACAAATCCCCCGAGATCCATAAAATGCCATGTGGCCTTGCCACGTGGACGATCATATGCGGCTCGAACGAAGACTTTCCATGCGGTTCAGAATGAAGCCGTTCCATGCGGCTCAGGCCGAAACAGTCTCATGCGGCTCAAACGGAGGCCTTCCCATGCGGTTCAAGAAAACCATTTCCATACGGCCCAGGCCGATGCATCCCTATGTGTCTCGTAATGATCATCTCCATGCGGTTCAAAGGTTCGAAGGGGGGAGCCACTACCCAAGCAGCCCTGACACGTGGCCCGAACCTTATGCGGCCCAAATCTTATGCGGCTCAATCTTCATGCGGTTCAGATCCCCCCAGTGGCTCCTAGGACACGTGTCCTAAGCCGATCAATCTCCCAGATTTATTGCAATCAGAGATTGGGTCAAATCTCAATAATCTGGGACACGTGGCAGGAGAATAAATCAAATTTATTAGCAGACATCAGAAGATCATTATGAGGAAGATTTATTCCAATCAGTATTAATTGCTGATGAGATTTGGTGTAATCTATACTTAATGGTCCAGATTTATCACAATCAAAACTAATGGCCTAGATTGACCAATCCACAGGCCGCCGCCATCTCCAAGAAGCAATCATTTGCAACCCTAATAATCATACCCCATTCCTATAAATAGCAGGGTGCCATTCCCTTACAGAAGAGATACGCACACACAGAGAGAGGCGCACACAGGAGCACTTTTCGAGATCAGAGAGAGCACCAGAGTACTTGGAGAGAAGAGCAGAAAGAGAGCAAAGGGAGCATTTCTTCCAATGCCGAGCAATCTTCTGGAGCCAAGGCTGCATACCGATCGTCAAAGGAGTAAGGCAGAGCTGCCGTCGCTTTCCCGAGCCTCTATTGTCACCCCCCAGAATCTAAAATAAACAATTTTACTTAGACTGATGTACCTAGGTTTTCGTCCCTAGGCTTTCTTTGTACGAGCGAGTTTGTAACGTGAAGTAAAAGTCCAGTCCTCCGATAATTGTTCTGCTCTTTTATATTTCATGGCAAACAATATAATCAAGATACCTAATAATATAGTCACACACACAACCATAAGATATATATATATATATATATATATATATATATATATATATATATATATATATATGACACTCAAATATATATATATATATATATATATATATATATATATATATACATAGACACTAGTTATATATATATATATATATATATAAAGAGACACATCATTGTAAATATAAAATGAATATGATAAAATATGATACCATAAAGAACACATTAGGAACAACTTTCTAAATATATAAATCTGAGATTAAAACACTAATTAATTATTCCTACATTATTTTTATGCATACTAGTGTCCAAAATAGGGATTTTCCCACTAGGACACAACCACAACATAAAAGACACTCATATGACCTCCAAATGGACACGAAATGGACACAAATGGAGATACAACCATGGGGGTCATTCCTATGGGTTCAAAATAATCCTATATGCATGTTGGGGTGGATTAGAGGAGAGATTATACCTTCCGGGAGAAAGATTCAAAGGAAAAAGCCTTCCGACACGACACCGACACGTAGAGATTCCAAAAGGACACGAACGAGCTCCAAATCCTCCCAAACTTGGCTAGCTCCTTCCTTTCATGGAGTAGAGGAGAAATGAAGAAGATTTGGTGGAAGAAGGAGTTGATTTGGAGATGAAATCAATGGGGTTGCTTTCTAGAAATTTGGGGAAGAACATGAGAGAGAAAATGGATGGATAAAATAAAATGGAAGAGATGATGACTCACTCCTTATCCCCCCCCATAGGTGGCTGCCCAAAAAGGGTGAGGTGTTCCCATTAGAAAAGTCCAAAATGCCCCCACTTGACCTATTTGATTTAAATTAAGAATGGGTTAAAGGTTGAGGTCAAATTAGTCTAGTTTTAAGTCTCTAATTAAACTAAACATATCCATAAATAATTAGTCTAACTACTAACTAAAATTAATATCATGTGGACTAAAATTAATATTATGTGGGCCATGCCTAACTAGTGTGTGGGTCCCACTAGAGTCAAAACTACCCCGGGTCCCCATTTCAAGTCGGATTGAGCTGAAATTCGAACCCGACTCAAATAACCCCAAAATAATATTATAAATAAATAAATAATTTTAAAAATATTCTAAAATGAAAAATGATAAAAATACCCCTATTTTTGGAAACTGGGGGTGACAAATTTATCCACCTTAAAAAATTTCGTCCTCGAAATTAAAACCAAACAATAGTAAAATGTCAAATCACAAGTCATGGCTAAAAATTTAAAATGATTTAAAATCTCAAAAATCAAAGCAGGAATTAAATGACTAAAATTATAAAATTTGAAATTACTCTTAAATAGAACTCCAAGTCTATCCACCTTAAAAGAATTCATCCTCAAAAATTAAAACGAAGCAAACACAGAAAATTTATGCAATTTGATAATCGTATGCGTCTGTCCAATAATCATGATACTCAGAATCTCCGTCATGCCAGTGAGCAAGGCTACGATAATTACAGAGTCCTCAACTACGGTACATACCTCTAGAATTATGGTATTTAAAATTTTTGCATTGCCGCTAGCTTGGCAGGAAAAGCCTTAAATTCCCACACCCGAAAAATACGTCCATAGTCCGACTATATGTCCTCACTCTGCCTGCTAGCATGACCCTAGAGGATTCTAAATCTCATAATCGAGGCAACCTAGCCCATACGACTTATCTCAGAAGGAAATCACATCACCAGAATAATTTTCATCCAACGATCAAGAATAGATAGAATCAAAGTTCAAGACAGTTTATAAGAAGGCAAATGCGGAAAGGAGATTCGAAAGATTAGAACCTGTTATATGCTCTGCTACTGCCTGAGTGGGCTCAACTGTCATGGCGAAAGCTCGCCCCTGCTGGCCTCCTATAGCCTACTGCACTCTGTCCTAGCCTGCCTGTCTGGCTGTACGGACCACACAGTCCTTCACCTGGTGGTCTGGAGCTCCACAGAATAAATAGACTCCCAGCTTCATCCTACAAGCCTCCCGGGTGTGCCCTATCTTCTTGCAGAAGGCACACTGGATGTCCAGCCTCCGGCCCTATCCCTGGTGCTGCTGGGCACGCGCCGGTGCCTGCTGAAACCGCAACTGAGGCTACTGCTGCTGAAACTGCCTCTGCTGGAAATATGGGCGCTTTGCCGGCCACGTACTAAAGCTGGCTTCGAGAACGTCACTGCCCCTCTTCGGTTTGAGGCCGAAGTCCTCCTCTATAATCTGCACCTCCATCAGGATCTGCTCGAAGGTCGCATCACGTCTTCCAGAGGTACGAGTGCGCACTGCATGTACAAGACCCCTCCGAAACATTCGGGCCTTGTACCCCTCATCCTGGACCAAACTAGGTACGAACCTGCTAAGGCGGAAGAACTCCGCTGCATACTCGTCTACCGACGAGTTCCCCTGCACCAGACTGGCAAACTGCCCCTCCAAAGCTGTCAAGGCTACATCTGGGTAGAACTTCTCCTTAAAGAGTTTCTTGAAGTCCTTCTAAGACAAACCTCTCACTAACGCATGCGGATCCGTACGGTACCAAGTCAGCGCTATATCGAAGAACTGGCTCGCTGTAGATGTCACCCACAGACCTCTTGGGACCTCTGCCAACTCGAGACTCCGCTGGACATCCTCTAGCCAGTCATCCGCGTATAGGATACCCTTGGTACCCTTGAACTCCCTCGGGCTCATCTTTCTGAAATCAAGGTGTGTACCGGGCCTCCCCTGACCCTGCTGTTGATCTGGTGCTCCCTGAACTGTAGTCTGTGCACCTCGATCTACTGCTACCGTCGCTAGCCGATGCGAGTTCTCCATAGTCTGTCATAGTACCTCTGTCTGACGATGATGTGCCTCTGCCTGTGCTCTCTGTGTCAGCAGCATCTGCTGTAGAAGGGCCATCATCCCCTGAGTATCTGTCGGTAACTGAGGCGACGGTGGAAGAATATCAGGGATGACTATGGACGGTCTCGCTGATGGAGGTGGAAGACCTCCCAGAACCGTCGCTGCTGCTGCTCTCGCCGGAAGGGCAGGGACTGATGTGGCAGCTCCCTGAACTGCAGCTCCCTCAGCTGGAGGTGGAAGACCTCCGGGAACTGCCGCTGCTACTCCTGCCTGAAGGGCAGGGACTGTGGCTACTGCTCTCTCGACTACTACTCCCGTAGCCGGAGGTGGAAGACCTCTCGGATCTGACCTCTCTGGAACTGTACTAGGCCCTGCCGCCTGAGAACAAGTCACCGTCATCCTGAAAATGAATTGAACCCAAGAGATCAATATGGCACATGATAAGATATTATTAAAGGAGGACAATTGAATTCAAATGCAAGAAGAGTTATCATGGTAATCAAAAGATCAGAAATCTTCTAAAATGTGATTGAGTAACTCCTATCATACCCTAGATCCTACGTCCTAGTCGCAGGCTCGTAATTAGCACTCTAAGTCGAGCACCATTACGAGATCGCACTAATTGTGACTCAGACCTACATGGGCCACCATAAAAATGTGTCACGACCCGCACCCTGAAGAGGGGCACGAGCACGTGGTTACATCCAGCCTACGCCGCAGTATCGACGGTAGAACGCTGTATATAGGGTCTGTAAATACTACGACTAAAACTGATAAAGGTACCTGTTTAGTATATACACTCCAAATGGAGGTGACATAGCAATACAGTCTCAATCACATATATCAAACTAAGGTAGATAGCATGGAAAGGAAAATACGATAGATGAAACAGGAAATGAGTCCAAGATTCACAAGTTAGAGCTATACACAAACATCCATGGTCTCAGAAAATATATATAATAGATACTACAACTGACAGTGCTAGCTGGCTCGCAGGCCAGGCAAACCTAACTAGCTATACTACTCAGGGTGAGCAAAATCTAGTAGCTCTACCAACAAGCCATGGTCTAAGTCTACTCCGTCAGACTCTATCCCATAGTAGGTCGGGCAATCAGCCTCGGAATCATCTGTAATATGTCAACAGTATCCTGTCAGGAAAATGAGCAAGTACAAACACCAACAGCAGTTCCATATGAATTAACAAATTCTATAAGAGACAGTGTATTGAAATACAAGACAAAATCAATTAGAAATACATATCATGATGTGAGTACTGAAAAGGACGACGATATGAATATATATCGGGCGACTTGGGAACTATTCGAAAGCCGAGTTACAACCCCTAAACCAAACAAGGACCGGGGCTGTAACCCTTCTTCCGAACAGAACTTAGTCACCAAGATAATAAATATAAAAGGTGCCTTAAATTATTAGTGTATCATATGATCGGCTTGGGAAAAATATGCTCAGGCTTTCCATTCGACCGGTTATGAACCCTGTATACAATAGAACGATAAGGCCAGTCACCATGGAAAGCTATAAACCGTATAGGGTAAGGCTTTACCCGTCGTGAGGCGAGGATATAGCTATGAACCATATGTACCATAGAACCATGTGGGAATTTGATCACACAACCACTAATAACTCCTCCATCCCCGAATAGTACAATGGATCTGGACATAACACGTTATGACACGGGATTCCATAAGAGGGTAGCAAGTTCCCTTTTAAAATCGGTGTCTATACCAATACACAGAAATAAGACAGAATATGTACCAATATACCATGTAACTCTAGGAATAACATTCCATGTCATGATCCAACATATACTAGTCCGTGAACTGTCGTGAATGGAAATCGAGTATAACACTACAACTGAATCGGATATAGCAGATATCAAGAAAATAAAAACTATCTGTGAATGTACTCGCCTGTGGTCCTGAACTGATAGGGTGAACAGACGCTCAGAGTGATCACAGACCTAAAATAAGATACTATAAGTCAAACAGGACTAAATACTGAAAAAGGAAGCTAATTCAAGTCATGAATGCAAGTCTAAGTCAAAACTAGGTCAGACTGAGTCACACTAGGTCATACTGGCTCATACTAGGTCATACCAGGTCACTGAGAGTCAATCCAAGTCAAATTAGGTTAATCTAGTTCAAGAGTTAACTTACAGTTGACTTTTGGTTAAAAAGTCAACTCTGGTCAACACTGAGTCAACCCTGGGTCAACTCTAGGTCAAACGGGGTCAAAGGTTGACTTACAGTTGACTTTTGGTTAAAAAGTCAACTTTGGTCAATACTGAGTCAACCCTGGGTCAACCCTAGGTCAAACAAGTCAAATGTTGACTAACAGTTGCCTTTCAGTCAACTGGTCAACTCTGGTTTGGTTTCGGTCAATTCTAAGTCAAGTGTTGACTTGAAGTTGACTTTGGGTCAAAAAGTCAACTCTTGGTCAACGGGGGTCAAGACTAGTCTAAACTATCCTCATCTAGTCATTATATACCAAGACAACCTATTTCTAATCCCATCTAGCAATTAGAAATCCAATACCTTATATTACCCAATACCCCTTATATTTACCCTTACAAGGTATTCCCGATACCTTGCCCATTACAAAGGAAACCCTTCTAGATCTCAGGATACTAGCCTAGGCTTCTTAGGGTAGCTAGATACTATCCTATCTATGGTTTACCAACCAAGAAATCTAGGGTTCTTGGGCATCTAATCCATCTTATCTTCCATGTTGGTCATCCCAACATTACCTTAAGGTAATCTTGAGATATCAAGATACCACATCTAACATAACCCATTTCTTCTAAACCACAATCACTCTCCCTCATAAACATCATCTATCTAACCCCCATCTAACTTAGAATGCTAGTCCTAAAATAACTCTCAAGAACCAACTCAAACAACTACCACAAATCCCATAATGTATCTTAACATAACATATAACATAACATGACCAACCTTATTTTCTACCACTATAAACACTACTCCAGTAACCATCTAACACACTAATAACACTCTCTAACTTAGGGGTTTCGTAGTACTAAATGTGGTTGACAAGTGGGGGTAGGTATTTGGGGCTAAGGTGGTTCAAAAGGGATATTTCGGGACCACAAAAACTCCAAAAAACCATCCTGCACTGCTTCTGCTTACTGCTTATTCCTGCTTATTGCTCACTGCTTATTCCTGCTCATTCCCTCACTCTCTAACCATCTATCCACACACACAAATAAATATATATGCACATTCCACTCACAATATATATATATATATATATATATATATATATATATATATATATATATATATATATATATATATATATATATATATATATATATATATATATATATATTGACACTTCCATTATAATATATATACACATGAAAATATTTTAAGAACTCATTTTAAAATAGACACACCCACAACTTATGTATATATATATATAAGGCACACATACAAATATATAATCAAGATACCTAATAATATAGTCACACACACAACCATAAGATATATATATATATATATATATATATATATATATATATATATATATATATATATATATATATATATATATATATATATACGACAGACTAGATTGGCAATTCATGATCTGGGTCTTCAGAGCATTCGAATTTTCCGAGAATTGGACCAACATCGTGTGGAGATCCATCAGCAACTCATGGTTCTCCACAGTGATCAACGGCCAATCTGAGGGATTTTTCAAATCTAGCAGAGGAATCAGACAGGGCGATCCCCTATCATCCACGATCTTCATCATTGCAGCCGACGTCCTGAGCAGAAACCTCAACAACATGGTTAACATCCCCAACTTCCAGCAATTCCACACTACTAGCGGATGCCCCACGATCACCCACCTGGCTTTTGCCGACGATCTTCTCATCTTCTCCTCCGGGGACGTTGGCTCCATGGAGGTGGTTCACAATACCCTGGCGTGGTACTCCAGATGCTCCGGCCAGAAGATTAACCTATCCAAGAGTACCATCTACTCCCATCACAGCTTCAATATCGAGAATGCGGCCAGACTCACCAACCGCACCTCCATTGTGGTAGCTTATCCTCCTTTCCACTATCTCGGCGCCCCCTTGGCGTATGGGAAATCTAACGCCAGCATCTACGAGAACTTAATCACCAAAATCAGGAACAAGATCGTAAGATGGCATAATGCAACCCTATCTCCAGGCAGGAAAATCATCCTCATCAATCATGTGCTCAACTCCGTCCCCATCCACACCCTAGCGGCCTGCTCCCCGACCAGGAAGGTTATCTTGTCGATTGAACAGATCTTTTGCAACTTCTTCTAGGGGCACAACAAGGGGCAAGACAAACACCACTGGGCCAGTTGGGACACTATGGCTTCCCCAACTGCTAACGGCGGGCTTGGATT
Source organism: Iris pallida (assembly GCA_029216955.1). Lineage (NCBI taxonomy): Eukaryota > Viridiplantae > Streptophyta > Magnoliopsida > Asparagales > Iridaceae > Iris > Iris pallida. The sequence goes on from JANAVB010017399.1 coordinate 5,667,080, forward strand.
CACCAAACTCGATCACATCGTCAAAGCCTTTTCAATGAAACTGTGGTGAAAATTACGCACTGGCAATAACCTGTGGACCAAGTTTATAAAGGCCAGGTACTTCAGACACATCCATCCTGCGACTGCCACAGCTAAGAGCAGGTCTTCCGCGGCTTGGCGTCGTATTCTTCGGGGCCGGGAACTGGCCGAACCCACGATCAGACTTCATCTGGGTACAGGCGAGTCCAACCCATTACTGGAAAGGTGGACAGGTGACTGCCTTATCCCGAACATCACCGACTCCCCGAGAAACTGCATGATCAAAGACCTGTGGAATCCCACCAACAACGTTTGGAATTGGGACAGAATCCGTGACTGGTCTGGCATCGAATCTGTTGACAGCATTCGCCAGCACGGTCTTTCCATCGGTATCGAAGCTGATCAGCTGAGGTGGTCGCTAGCAGCTTCTGGTGTTTTTTCGGTACGATCGGCTAGACTCTCGATCCAAGATAACGGCCCTGACCTTTTCATTGCACGTTATTGGAACTCTTGCATCCCTAAGAAATGGTCATTCCTCCTGTGGAAAGTCATGAGAAATAAACTTTCCACTGACGACAACCTTAACTCCATCGGTTTTAGCCTGGCATCCGCTTGTAACTGTTGCAGCGAGCGTCAAACGGAGACTATCGACCACATCTTCAGGGAAGGCAGCCTCCCTGACAAAATTTGGAGCACCCTCAATCACAACTACAATACCTCTCCAGACGACGGGCGCTTATCAATCTTCTGGCTCACTGGGGTGCCGCTTCCCACGGCCACTAGATCGTTGCAGCGGCTGCCACCTGGGCTATCTGGAAAAATTACAACAAAGCGAGATACGAGGGACACCAATACTCGGCTGATCAGCTAATCCGGGAGATTCACCGGCAATGCGGCAAACGGAGATCCCTTTGCTCACACAGTTCTCCGGCTTTCAGGCAACCGTTTTTCTTTTAGTTTTGACGGTCGCGTCCGGTCCTTTTCCCTGTCCTTCCCTTTTGGTATACTTTTGTCTTGTATACGTGTCAGGCTTCAGTTTTTGAGCCTTGATTTTTAATAAAAGGGGGTTTATTAAAAAAATAAAAATAAATATATATATATATATATATATATATATATATATAAAGAGACACATCATTCTAAATATAAAATGAATATGATAAAATATGATACCATAAAGAACACATTAGGAACAACTCTCTAAATATATAAATTTGAGATTAAAAAACTAATTAATTATTCCTACATTATATTTATGCATACAAGTGTCCAAAATAGGGATTTTTCTACTAGGACACAACCACAACACAAAGGACACTCATATGACCTCCAAATGGACACGAAATGGATACAAATGGAGATACAACCATGGGGGTCATTCCTATGGGTTCAAAATAATCCTATATGCATGTTGGGGTGGATTAGAGGAGAGATTATACCTTCCGGGAGAGAGATTCAAAGGAAAAAGCCTTCCGACACGACACCGACACGTAGAGATTCCAAAAGGACACGAACGAGCTCTGAATCCTCCCAAACTTGGCTAGCTCCTTCCTTTCATGGAGTAGAGGAGAAATGAAGAAGATTTGGTGGAAGAAGGAGTTGATTTGGAGATAAAATCAATGGGGTTGCTCTCTAGAAATTTGGAGAAGAACATGAGAGAGAAAATGGATGGATAAAATGAAATGGAAGAGATGATGACTCACTCCTTATCCCCCCCATAGGTGGCTGCCCAAAAAGGGTGAGGTGTCCCCATTAGAAAAGTCCAAAATGCCCCCACTTGACCTATTTGATTTAAATTAAGAATGGGTTAAAGGTTGAGGTCAAATTAGTCTAGTTTTAAGTCTCTAATTAAACTAAACATATCCATAAATAATTAGTCTAACTACTAACTAAAATTAATATTATGTGGACTAAAATTAGTATTATGTGGACCATGCCTAACTAGTGTGTGGGTCCCACTAGAGTCAAAACTACCCCGGGTCCCCGTTTCAAGTCGGATTGAGCTGAAATTCGAACCCGACTCAAATAACCCCAAAATAATATTATAAATAAATAATTTTAAAAATATTCTAAAATGAAAAATGACAAAAATACTCCTATTTCTGGAAACTGGGGGTGACAGGATCCGCTACCATATTTGCCTTCTCGGGGTGATACTGTAAATCGTTGTCAAAGTCCTTCATCAACTCCAACCATCTTCTCTGCTATCCTAGAGAACACTTTCGCCCCACTCAACTAGTCGAACAAATCATCTATCCGAGACAGAGGATATTTGTTCTTAATAGTGATGGTATTCAATGCCCGGTAGTCAATGCACAACTGGACTGTACCATCCTTCTTGGGCATAAAGAGCACTGGCGCTCCCTATGGAGAAGCACTAGATCGAATGAAACCCTTTTTCAACAGGTTATCAATCTGCTCCTTCATCTCTACGGCCTTCTTAGGGTTCACTCTATAGCAAGCCCGGGACACTAGTGATGAGCCCGATAATAAATCTATAGTGAACTCCACATCTCTGTCAGGCGAAAGTCCTGGAAGATCCTCTGGGAATACATCCATAAACTTTCCAATGATAGGGTGTGGTAGTACTAACTTCCCAACTGTCGCACAACAGTTCGGCTCTAGGCTGATCTCCGGCCCTGACCTCCTGACACTGAATGGTATCGTTCCTGGGGGACTGAACAGAATACTACCCTCATGACAGTCTATAGCTGGATGAGCATAGCTAAGACAATCCATTGCCAATATGATATCATATCCGGAAAGTGGCATCACATAGAATCGTCCTCCAAACTCTCTTCCAGCTATAGTAATAGAGCATCTATAGATAGCTCTAATGGGTACTGGTCCGCCTCCCGTCATTACTCTACTCATCTCCTTGGTGGGTGTAGCTACTAAGTGGTATTTTTGCAAAAACTCCAATGACAGAAAGCTATGTGATGCACCAGAATCAAACAAGCATATGGCTAGAAAAGTATGCAAATAAATATGACCTGTGATGACATCGGCCAAATAATCTGGCTCCGAAACCTGCTCCGGCTCCGCCTCAAGAGCTAGACTATAAGCCTTCCCCTGGGGTCCTTTCTGCTGCTGCAGATGCTACCCGAACCTCTGCTGCTGAGTCGGGAGCGGCGGTCCTCTAAATGGTGGTCCAATACCTGGTGCCCTCGCTACTGGGCAATTCCGAAGCTGATGGGTGGTAGACCCATGAGCTAAGCACTGCTTCAACCTCTTCCTGCAGATGGCATAATCATGCCCTGGCCTCCTATAGTATACACACACAGCTCTCCTCTACTGCTGTGGTCCCAGAGCTCTAACTGGCGGTGTTGGGTGACGTGGTGTGGAAGGACGGTATGCCTTCTGGTACGACACCGGTGCTCTCGACTGGAAAGCCTGGCGCTTGGAAGGTCCCTCGTGGTGTACGGAAGCTGGTCTTTTGAAAGACAGAAGACGTTCCTCTATCTTTTGGGCCAACTCTAGGTTCTGGTAGTAGTCAGTCATCATGTTCGCCACTAGGAGGATACAAATGTCTGGGACTAGACCCTGACAAAATCTACGTGTCATCTCCTCTGGGTCTGCAATCAGGCTAGGGGCGAAACGACTCAAACGACTAAACTCCGCCGCATACTCGTCAACAGAACAGTTCTCCTGCTAGATATTCTGGAATTGTAGCCCCATGGCTACTCTAGCGGTAGTCGAAAAGAATTTTTTCTTGAACTGATCCTATATAGCTATCCCTCTTGCGAATAGTGGCTCATTCCTGAACCAAACTCATGCTAAGTCTATCAGTAGAAACCCTGCTGCCTCGACCTGAAGGTCACCCGACAACCTAGCTCCGAGGAGCTTTCTCTCTATTGAGTCCAACCAGTCATCTGCGACTATGATGCCCTCAGTCCCCATGAACTCCCTGGGGTTCAAGCTCATGAAGTCCTTGAAATTCTCCGCTCTCGGTCGTGGCTCTACCGGTAGTGGGACCATGGTACGCTCCTCAGAGCGCTCCACGCTCTGGCGAAGTAAGGTGGTCTGCTCATGTTGGGTTGTTAGGAACCCCTGGATTATAGTGAGAAGCTGGTTCCCGTCGAGAGTGACGGAAGCCTGGATAGGTATAACAATAGGTGGTGGTAGAAGTATTGGGTACTGCTGGGACTGTGAGGTAGGAGGTGGTGGAGGCATCTGGGTTGGTAGATTTATGGAGTGGGGGTGTATGGTAGGTGGTGGTGAGGTGCTTCGGTCAACTGGTCAACCGGCTGGATAGGAAGTACGCTATTTTCAGGTGTGGCATACTGGGATGAGCGTGTGAGCACCATCTAATAGAAAAATAAAAGGACTTACAAGAATTCTTTTAAGTAAACAATCACAAATAAACAAGAAAGTCTAATTTGTAATAACGATCCTATGCTGTGATGAGTTTCCTATGTTGCAATCCTAGTAATCCTCCAGGTGTTCTAAATGTTATTCCTATGTTATCTAGTTATCTTAAGTTCCTAATTGCAGACATACTTGGTACAATGACGTAACCAAAACAACTTAGTCTCGACCTGCATGGGCCACCACTAAAAACATGTCACGATTCGCTACCCAAATTATTGGGCCGGGCCGAGTCATGTCCAGCCTACGCTTGAGATAAAGCGTAGTAAGCTGTTCTAAAAATAAACAATACAAGATCAAAGTGTGCTAACAGTTCCATTTGTCATATTGAGTTAAATTATCACAAACATAAAAATCATCTAGTATACGAATATGTTCCAAATACATAGCCAAAATGTAAAACTGGATACAGGTCCAGTAACAAAAATACAGAATCTAGATAGCCCCGCTCTCTAAGTCTAGAGCGGCTAAGATAACAAACTAGACAAGTTTTCCTGTAGGTACATCCTTATAGGGTAAAGCCTGATCCTCGATGGTGATCCCATAATAAGAATCACATAGCAATTCCTCCTCGGTAAGTATATCTACAATATTATCCTGTCAGGACGGAAGCAAGTACTGATTCTACAAACTAAATATACGAAGCATAAAATGAACAGAGGTGTAGTAAACAGGAATCATGGCATATCACAATCTATCATGGCAATGATACATATGTCATAGCGACAGATGTACATGTAATATTTAAAACTGGAGCAGGTACGTGATCGTCAATAGGTGTACAATGTACTGTGGCACATGTAAATAAAATATACTTCCGTACAAGTAAAAAGGCGATAGATGTACATATGGACAAATACAGCTGAATAAGTACCTATGGCAAGGTTTGCATAAAGAATGCGACCTTGTTCGGATTCGGTAGTTGGGGCATGATCACGTACTTAGCTATCAGTTTTCCCATAACCCAAGTTATAATCATGTGAGAGATACGAGAGTAGTATAAAGCATGGCAGGTACTAGAAACAGTATAAAGCATGTGAAGATATGACTTACAGTGTAAGGAACAGTATTTTGATATGATTCATTCACAGTTTATTATCACATACAGTAAATAAAGTTTGTAGGGGTACTTGCCTTGTGCGAAGCAAGGGTATGTATATGAAGCTATAGATATTCGGTGTCCCGTTACTGTAAAAAGGATATACAAACTTAGTTTTTATACTAAGCTAAATACTAGGACACTAGGGGTGTGACACGACTTCCTGACTGGACACCTAACCAAGTAAAGAATTTAGCATAGGAGACCAATGTAGGATGAAACAATACCTAAACCAACTTTCTAGGGTCTCTATACTAGGGTAGGGTAAGGTCCCAACACTAAAATATCCCAAAATCACACATAACTTCACAAGTCATAATTATTTAATTAATAAATCAGACTGTACACTATGTTCCAACAATTATTAAGATAGGCAAAAAGCTCAATTATAAATAAAATAAAGTACTATAACCACAAGTATTAAGACTGTACACTATGTTCCAACAATTATTAAGATAGACAAAATGTTCAATTAATAAGACAAGTCATAATTATTTATACTAATTTTTCTGGAATTTATAAACCACTATAGCTATTTATTAAAAATCAGTAAACATAAGTACTTTGAAAATGAGTTCTGTTTTCATATTTTTATAAAATGGCAAATATACAATTTAAATCTTGGAAAAATTGTATTAAATTATCTAAATTGACATAGTATTTAAATATAATTTTTCCCAGATTTTTACTGCAACTATATACTGTCTAAAAATTCAAATACAGCAAGGTATAGTTTCTGAAAATAATTAATTAATTATTTAATATATTTATCCACGCATACGAAATTGAACCGAAGTCCAGATACGGGACCCAAAGCCATGAATCAAGTCTGATATGACTCGTACAAGCCTTGAATGTATTTAGACTCATTTACGTCTACAGAATCCATGCTAGGTCTGGACTCAAATGGCCATGATCAACAGAATATAAAACATACGAATTTTAAATATATTGACATATGTATATTAAAATATTATAATAATAATATTTTAATATAGTAAAATATACTTTTTTTATACTTAGCCATAAACTTAAATAATACAATAACATGTAAATTTACACATAATAAAATATAGCACAAAATCATATATACATACATAGAAGTACATATATATAAGTAGTATATAAACATGCATATATATACACACACACACACACACACACACACACACACACATATATATATATATATATATATATATATATATATATATATATATATATATATATATATATAGTATATATATATATATATATATATATATATATATATATATATCTATAATCTTTTTTTATACACACACACACACACACACACACACACACACACACACATATATATATATATATATATATATATATATATATATATATATATATATATATATATATATATATAATCTTTTTTTATACACACACACACACACACACACACACACACACACACACACACACACACACATATATATATATATATATATATATATATATATATATATATATATATATATATATATATATAAAATAATATATATATATATATATATAAAATCTTTTTTTATATACATATATATATATATATATATATATATATATATATATATATAATATATATATATATATATATATATCCTTCGCTGCGGGTAGCGCTCATCCACTCCCTTCGCCGGAGCTCATCGCCCGTCTCCGGCGCCTTCGAGTCGCCGACCCCGGCGCCGTGCCCTCCCCACGCCGTCGTACCCTCCCCGCCAGGCCTCCTCGATGGTTGCGTGTGGGGGCTCCCGAGGCCCCTCGGGACGCGTCCCATCCCCCTCGGGCCCCTCGCCGGGTCCTGTCCCCTCGGGCCCCGCGTGGAGCGGCCACGTGCCCCCCTCCTCCGTGCTCCCCCCTCCCTGCCAGTCTGGTGGTGTCGTCTTCGCCCGCCCCCGGAGGAGCAGCTGCGTCCCTCCTCCGTGCTTCCCTCTCCTTGCCAGTCCGGTGGTGCCGCCTCTGCCCGCCCCCGGAGGAGCAGCCGCGGTCCTCCCCGCTTCCGGCTCCCGCGTCCGGACCCAGCGGCGCGTCCCCCTCCATAGTCGGCCGGAGTTCCAGTGCCCCCTCGGGCCGCTCTCCCTTCCGGCTCAGCGCCCGGTGCAGCCTCCTTGGACCCCGCGCCCTAGCGCCACGTGCCCCCACGTGCCCATCCCTTCGTGTCCCGTGCGTGGACCCCCTCGGGCTCCGCTTTTTTTCGAATTTTTGAATTTCGAAATTTCGAAATTCTGTGCTTCTGTGTCTTTTTTTTTTGGGTTGTTGGGTAGCGGGTTTCATTCCCTGTTTGGTCTGGGCCTTTTGTCTTTGGCCCAGGCACTGGTTGTTCCGCTCGTAATGAGCTTTTTCTTAGTCAATAAATTGTCTTTTGCCAAAAATATATATATATATATATATATATATATATATATATATATATATAAGAAATATATATATATATATATATATATATATAAATATATATATATATATGGAAATAAATATATAAATATATATAAGGAAATAAAAATATATATATATATAAACAATATATATAAAATATATTTAACAATATAATACATAATATACATATACATATATATATATACATACATATATACATATATAATACATATATATATATATACGTATACACCCAGCCCAAACCCATTGGGCCAAAACCCAAACCCAATGAATAGTAACCCAAACCCAAACCCATTTCACAAATGGGTTTAAACCCAATAACATAAAATAAAACCCGTTAACCCATTTTAATACTCGTGTCCGGACAGTTAGGGACACGAGCGGTCGAGTCAGACACCGAGTCTTGTGTCCGAGGCAAGAACTCGTGTTCTGACATGAATTAGTCGTGTCCAAGGCCATCACTAGACTCTTCGACACACGACGACCCTTCCACGTGTACACGAGACACAGACACGTAGCATAGGAAGAATGATATGTACATGTCTGGTGAATGGAGGCTATCGGGGTAGCTGTACGGCGGAGGAGACGTCGTGGTGGTCGAAGAAAATTAGAGCCGAGTCGCCTCGTTGAGACGAATCGATTGGTAGTGGTCGGAGGTGACGACGACGGCCAGAACGTCGGCTAGGGTAGATCTAGGTTCCGACAAGGGTGTTGGGGAAGAACGGCTAGGGCGGTGGCTAGGGTGGTCGGGAAGTGGAACAGGGTTAGGGTTTAGGTCGAGGGGCTTTTTATAGACTGGGAATGGGGGTTACTTTAGGTTTTCGACCCCGAAATTAGGGATTAGGGTTACGGTGAGTCGGTCGAAAAGTAGACAGAGATGAAGGCGGTGGTCAGCAGAATTTACAGAAACCTCCCCCCATGATTCGTAAATTACACAAAACCCCCATCGCCTTCGGTAAGTACAAATTCTAGATTTGGAATAAGCCCTCCGCTGCATTCTGTGCAAATTCAAATTCGCACAGACAAAACGAATATTACAAATCGACTTAAAAACAATTTAATAAATTACAAACTACTTTAAAAACAATTTAAATAATTGCAAAATAATATTTTAAGTTTTAGAAACCATTTAAAAATCATTTAAAAATTCTAGAAAATTCCTAATAATTGTAATAAATTATTTTAATGCTAAAATAATCATTTGTAGTTTTAAAAATCCTAATTTAAATATAAACTAAATTCTGGGGCTTACAGGTATTTAGTATACATGACTTGTCACCCAGGAGGATGCAATGTGAATCCACTCGGAGCTAATAGAGTGTAAGTTCAGAGGTACTTGGTGAATATAACTCGACAATCCGGGAGATTTGGTGGTTTGAGGAAGTACCAGCATGTCCTTAGACATAGTATTTCTTCAGGAACTTAACATTTATGGGCATCATGAGCAAGCCTCTATTCTGTTTTGTGAGCCGGTATGCGCCATTGGAGAATACGGTCTCGATAATGAATGGACCCTCCTATTTGGGCTGGAATTTGTCGACGGTTTTGTGAGTCATGACCATCGGTCTGCGAACGGCCAAGACGAGATCGCCTACTTGGAATGTCATATGCTTGACTTTCTTATTCAAGGTCCGAGAGATGCGTGCTTGATAGAGCTCGATGCTTTGTTGAGCTTGCAAACGTTTTTCGTCTAAGGCTTCCAATTCTTGTAGCCGTCGGCGATAGTTATCGTCCTACATCAACCGGTAAGTAAGGGCCATGCGAAGTGAGGGGATTTGGGTCTCCAATGGGAGAACTGCCTCGCTCCCGTAAACCAGAAAGAATGCTGTATTTCCTGTAGCCGTACAAATTGTAGTACGGTACGCCCATAAGAATTCGCCTGGCTTTTCATTCCAGTCGCACTTGTTTGAAGACACGAATTTTTTGAGAAGCTTGATTATGGTCTTGTTAAAAGCTTCAGCCAGACCATTAGTCGATGGGTTGTATGTTGTTGAAGCCACATTCTAGATCCGATTCTTGTCACATAATCGATAGAAAACATGGCTTGCGAACTGCGGACCATTGTCATAAATGATCCTCCGGGACAGTCCAAAATGGTAGATGACGTGATGTTTTATGAAACTGATCACATTTGATGTCTTTACCTCTGCCAGTGGAACAACTTCCACCCACTTGGAGAAGTAATCGGTGATTGTAAGTACAAACCGGTGTCCCTAAACGACGACGGGATGATTGGGCCAATGATGTCCATTTTCCATGCTTCAAATGGCCAAGAGGCTACTATTGGGTGCAAGAATTCGGATGGCAGATGTATGAAGTCTGCGTGGATCTAATAAGCCTTACACTTCTTTGCATAATCGACAACCTCTGCTACCATCGTAGGCCAGTAATAGCCCATCCGGCGGAGACGGTCCTGCAACTTCGGGCCAGGTTAGTAAGCCCCACAAACGCCATCGTGAGCCTCCCGTAGGGCTTCCTTGGCTTCTATTTTTGACAGGCATCTTGACAGTAGCCCGTCGTAGGATCGTCGATATAACATTTTTGTTTCTGTGTCATAAAAAAATCTGAGAGAACGCTTTCTGATTGAAGTCGCTTCTTTCACATTCTCAGACAGGATTTCGTAGACTGCAAAATCGATAAACGGGAGTCTCCAGTCTTGCATGTCATTGGTTATCTGGGTGGAGTAACTCGTACCTAGTTGAACATTATTTTTGGGATAGACCAGCTCATGGCCTATCACGTCGACTAGATGATGAGCATGATTTGGAACCGCCAAAAAAAACGGCAAGGCCTGCTAGGACGTCGGGTTCAATATTTTGGAGCCTAGGAACATGCTCTATAAAGAACCCCTCCAAGGTTGCAATGATGGCAATTGTTGTCTGATGATAAGGAATCAGGTTCGCATTGTGAACCTCATATGAGCCTCTGATTTGATTAACAATCAACAGCGAGTCGCCATATGCTTTTAGGTATTCGACCTCCACTTCTTTTACGAGTCAGAGTCTAATGACCAAATCATTATATTTGGCTATATTGTTTGAACATGGTTCTGTGAGAGAGTATGCCCTATTGACTACTAATCCAGAGGGAAAAATTAATACTATCCCGACTCCAGCAACGATATCACCTTGGGGCCCCATCCTTGAAGCACCGTCGTAGAATATTCGCCAAACAGCATCATGTGAAGTCATATTTAAATTAATAACTTCGTATGGGATTTTTTCATAGATTCTGGTTGTTTCTGAGCCTGGATGGGCTGCTAAGAAGTCGACCAATGCTTGACCTTTGATAGCCTTCTGTGGAACGAAAACCATGTCGTCGGAGGATAACAGTATCGTCCAGGTGGCTAGACGAGAACTGAGTGTGCCAGGCTTGGTTATGAGAACCCTGAGAGGGTTTACTCGTGAGACAATATGGATGGTCTGCCATGTCACATAGTATCGTATTTTCTGAATGGCGAACACCAAGGCAAGGCATTCCTTCTCCACGGCGATGTACCTTTGCTCCGGCACCACCGTAATTCGACTGAGGTAATAGATGGCTTCTTCATGCCCTGCGTCTTTATTCTGTGCTAGCAAGGTGCCGAAGGAGTGTTCCATTGCCCGTACATAGAGCATGAAGGGATTTTCGGTGACCGGGGCTACCAAAACTGGCAAATTCGACATGTATTCCTTAATGTCATCAAAGGCGCATTGACATTCTTCATTCCATATGAAAGAGACGTCTTTCTTCATGAGTTGTGTGAAGGGTTGACATTGCCCTGAGAGGTTAGATATGAACCTCCTGATGTAGGCTAGTCTTCCCTGAAGGCTGCGAAGTTTGCGAAAGTTCCTCGGTGGACTCATCTCCAGGATTGTTTTTGTCTTATCGGGGTCTATGTGAATACCTCGGAAAGTAATGACAAAGCCCCAAAATTTTATGCTGGACACGCCTAGGAAGGACTTGGTGGGAATCATCTTCAGATTGCGTGCTCGCATAAGATCGAACACTGTCCTCAAATCGTGTAAGTGGTCATCCTTGGAGCAAATTTTAACTGTAATGTCGTCAACGTAAACTCCATCGTCTTGCACAAGTGATCTTTGAAGATGACGCTCATAGCTCGTTGATTTGTAGCACAGGCGTTCTTTAGGCCGAAGGGCATGACTGTGTAACAATACACGTCGATCGGTGTTCAAAATAATATATGCTTTTCATCATCAGGAGGCATTTTGATTTGATTGTATCCTGAAAAGCAATCCAGAAAGGACATGCGCTTGAAGCCACACATATTATCGATTATTATGTCGGTAATTGGAAGAGGAAATTCATCTTAGGACATACGGTATTCAGATTGCAAAAATTAATACGGATTCGGATCTTTCCATTCTTTTTGATGACTGGTACTATATTAGCTATCCAGTCTGGGTGTTGCTCCTCGCGGATGAAATCGCTAGCTATAAGCTTGTTTACTTCCGCTTCGATGGAGTTTATTATGTCTGGACGGAACCGCCGTTGCTGTTGTTTGACTGATTTTGCGTCTGGATGAATATTAAGCTTATGAAGTGCGATCTCGGGGTTTAGCCCTGGCATGCCTCATAGCTCCAAGCAAAAATGTCGATATATTCTCTGACGAATTGCAACAACGACTCTCGTTCGTCGTCCGTCAGGCTTTTACTGACGAAGATTGGCTTTGGAGAGGATTCGTTATCGATGTCAACTTGCATGACTTCATCTTCAGTATGAGGGTCTCGTTGTTTAAAGCGATTCTCCCATTGTGCATCCAGTTGTTGGGCCCATGGCTCCAATTCGATAGATTCGGGCAGATCTTCTTCCTCTTCCTGAATGTTAGTGGATGCCATGTTGATAGAGAATGTCTGCCTGAATATATTTCTAATGATATCATTGAAATCGTATGTAGGCAATTCGGATGAGTGAGAATGCCACTCACATTCCTTATCGGAGCTCTCGGGCGTTGTTGCTGGTGTAACATAACCGAGACCACATCTGGACTTGCTGTAATAAACTCGAGGTTTTCCAGCCAGGGCTAACATCTGCAGAGGCGATCGCCGGTCGTTGCCGTAATTCAGACCTGGGGTAGTCTCCATGTCATACCCATGCTTTTGCATGAAGTACTTGGCTTGGGGATTATACAGGTAGAGCAGCAATCTTCCAGCGTCGGGTTTGAGATCGAACTCTTCTGGCATGAAAGGTTAAGGACTTTCTTTTCTGCCGAAGATGATCGTGTGATCCCCTTTTCTTCTGCCTGGGACTAGGAAGTAGGCACCTCTAATGGGAGTAAGTCGGTTTACGGTATAGACGGTTGTCACCTGTGTGTGCAGGTCAATGTCTAGGCCGTGCTCCATAGCATACATCAGATTAAGCTTATTATACTCAGGATAGTTCAACGGCAGCCTCTTATTGATGAAATAAAGAATTTTGTCTACAGGGATTTCGTCATCAGAAGAGGGACTATCAACCTATGCAACCAGATATTTTGCGAGTTCTGCATCCTCTTTAGCTACCCCCTGTATGATCGAAGGTTGGGACGATGTCTTGGGCAGCTTGACCACCAAGGGTTCTGTTTGTGGCATTGGCTTGCCTGAGGGCCTCGGATCAATACTTGTCTGCCGGCTTGTCTTGGGGAGGCGGATAGCCATCGACTCGACAGCGGACTTTGCGTCTTCCGATCACCTTTGATTGGATTTTGGCAATCGGATCACCATCGGCTCCACAGAAGGCCTCTCATCTTCCGATCGCCTTTGATTAGATTTTGGCAATCGAATCACCATCGGCCCTACTACGGGTTTTGGCTCCTGGCTAGACCTCGGGAGTCGGATGACCATCGGTTCCAACTGCACAGCTAGGGCGGAGGAACCGGGCACCTCTTTATGCAAAGTTGCGACAAGGGGTGCGGCTTTGCCCGGTTTACAGGGCTGGAGATAGATTTTCAAAGGTTCCTCTGACCCACTCTTATGACCTCCAGTTCGTCAGTTATGTGCTTCTTAGATTCTTCATATAGATAAGCCTCCGAAGAATAGTAAGACTCAACCCCTTTGAAGGGATCGATGTCAGCAAATTTCGTCTTCACGAAGTCGTGCTTACTGACATACTTGAAGCACTGGTGGAGTGTGGATGGCACGATCATATAGTCATTTATCCACGGATGACCTAAGAGGATATTGTAGGACGCATATACGTCTATGACGTAGCAGGTAACCTTCGTCTTCAGGTCGCCAATCTGACATTTCAAGCGGATCTTTTCTAGGGGATAGCTCATTCCCAAGTTGAAACAGCTAATGGCAGTGTTGGTCAATACTAGTCGGTGCATAGGGATGTCGAGGAGTTAAAGCAAGATTTTCGGGATAATGCTTATTGACTAGCCAGGATCGATGTGCATCCGATCCACCTTGATGTCGCCTATGTATCCAGTATAGTACAAGGGGCGATCATACAAGTTGGTCTTGATTAAAATGTTCTGTGGGGTGAACACGATGTTGGACATTACGTATGTACAATTGCTGCCCTAGAGATTTGTTGATGCGTCCTCCCCTGTAGGCTTGACCTGGGCTAAGTAGGCGTCATCATTCTGGAGTGCTTCACTCAATATGACACAAAGATCCTTAGAGAGCCTTAGGAGCTCGTATAACGACAACTTTGCTGGCGTATTAGCCAGTTGTGCTAGTATGTCAAAGTTGTAAGATCACTCCAGCCCCTGAGGTGCATCCTAACGGAGCGGCCTGTCGAAGCGGGTTTCCTTCGGCTTGGATCTGTTCGCCGACGGAGGCTGAGATGGCCCCGGAACATCAGTAGCAGGCAGCGTTGTCGGCCGGGGGTCTTTGACTGAACTACCCAGGGTGGGCTGAAATTGTGCACCAGACCGCGTAACAATGGCCGCCGCCTCCTCAACTTCGGCTGAGATTGTATGGCAGAATTTGGACTTCCTGCCCTTTCTTTTGTTGGTTGAAGAGGACACCGCCTAGTAACTTCGGGTACTAAGTTTAGGTGTACCCACATGACCTCTCCTCGTGACGTGGTGAGAGGCACCAAGCCATTCGTCTGGTCCTAGACAGGTGGAAGATTAGTAACCTCTATCGTTGCTCGAGGGACAGGTATTACCCCATCTTGAGTTTTTGTTGGGGAGAAGTCATCAAACTGAACTGATACCATATTCGCAGCAACGGTAACCTCTTCAAAATCTAGCAGCAGAGCTTTGGAGTCGATAATATTCTGGATATACCATTTTAATTGAAAACAGTCATGAGTGGAATGATGGACGTAGCAGTAGAAGTGGAAATATTTTGGGTCCTCCATCTCTGCCGCTCGAGGCTCACGCCTTGGTGGAGGGAGTTGGATCCTATCCCTTTGCAAGAGCATGTCGAAAATAGGTTTGACATGACTATCTTCAAATGAGTAATTCACCTTGGGCCACTGAGCTTCTGCCTGCTTTTGTTCAGGTTTTTTGGTCATACCAGCGACCATGGCCTGTTTGCCTTTGGTATCCCTGTTATAGGTGGTGCCGCCCCTGTTGTTGTTATTGGAGGTGGTACCGGGACGTTTGCCTTTGTCCTCTCCATTTGGGATGTGTAATTCCAGCTGGCGAGCCTTCTTTAACTTCGCCTCCGCATTGGTAGCACTTATGATGAAGGTCGTCCAATCCCTAAACTGATCTTCGCCCATCCAGAGGCTGATTGCAGGGAGCAACTTCTTCTGGCAAATTTCAATCAATGAGCTTTCGGGATTGCCTTGAGGCAATCTCATCGCGGTTTGGCGAAACCGATCGATATAGTTCCTTATTAGCTTTCTCTCTCCCTGAACGACGTCCATGAGAGACGATATTGTTACATCATGTCCCACCTCGTAAAATCTTTCCAGGAATATGCATTTGAAGCCGTCAAAGGAATGGAGGTTGCGGTACCAGTCGAACGCGATCCCCTCTAATGCTCTGATAAATAATCGTGTGAGGATGGCGTCACTATACGACAAGTGGTCTATTGTGACCTCAAAATATGTCATGTACCGGCTGGCAGAAATCTTTCCGTTATATGAATCGATATGAAACGGTTTGTACCGTGGCAAAAAAAGGAACATCTTTCCACGCAATGGGATACGGCTGCCGTATTCTGAGGTCGCGAAAGAAATATCGGGCATTGAACATTGCTCGAAGCTCCTAGACTTCCCTCCTTGCCTCCTTGGCTTCGTCTGCAGCTGAAGGAGCGGATGCACCTAGAGGATTGTCACCCAAAAAAAGAGCGATCGTGTTGGAGTCCGTGTTGACTGCGGGTCCCAAGTTTGTTTATCTAGGTATCCTTGTTGGTTGAGTCGGCAAGGCAGCTTTGATTTCGTCTACGAACTTGACCAAGGATAGGAGCATGGCTTTAAGTACTTCTAGACGTTGTCGATCAGTTGGTCCTTCATGATCATCGTCGGCCATAAAGACTGTCCGCACTTGGGTAGACGTAGAAGGGACCGTAGAAGAGGTGCTCTCCGTGTCATATTCATGTACAATAAAATCATCTGGGAACGTTGGAATGTTCTCCTCCTCGGACTCAGAAGGGGTGCTACCCCCTGTGCAGGAAGCTGCATCGTCTTGGCGAAGGTGGTCACCCTCGGAGACGTCCAAGTCTGTTGCATAATTCTAGTAGATCTCTACCCCCTGTGTACCCGTTTGGAACATCGGCTTATTGCATATGTTCAGGGGACTACCACCCCCAGCTTCGTTCACCCCCAGGAAAGTTGAGGATGCACCCCCGGGTGTTAGAAGCTTCTTTCTGGAACGGTTGCCTAGGTAGACATCCCCTATGGTTTTCAGCAGCAATCCTCTAGATGAGAGTTTACTAGCAGTGCTGGCGGAGATCACCGGGCTAGAGGAGCATGTCTTCTTTCCTTCCTTGCCGGCAAGAACCTTCCGAGTTAAATTACAGGAGGAGAAAGGAAATTTTTCATCTCCCAAAATTTGTACCTATTTCTCGAGTTTTCGTCGGTCAGGTGCTGGCTGGTACAGCCGTTGGAAAACAGATTGTCGATCTTCAGGTGCTGTCGACTTGTCGCAGTAGTAGTTGATGATAACTTGGGTACAGTGATATACTAGGGAGGGCTCACTGTATGCCAAGGTTGCCTCTCTCTTCTTGCGTTTGTGGGTGAGTACTTCTCGCAAGTCGAGGGCAGATTGATCTAACTTTGTATCTGTTTTGTGGGCTCGGGTATCTTGAGCGCACGGGTGCATAGATATCATATTTGCTCCCTGATCTAAGGCTAGTAAAAGTACTTGCTCTCGATCGTTGTAGGGAGACTTTTGGGACAT